>JARHVA010000519.1:90000-257500 GCA_037957365.1 Torreya grandis
CTTAGGATTGATTCACAGACATGATATATTTTTGATTGCATACATTCTAGTGAACCCAGCATGAATCTAACCCTTGCAAGTTTTATTTCATGTTTTTCATTATTTTATTTATTATTTTTCTATATTTGTGACACTAGGTTGACAACATTGATATAGTTTCTAACTTATATGTGTAGGTTTAACACAAAGTCACATCAAAATGACTCTATTCTATTTGTGCCAGTATTAATCATATATAGGCTACTAGGTGAAACATGTTGACATAGTATAGGTTTTCACTTCTAGACAAGCTACTAGGTTAACCTAGTCAACATAATAGACTTATAGACTTCTAAAAAATATACTAGGCTTACACTACTGGTATAGTATTCTTCACAGTATTCAACAAATAATGAACTACAAAACTAGGTCAACCTAGTTGACACAGTTGGTAGAATTTCCAAGTAAAAATCAAGGCACTTTAGCAATAATATCACTTTTATTTGCATCTTCCAACCCACCAAGGTTCCTTTCTCTCTTTCTCTTTATTTTTCATTATTCAATATAGTTATATTTTTCATAGTTTTTAGTCTTTAAAACTACCTTTATATATCAAATTAGGTCTACCCTATCAACCTAGTTATATATTATGTCTTATGTCTAAGAGACTAGGTCAACACTATCGATGTAGTTCTTAATATACCCTTGATTTAGCAATATAGTAACAAAATTGTCAACTTTGTTATATAATCTCTACGTACACTATCATCTAAACTAACATTATACTATGATTTAAATTTGGAATTAATATTTATATGCTAGTAATTACTTCACACTTTCACTTTTACTTGATTGAATTCTTATAATAGATCACATAGTTTAATTACGTGGTTTTTTAATATACTATTTAGTTGTACTATTTTTCTCTTTTATGCATACATTACCAAATCACATAATCTTAAAATGCATTTAAATAATTGTCTACCCAAGGCCTACCTATTTGGATTTCATCACCAAGGGGGAAGTTAAATTCATTTTTTGGCCAAGTATAAACACATGGATAATAGTATATATTGGCAAAGTATTTTACACCCTTATCATTATGGTGTGTGAAGTGAGGGGGTAGGCCCCAATACCAAGCCATTACCATTACCAACATAGATCCCTTTCATCCTATTCATCCTGAACCCATCTATATATTGCTTTCTAGTTCCTTACATCTAACTTCCTATCACACTTAAAATCATATGCTAATAATCTAACAACATTAAAAATGACCACTTAGTTATCTTTTACTTTCCAAGTTGACTGCTTGCTTGTTGCTCAATTGTATGTTGTATTGAAAACACTTCTATTGGCTAAAGTTGGTGCAAGGTTTTGTGTTGTGTGCCTCAATTGGATCATCCTTATTAACCCAATTTATTTTGTGTTTATTTTCACATATTTATTTCAAAATTACTTGTAATATTTTTCTTATTTCATCACACTATCATTTTGTTTGACACAATCTCTTACAGGTTATCTATTTCCCCTACCTATAGAACTAAATTGACCCTATGAACATAGTATTATTTTATACCTCTCAAGATATATTACTAGGTTGACCCTATGAATTATTTATCCTTTTTTTCCTATTTTATATCTAGGTTACATAACTAGGTCAACCCTATCAACTATATATCCTTGTTTAATTAGTTTTTAGACCCTATTTTTAGTACTAGGTCAACCCAGTCAACTCTATACTCTTACTATTTTCCATGTATATCTAGCTTAGTTTTATGTTTATCTTCTTTAGAACTTTTTTCATTTCTCTCAACTCATCATTAATTCCCCTATCATAGTCTTCTTGGATATCTAAATCCATTTAGATATTATATGGGATGTTTATTTCTCCCTCTCTTTTCCTCCCAAGAGAACCCTCACTCTTGGGGTACCTCTTCCCCTCTTTCATCTTTGGTTTGTAACATGGTGAAAATCACACATCAATATGAAGTAGGTGGATATGATCCTTTATATACCTATCAAGACATTTAATATATTCAAAATCTTCAAACCAATGTGGGAGCAGTTGACACAAGTTTAATTAATAATCCCAATAATAACCCATCTTCTAATAATCCTCCCCTAATACTAATTTTGGGAGTGCTCCTAAAAACACCAACCCACCTATTGATATGACTCAACTTATTTCACAAGTTATACAATAAATGAACATAATTCAAACTCATAACACCTCTCAAATGATCCAACTACAATTTCATTTGATTAATATGGCTAATCAATCTCTAGCTATCCATCCTCAAGCCAATCCTAATTTCATTCCTCCACCTCTTAGAGATGTCTCAAGTAATGTTATTCCTCAACCTATATTGAATAAAAAAATGCTTTAGATGATTCAAAACAAGCCTTTAAATCCATTCATTATGTCCATTGATATTGGAAACATATCTCCAACTATCAAGTATGATGGGAATAAATACCCCACCTCCATTCTCAAAGCCTTCAACAATATTTACAAAGAGTGGATCTAAACTAATACATTTTCCACAACTAAACTCTCATTTAAAACCTTAGCTAGTGATGTATTGGAATGGTACAACCAAATTCCATAACATTACATTTGGTAAATTCAAGATTTAGTCAATCCTTTAGTTAAAGAGTTTCAACATAATGATCTTCTAAAAAATTATCTTAGCCACTTCATTAATGCTAATCAATCTCCCACCAAATCAACTCATGATTTTATCAAATGATGGAAATATCAAGCTCATAAAACCAATTATAACGTGACTAATGATAACTTGTTCAAACTCTTTATACTTGCTTCAATTCATTTTTTTCAATATAAGGTTTGAACTTTTTCTCCCCAAACACCTAATGAAGCTATTGACCAAGTTAAACATCAAGACTTTCTCATGAAGCAATTCAAATCTAATCCTAAACTTATTAAAGGATATTTTCAAACATATTCTAATGATATCACTAGAAATACTTCTCAAACCAAGCTAAGAAGTTCTAAAACCAACATTACTTTATCCTCTCACACACCACTCATCATGTAACAAATGAAACAATTTTTACTACCCTCTAAACCTTTTACTTATCCTAACAATCCTCATAAGTGATATGACCCCAATAAATTTTGTTGGTTCCATGCCAAAATTAGTCATTACCATGAATCTTATAGGTGGATCAATAAATTTTTTGTCTCCTATATGTTTGGTGATTCATTTAATCATGAATCCATGATCAACCTTGGTTTTCAAGAGTCCATTGTTTCTTCTCAAAAATGACAATTTTCCAAAAATTCTACCTCGAATAACCAAAAATATTTTTCCACCACTCATAATCAATAAATTTCCAAGGAAGCTTATTCCATTAATGCCAACTATGACCAATATTACACTAATTCTCAATGTGTTAACATTACTAAGTTTAATTATCACCGTAAGCCATGTTACAAAGATCTTATTACCAAGACTAAGAAACCATCTTTGGAGGAACAACTCCTCAAAGATATTATAATCACTAATATCACTTTAGAAGTCCTTGAGGAACCATATCCTCCTTCCAAACACCTAACCACTTCTATTCCTTCAAATTTTACCTTACCTCCTAAACATCATGTTTGTTCTTCTTCTAAATCCCATTGGAAATTTCTTGAAGAACTTAATTCTATGCATTGTAATATTCCACTTATGGAGTTAGTTGTTACTTCCCCTTATCATCACAAGTTCCTTATGAAACAATTACAAGACATTGAAAATCTATATCCTATAGATGAACAACCACCTTCTATTGAATGACAACCTACCAACGTACATACCATTGAAACCATGTATCTTTCTTTTAAGCCTTATATTTAATTTATTGAAGAGTACATGATCAATGATGAAATAATTTTTCATGTAGATGATCCACCACTATTCATTAAAATAGTCATTAATACTACCCTTATTCATAAATTTCTAGTTGACAAAGGCACTAGTATTAATGTGACATCTTTATGGATTATCCAATAACTTGGTCATAATAAGGATCATCTCAAGCAAACCTACCTCACCTATCATGGTTTTGATAAGACTAATAAAATTCCACTTGGTTGTATTTGGATTCCCCTAACCATTATACCTAAGACTTTTTGAACTAAACTTATGGTCTTTGATTTAGCCTTATCTTATAACATACTCCTTAGCCACCCGTGGACTCATAGAATGAGAGATATTACTTAGTTTTGTAGCTAATTCATTAAATTATTACATAATGGGAAATGATATAAGCATGAGGTTGATCTTAACCCTTAGATTATTCAACTCCCTAATCAAAAACCTTAGTATCATATTCCTACTACTCCTAAAATCAATGGTGATCTTTTACCCAAGTTCATAAACATCAATATTGATTTACATGTCACTCTTGTTGATTCATATGATGATTAACCTTATTATTTTTAGCATAATTTAAATATTACCAAGATAAACCTATATTTTGGAGGGGCTCCTCCTTCTTTATTACCTCATGATTGCAATATTCCTCTCATTGATGAGATCATTAATTTCCCCCTGCATGTAATGTTTAAGAGCCTTCTTTACCTAAATAAGCCTTCACTTGAAATGATTATGGAGTGAAAAAATTATTTCAATATCCTCTCATCATGTCTCCATGTAAATTTGGTAATATTAGTATTTTAACTTCTAAAATTCCCCCAAAATCTCATGCATGTATAATTTATCCAACATATGATGATAATTACATAATGGCCCATGCTCAATCTCAAGACATGGATGTTCAACATTATTGGAAAATATTAGATCAATTCCATGATTTTAATTAGGATGTCCATACCATTTATATAGATCATGAATTATATCCCAAAGGTCATGTGCCTCATACTAATTCTCCACTTCTTGATACTCCTTGGGTGGTAGAAAAAATCACACCTTCTGAATATCCAAAAATTCCTACCTCTTCTCTACCACATATAGATCTAATCATTTAATCAAATCCTTCCCATATAAAAGATATGATCAAAACACCAAGCCCATCTAGTCCATCTACTTCTCCTACTTTTGAGATTACACTAGATGTAGGCCACTAATGTTCATCAGATACACTCTGAATATGATCACCATGGTAATGAAATTATTGATCTTAAATTAGATGTTGAGTATTATGGTCCTCTTCCTACTTTTTATAGTGAGGAATATATTATTTAAATACTTCATGCTTGAGAACCTCAACTTCCTCAAAAAAATCACAAACTTGGGAATTTCAAAACCAAAACCCCTTATTTTAACAACTTCATTACTAAAATTTATCCTAAAGCTAATCCAACTTCTTCCTTACCTAGTGTACCATACCACTTCCAAGATGGTAATGTTATTCTTATTGAATAAAATACTTGCATTGAATATGGTACTCCATTATACCCTCAACCAATTATAGTTTCTCAAAAACTCTCACTTATTGAATACAATAACTTTAGTTTATTTTTGGATACATATCATGAGATCTTCCCCTAGTCCTATGAGGACATGCTTGGTATAGACCCTAAAATTTTGGTACATAACATCATCACTTATCTTGATGCCAAACCTATGAATCAAAAGCAACTAAAATTTCCACCTGAGGTTTCAACTTTATGTCACAAGGAAATCATCAAACTTCTCGATGCTAAATTTATCAAACCAATAGACTATTCTGAATGGGTTTCTAACATAGAACCCATCTAAGAAAAGGCCACTATGCTCATTTGTAGTTGCATTGATTTCCATAATCTTAATCTCACTTGTCCTAAGGAGAACTTCCCATTAACTTCAATCAATGCCATTATTTATTCCACTATTGGTTATGAAATGTTATCTCTTATGGATGGATTCTTGGTTTATAATCAAATTCACATTACCCCCAAATACCAACATAAGACCACTTTCACCATGGAATGGGGATCTTATTTCTATGTCAAAATGCTCTTCAACCTCAACAATGCTAGATCCACTTACCAATGAGTAATGAATCAAATTTTTCATGATCTTATTATCCATAAAATTGTTTAAACCTATGTGGATGAATTCATTTCCAAATCTAAAATTTGCAAGACTCATTTTTTTGATCTTGACATCATCTTCGACCATATCCTCTAATATTGAGTTAGACTAAATACTTACACATTTATCTTTGGTGTCACATCTAAAACATTGTTAAGATTCCTAGTCTCTCTCCATGGCATTGATGTTGACCCTACCAAAATTAGTGATATTGTTAACATTCCCATTCCTTTTTTCATTCTAGACATTTGTACTTATCTAGGAAAACTTGGGGAAATTAGATGATTCATCCCCAAAATGGCTAACTATATCCACTTCATCAACTCTTTTATTAATAAATTTAATGCTTTAGAATGGATGGATCCTTGTCAAAAATCCTTTGATAACATGAAAGAATCGTTGCTTCACCCACCTACACTTCATCTTCCTTCAAATAATCAACCCTTGATACTATATACTTATTCCACACCCATATTAGTTGGGTCAATGCTTTCCCAACAAGATGATATCAAAAGAGAGTATGTCATCTATTACATCAGTCAAGGCTTGATTGATTATGAGAAACATTATAAAAAATTCATATGCGATTGCCTTGCCATCTATTAAGTAGATGAAAATCTTTGACATTAAATGATTTATCATACCACCTACACCATCATTCATTTTGACCCCCTTCATCACTTCTTATCTAAATAATTTATTCCTAGAGATAAAATTATAAAATGGACGGTCCTCCTTATCAAATTTGATCTCTGTATTGTTACTCAAAAAGCTATCAAAGGATAGGTCATAGCTGATCAACTTACCAAAGATCCTATACTAGCTACCAATAAACTTCAAGATAGTCTTCGCAGTGATAAAATTATATATATTAAAGGTCTTAATCAAGATATTTATGTTAAATATTAGTTTCATAACTTTACAACCAATATTTAAGAAAGTAATCTTGATGAATCCACTATCCTCCCTGATACTACTAAACCAAAAATATTTATCAAAGCAATTTTTGAAATTAATGTCAACTTTTATGAGGATACTTAGACCCTTCACTTTGATGGTGCTAATGTCTTCAAGGAGCTAGGGTAGGTTGCATTGTTACAAGTCCTCTTGTAAAAATCATCTCTTTAGATTTTTTCTTAACCTTTGATATCATTAATAATATGGTAGAGTATGAAGCTCTATTCTTAGGCATGAGAGCCACTCTTGATTTAGATATCCAATATCTTCATGCCTTAAGTGATTATCAACTCATTTACAACCAAGTTAACTATGATTACCAATGAAAAAATGAGAATATCATTTCTTATCATCAAATTTCAACCACTCTTACCAAATATTTCATTTACTTCACCATCAAACCTATCCCTCGAGATCAAAATTCTATTATTGATTTAGTTATTTCTTCAACTTTTCTTTTTCATCCATACCAAGTTATTTTCAATCCTACTTTTCTTATCCAAATAACATAATGTCCATCCTATATTAAAGTAAAATATTATATTATCTATCACATAAAGGATATCATTATTTGAAAAATCCCATGGTATAGGGACATCATTCAATTTTTGGAACATTGAACTTATCCTACCAGCTTAAACTCTCATGAAAAGACTCACATTCATAAATAAGCTTTTAAATATGTATTTAGATATAACATACTTTATTATCACAATGTTAAAGGTACCTTACTCTATTGTGTTATTCAAGATGAGGTCTCTCATCTACTTAAATAAGTACATGGGGGCATTTATGGTGGCCACTATACTGGACATGCTAGAACCCACAAATGCTTACATATGGGATATTTTTTCCCTACTCTTAAAAAAGATGTAATAAAATTTGTTAAAAAGTGTACCCATTTAAAAAATCATGATGATATAATTCATTCACCCATAGTCGAGATTCAAACTATCAAATTTCCTTGGTCATTCTCCTTGTGGGGATTATATCTCATCGATAAATTACCTCACTCTCAAGATGGGCATGTCTTTATAATCACAACTACCAAATAATTTACCAAATGATTTGAGGCTATACCCTTGGTTAATGTCACTAGTACCACCATATCCAAATTTATTCTTAATAAAATCATTTTATACTTTGATTTTCCCCATACTATCATTTCAAACAATGGTGGTAATTTTAAAAATAAGGATGTCAAACAACTCTATGCTAGATTTAAGATCAATCAAAAAAATTCCACACCCTATCATCCATAATGTAATGGTCAATCTAAGGACAAACAAAATCCTTAACTCAATTTGTTAAACATGCATGGATTAACACCTTCATCTCTATCCTGCTCTTTGCACCTATCAGACTAGCATATGTACTATCACTAGAGAAATGTCATTCTCTCCAGTCTATGGTTAGGAGTCAGTCTTCCCATTAGAATTTGAGCTTACCTCTCTTAGTATCTCTCTTTATGGTATCATACCTAATTGATTCATTATCATCATCCTTCAATTATGTTTTGTACATGGACAGGTAGAGAGAGAACTGGTAGGCTATCACAATCTGCTGTATGTGGAACTTGAGTATCAGCACAATATCTTAGATAAGCTACAATTGATCCAGTGAATCCATTTCAAAATGCTAAAACTATAGGTGTTCTAGGATCTGTAAATGTTGGGCTAGAAAAAATGTCAATACAAATAGCGACCACTCCATGAAAAGATCAGAATATAGATTTTAATGGTGGCAAGATAGGTACATGGTGACTATGAACTAGAAGATTCTCTTTCATTTATCTGCTCAACAAAAAACTCATTAAATATTCAATTTGAATCCTATATTATGCAGAAATATGTAACCACTACCTTTAAACACAAGTTTCTGCATTTAGTCTTTATTAGGATAAGCCAAACATAATTGAATACACAGGTCTATCACAATATTGCCATTGTTTCTCACCATCCAAAGCTTCTTCGACATACACATACATGCAAACACTCCTATTTGAATCCAATTTAAAAAAATTTCCATTATAAACATGAAGTCCTCAAAAATAAAATATAAATACCTTAGCACTTACATGAAGAAGGAGCTCATCACCAGCCAACTAAATTCTATTGTGTAAACTTGGCATATCTATTTGGATCCTTCTACCACGAGCTCTATCAAAATAAAAAGGACCAGCATCATCCGTCTTGTATATGATATAGTATTTTTAAAATCAAAATGATTTTAAGTATCCTATCTAGCTGACATCTTTACAACAATGAGCTACCTATAGCGAGCTCATTCAATAATGGGCTCTTCCCATCGAGCTACCATAATCTAGTTAACATAAGAACCTTCACATCTACACCCATCCGGGTCTGCAGCCATGCTTGGTTTTCAATGACAAGTTTCTAATGTATATAAATCTACACCTTAGCCTCAATGGCTTTGCTGAATAGGTGTTGGATATTTAGCACTATCGATGGATCGATGCCATAGCTTATAGGCTCTTCCCAATCTCAACGTCTTCATGGTTCGCTCCAAACTTGATGTCCTCTCTTCACAGCACATTCAGGTCTGAAACCATACCACAAATTTTTAAAATATAGCCAAAGTCGAGGGTATATAGATCATGGGATCCATTAATGGCTTTAAGCCATCTCAAAATGGAAGCCCCGTATGATTTTTACCAAGTTCCATTAAACCATCCCTCAGCCTCCTTAATGGCCTTGGCCAACGTCCTGGCCTCCTTCCTAACCTCTACGCCCAACTTGGGCTCAAGATAAAACAAACACAGTTTTTAATTTGCAACAATATACTAAGGTTGAAATATTTTCAACCACTCCTTTATTTTCTCAACAGCCCCAACATTTACTTTTTACCTTTACTTTTTACAATTACTCCTCATTAACAACATTTTGGAGGGAAAAATACAATAAATTGAAATTTGAATTCAAACATGACTTGTATCCCAACATAACCATGTCTTTCTTGAAGATGTATGTAGATGCTCCTGCATCATACTCTCCCTCTAGAAACAATTTGAAGCTTAGTTCAAATGAGATATCTCCTCAATGTTTTAGTCTTCACTCTATCCCTGGATCCCAAGGTCTTGTTGTCAATACCAATGCTTATCTTTATTTGTAATAGTATTTGTCCTTCATTTTTATTTTCTTCCTCTTTAGATGTGTCCTTCTTCTCATTTCTTTCTCAACTGCCATCTCCCGCTTCCATGCTTCTTCATCTTCATACATGTCTTCTAGATCTTGTTGTTCTTCTTGTTTCATGAACTTCTCCAATGACTCATGTATGTCATTCACTTTAGCAACCTTCATAACTACATACAAAACATTCAAAGCCACCTTAGAATCAAAATCTTTAGGCCATGAAGCCTCTTGGCTGATTTCACAATCTTGTTCCTTGATCAAAACTGCCTTTGCCTCTTTAGTGTGCTCTTTTCTTGCTTCACTCTCACCTATGGTATTATCATCATGGTTTGTGCCTATATTTAGCTCTCTTGAATAACTAAATAGCTCTTCCAACATTCTCATTTCTTCCTTTAGTGAGCTTTCATCTATCTCACCATCTTCATCAAATTTGGGCTCATCACTCACAAGGATTACTTGTCCTTCACTAGCCTTACTCTTCATCTCATCCTTTCTTAAGCTGTCTTCATACAAACCAACTTCTTCAATATACTCATAAAAAACAATTGAAGTATCCTTACCTTGTGTCTCCTTACTCTCTTCAACTTCTCTTTGAAGCTATCTTGTTTGTTTTTTGTTTTCAATGAGGCGTTGCTTTGCTGCATACTCTCCCCTTTCCTTAACATCCATCCATTTGGAACTTTCTCCTTGCTGCATATTAGTCCTCATAGACAATTTCCATACCTCATTTTCCATAAAAATATCATTAAATGATTCAAAAACATCATTATCCCATTCATTACAAGCAATTGACTTACCTTTCATCTTTGTATGCTCATGCTCTACCTCATTATTCTTTGAGAAGTTTTCTTCCTCACCTTTAGCTAACACTCCATACATTCTTCATAGATTTAAGATGACACTTGTTCAATTCACCAACCAATTTCTTTTCTTTGACATATTCATGTTGTCTTTCTTGATAGTTGGCCTTGTTCACTTTGCATTCTACCTCTTCCTTCATGCTTGACTGTTCTCTTGCCTCTTCTTGGCATTCAATATCATCATGGAAGTCATCTTCATCTTCCATCTCTCCTCTTGCTTGTAGGGGTTCCTCAACACCTTCCTCATGCATTAACCAATGCATCTCTTCTTCTTTATCAACAACAAAATCTCTTCTTTTTATTGCACATTCACTTGTGAACTTGGTGTCCTGTCTTACACCAATCTCTTCATTCTTCAAGGCCTTTCTTTTAACCTTCACAAGGCTGCTCATACTTGCAATTACCCATGCAAAGACAACATTAGATATAAAAATAAGAGACCACAAGGTCCCTATGAGTGATCTCTTCACCAACACTCTTATCTTCTCAAGTGTTTTTCCTGACACTTCATCTTTTCTTTCTTCTTTTCTCTTGTTATCCACAATGAAAACATTTTTCACAATCTCTTCCTTTTTTTGTTGCTCTCTTGGCAACCTTCTTATCTTCTTCAAGCCTCTATGGGATTCTCTCTTCTTGGCAATCTCATTTTTCCTTCTTCTCCTCTTCATTAGGAGATTTATTGGCCACTTCAACCTCTTCCTCATTGGCCACACCCATGCTTGCTTGTCCATCTGCATCCAAGACTCATATCTATCTGTAAACTTAGCTAAATCTCTTTTCAAACTATCAATCTCTTTATCAATTTCAATACTAGTCATACCTGTCTTCTTTTGGATGCTTGTTTTCTTCTTGGTGCCCTCATGTACCTTGCTGCTCTACTCCTTTCTCAGCAATATTTCCATTTTTGAGATCTTCACCCAAGTCTTTTCCACCTTGGTCTCTTGATCCCTTTAGGTCCACTTGTCTCATCCAAGCCTTTTTCCTTGACTAGTCTTTTGACAATCTCCTTGATCTCACCTAGGCCTTTTGCATCCTAGTCTTTTGATCCTTTTCTCAATCCTATAGCAAATTATTAGCAAACATGCTCAATTACCAAATCCCAAGAGCTTAAAGCTTTGATACCAAAAATGATGCATTGTCATCATCCTTCAATTACGTTTTGCACATGGACAAGTAGAGAGAGAACTCGTAGGCTATCAGGATATTTTGTATGTGGAACTTGAGTATCAGCAAAATATCTTAGATAAGCTACAACCAATCCACCAAATCCATTTCAAAATGCTACAACTATAAGTGTGATAGGATCTGTAAATGTTGGGCTACAAAAAATGTTGATACAAATAGCGACCACTCAATGAAAAGATCAAAATACAGATTTGAATGGTGGAAAGATAGGTACACGATGACTATGAACTAGAAGATTCTCTTTCATTTATCCACTCAATAAACAACTCATTAAATATTCAATTTGAATCCTATATTATGCAAAAATACGTAACCACTGCCTTTAAACACAAGTTTCTACATTTAGTCTTTATCAAGATAAGCCAAACATAATTGATTACATAGGTCTATAACAATATTGTTTCTTACCTCTCTCGTGCTCATATTGGAGCATGCATTTAAAAAATACATTATTTTGCTCTATCCACATCTACCATTATTTCTCACCATCCAAAGCTTCTTCGACATACACATACATGTAAACACTCCTGTTTGAATCTATTTTAAAAACTTTGCCATTATAAACATGAAGTCCTTCTCAAAAATCAAAGACAAATACCTTAGCACTTACACGAAGAAGGAGTTCATCACCAACCAACTAAACTCTACTATGTAAACTTGGCATATCTAGTCGGATCCTTCTACCATGAGCTCTATCACAATAAAAAGGACCAGCATCATCCTTCTTGTATATGATATGGTATTTTTAAAATCAAAATGATTTTAAGTATCTTGTCCAGCTGACATCTTTACAATGACGAGCTACCTATAGCAAGCTCATTCAACAATGGGCTCTTCCCATCGAGCTTCCATTATCTAGTTAATATAAGAACCTTCACATCTACACCCATTTGAGTCTGTAGCCATGCTTGGTTTTCAATGACAAGTTTCTAATGTATATACATCTACACCCTAGCCTCAATGGCTTTGCTAAATAGGTGTTGGATATTTATCACTATCGATAGATCGATGCCATAGCTTATAGGCTCTTCCCAATCTCAACGTCTTCACGGTTCACTCCAACCTTGACATCCTCTCTTCACAGGACATTCAGGTCTAAAACCATACCATAGATTTTTAAAATATAGCCAAAGTCAAAGGTATATAGATCATGGGATCCATCAATGGCTTTAAGCCATCTCAAAATGGAAGCCCCATATGATTTTTACCCAGTTCCATTAAACCATCCCTCAGCCTCCTTAATGGCCTTGACCAACATCCTGGCCTCCTTCCTAACCTCTATGCCCAACTTGGGCTCAATATAAAACAAACACAATTTTTAATTTTCAACAATATACTAAGGTTGAAATATTTTCAACCAATCCTCCTTTATTTTCTCAACAGCCCCAACATTTACTTTTTACCTTTACTTTTTACAATTACTCCTCATTAACAACATTTTGGAGGGAAAAATACAATAAATTGAAATTTGAATTCAAACATGACTTGTATCCCAATGTAACCATGTCTTGTCTGAAGATGTATGTAGATACTCCTACATCACTAATGAATAACTATGTGAAGCTCACCTTCATTTCGTTTATCTCCTTGATGAATGTCATCTTTCTACTTAGCAACATAATTTCCAATACAAGGCTCATATTACCAAACAACATAACAAATGTGTTAACATTTGCACATTTATTTTTGGTGATATTGTCCTTAAATTAGACTATAATAATGGCAAAGAAGGTAAATATGCCCAAAAATGGTGGGGATCCTATTTATTCAAACACATTCTTGGTCCAAGTACCTATTCAAACCAATGAAGGTAATATTTTCAAATAACCCACCAATGTGCAATTACTTGAGAAGTATTTTGCCTAATCCTTCCCTTCTTTTCATGATTTCTATATGCTATCTATCCAAAAAAAATTACAGGTTACTTACACAGGTCTCACCCTCTACAATAGTTCTCTTTTTTCACAAACCTTAGTCCTTCCTTTTGGTATTTGACTTTCCCTTTTTCTCATGAGTTGAATTGTAAAAGCATGGAAAGGACCTAGTCTTCCTCATGGTGTACTATAGTCTTCTTTGTTTTCATAATTTTTACATAATTTTTTCACCCCTTAGGGTTCTCTTTTGTGAGTGGTATTGTAATACCATATGGACAAGACCTGGCCTTCCTCATAAATACCATCTTGTTCTTATCCCATTTATTTTCCCAATAATTTTTGTCACCCTCATGGTTTTCTCTTTTATGAGTCATAGTGTAAGAACATGGATATGACCTATCCTTCTTAATAAAATCACCATATTTTCAATCCTTTTCTAGATGATTTTTTTCAATGGTTATGAATTATTGATCTTTGTTATCAAATTTAGCTCTTACTTGTTTTGATAAATGGAATTTGCAAAACAATATATGTTAGCATATTTTCTTCAATTTCCCTCATTCTTATGATAAAGAATCACATTTTTTTGTCATTTAATCCCTTTTTAACCCTTTGTCATATTTTTTTCCATTTAAAGTAATTCAAATTGTTTCATGTTTCATTCCTCTTTATTTCCTTTCCTTTCACTCCATATTGGATCAAATAAGGTTGAAGTCAAGATAGAACTTTTATTTCACCTAGATTTATGAGACTCTTAGACACCATGCTCTATGGAGTTCTCTTTCTTAGAAACCAAGTCCCAATTATTCATATGAAAGTCATATTTAACACCCATTTTTGGTTTTCCAAATCCAAATGGATGAGGAATTAAAAAATCCATCAAGAAAGTTAAAACCCAAATCATTTGAAATAAAAGGAAATGATATACAATAGGCACAATACAAATTTCCAAAGTCAAATTCACACTAAAATATTTTATTAAAAGCACATATCCTATCTAAAATAAAATCTCAAACTCCACATTTGGACTCATAATAGAGTCAAGGTCCATTGGGGTATAGTAGGCTAGTAGGTTGGAATAGGAGAATTTAACAAACTTTATAGTGCTACCTACTTTGTCATGCAAATACCTAATCTTCACAGTAGACTAATGGCTTTGTGAGGGGTCCTAAATAATGGGGAAAATGTTGTCAGAAGGTAGGTGCATTTTAATTTTCATGCATATAGCCTTCATGGGATGAGATATATACTCCATTTATTGACCTAAAACTTGTGTGGTTCGAAGAAGTTCTCTAGAGTCCTTGAGGTTGAAATTACTCTTGTTTATACAAACCTAATTTAAGTGTCTTAACTTTGATAAAGAGTTATTATACCTTGGTTTTTCCTTCATTATCCCCTCCACCCATTTCATTTCACCCCTTGATAGGATAATTGTGATTCTAAATCTATTTTCCCTCTTATCTACTTCTTTCTTCTTTAAAACTTAAAAATGTCTTAACAATACTTTCTTTTAGTTGTATCTATCCTTAGATTAAAACATGTTTGAGAAACTATGGATTACTTTCTTTACACCATGGATTTACATATTTAGAGTTGCTTTGATTTATTTTACCATTTATCATTATTGTACCACCATTTTTGTGGAAACTTGAGTCTATTTTTACTTTCATATACTTTTTTCATTTTTGAGTGAGGTTGGATTGTTATTTCTCACTTATTAATTTTGTTTTCCCTTTTATGCACCAATTTTCACTGATGATTGAGTAAAGATTGTTACTACTCACTCATCAATGTTGTTTTACCTTTTTGATTTCCCATCTTTATTTAAGTAAGGATTATTACTAATTTCACATAGATGTTTGATTACCATCCTTTCTAACATGTATCTTTGGTTTGATTTGGTGAGTTTGAATTTACTACTTAAGGTTTAATTGTTTGAGATTTTTGGTCTTTATTAGCCTTAGATTTTAGGTTACTCGATTTACTCTAAATTTTGACTTGCTCATTTGGTCTAACATAAAATTTATCACCCCAGCCTACCAAATTTCCAAGTACATGTCATCCTTATAGCACCAATTATATTGGATTTCATATGTTTATTTGTTTTTTCTCTTTAGTTTTTTATTCTTGGCTTTGTCAAAAGTAGTCTCTACACCCTCCATAATAAAAAATACAAACACAACAGACAACCATCTAGTGATAAAGGTAAGTCAAGGTACACATACATTAAATTTTTGATTATTTACTTTTCATCATTTATTTTTGATTATTTTTGCTTTAAAATACTACAAATTTGTTTTTAACCTTAGTGTTATGTGTTATTATGTTCTTTCTCTAAGCACCATCCCCTATTATACCTTCATGACACATGATGATATTTGAGTGGGGCATATGTATACACATAATATTTTCAAACTTTATCAACTACTAATGTTTTATATCTTTTAGGAACCTTTTGATTCTCAATCTCTTTTAGTACATGCCCTAAAGGGTATACTAGGAAAGGGGTGGGTAGACCATTGATGCTTCATAAGATTGTTGTCCCTTATTGCCACTTATTACCAATCCAACCAACTCCTAAAAACCATTTCCTAATCTATTACTCTTTTATCCCATTTTTATAGTCTGTAGTACTAGGTCAACTAGGTTGACCATATACTATTGTGGGTAAAACTCATTTAGGGTCTACATTAGCTCTTAGCTAAGCTAGCCTGTGACCTAGTAATTTTTTGTCCATAATTATACTAGGTTGATTGGGTCAACCTTATCAGCCAAAACTTTTAGAATGGCTTAGGTTTAAATATAACTATATATACAAGTTCATTTCATCATTATTTAAAAATGTACAAGATTTATTATTTGTTTTCACTTCTTTATAATCTACTCTTCAATCATTCTACTTGAGGAGTCTTAGCTTAGGGTTTCTACTTGGAGCATCTAGTCTTATGGAGAAGTATTGGATGATTTGGAAATTTTTAGTGATCTTTTTAAACCACAAAAACCTCTTGCAAATCCCATTTGGCCAAGGGAGAGATTGAGTCTCGATGGGTTCATATTTTAGGTAAGTATTCTCTAAATTTTCTCCTCTCTTTAGTAGATAAAAGTATCAAAAGTATTGGCTTCGAATAATTTTACTATTCTTATTCATGTATTAGGGTATTACTCATACATATCCTAATTGAAATTCTCTAATGCATGGTTTTCTATTTACTAACCCCTATAATATGCCACAAGCTTTGGTGAGAACTAGATTAAACTTCTTTACTTTACTTGTAGTTTAGTGAAGTATGAAAACATAGGAACTAATTAGGGTTATTATGTAATTGTGCTTGACTAAAAGCTTTGAAACCCTCCCTAACATCATTTATTATGGTAAGATATCTTTTAATTGGGTCTAGTAGATACCAATATTGGTCATGTTCCCAATTATCTAATGTATCCCCAATATAAATTATAAGTATTATCCATCTTTTCTAAGTTAGGATTAATTTATAGACATGATGCATTTTTTATTGCATACAATATCCACCCTTGCATCATCAAAAATTTTCATAGTATATTTCATTTTCAATTTTGGTTCAAGGCATTATTTGACTTCTTTGACCAAAACCATTACATGTGATAAATCTAATTGAATTTCACCACCAAGTTCTTTATATAAATTTCTCCCTAGAAGAATACCATAGGTCATTGGGATATCAATTTCTAGGATATTGATCTTAATCCTCTTCTAAGTAAAATATGTAAGGGAAACTGGGGAATATTTGATTTTACCTATGAGTGGAACTTGTTTTACTTCCATCGAGTAATTCTTATCAATCAAATGTGCACCCTTGTGAAGTTTTTTCAAGCCTTCATAGTTTATAGTAACATGGAGACAATCTTAGGCTATAGGTGGAAAATAGGTGGATAAAATCTATAGAGTATAGGGCTAGATCCCCTTGATTTATTAGTTAGGTTATCTACACTACACTACTAGCTTATAAGGGAAAAGGAAGAAAGATAACATGAAATAAAATCTACTTAAGGAGGTGATACACCAAAATATCTCATTAAAATATCTAATATACACTAAGAAGCTAAATTATAACATGAACCTAATTTCACTACTCAAATGAAGGACTTTCAAACATATATTTTTCACATAGAGGCTATTAGTTTGATGTATTATTATCAATCAAACTTTCACCCTTGTGAAGGTTTTTCAAACCTTCATATTTTGGAGTTACATCAAGATAATCTTAGGTTGTGGGTGGCCTAATAGGTGGATTGAATCTTTAGATTATTGGGGTAACTCCCCTTGATGTATCAGTTAGGCTCTCTAAACTACACTACTAGTTTACAAGGTAAAATAAAGAAATATAACATGAAAGAAAATATACCTAAAGATGCAATACACTAAAATATATCCTTCACCTATCTAATATGCACTAAGAAGCTATATTATGACATGTAATTGATTACACTAATCATATTAATAACCTCCAAAAATAAATGTTTCACTTATAGGATATTATATTGATGCATGATATAAGGTAAATGGTCAATAGGTCTCTCAAAGAAACTAATGAAAAATTACACTTACCATATATACAATACTATTAAATCACACTATGTATACTGTAAACATGGTTAACCACCTGCAAATAGGTAAATATGAGAGGGCAAATGTAAGGAAGCATTCACTATCACTAACATTCATATACAAACCAAAAAAATACACTAGTCATAAGCATTGAGGAGGCCAAAATTTAATCTTATTCATTTCAAAGAACTAAGTACAAGTGTTTTTTTAGTAGGGATTTTCCACAACTTAGGTTAAGGATCATTAAACATTCCAAAAGTAGGCATATTTAAAAAGAAAATGAGAAAGGAGAAAGAGAGACCACAAGCTTAAAAACTAGTGATGAGTCATCCACTAGCCCTACTTTAAATCCTACACAGTAATTATTATTTTCTCTCCTTATTCTCTTATAAAATGGTGTATGAGGTAGAAGTAATTTTTTTTGAAATGCTTGAAGAAGTCATAGGCTTGTTTCTTGGAATTTGACCCATACATGTGCCTATATTCTTGCTTGTATGCACCTATATATTTGATGAATAAGTATCCTCCTTGAAAATAGGTATTAAAGTACTTACTAATTATTCAAAAAAATCCTATACCCTTTCATGTTGTCGTTCCACCTTGATAAGGTTGTTTGAAGACTCTTAATGCTTGTTTCACTTTTTCTTCATAGCTTGGCATAAGAGAGAGGAAAAGACTTATTAGGATTGTTGAAGACTCCTTAAACCATTATAATCCTTATTGAAACCAACTCATAAATTATTCTCACTCCTCAATTGGCATATAAGACAAGAATTAACCTTAATAAAGTTTATTGAAGAGTTTTATGTATTGACTCGGTTATTTGATCACTTGAACTCCTCCATTTGTAATATGGTCTAGAAAGGTGAAAACTTTGTTTTTATTCCAAGAAAGAAATTTTACTCCATGTTTGGGATATCAACATCATATAATAACTACATAAAGTAATTATAACCATCAAACACTCCAAAAGATCTGGTTTTGCACCTTTTTCTTGCATTTTTCTCGATTCTTTATAGCCCTCAAAATAGATAAACCTCCTTATGTAAAAGAATGTATCAAGGATATTGGATAATTAAATACATTTTTAAGTACATAATATCCCATTACATATTAATTATAAGTTTTATGACCCAGCTCTAATTGAAATGTCCTTTTTATGCTATTCTTTATCCTCAATTAGGTCTCTATTATCCCTTTAAGCCTAGAAACTGATATTTTGATCCATAAGCCTCCCATACATATGAGACCTCAAAAAATAATTTGATTAAATTTACCAATTATATAAAAATACTCCATTATAATTTTTATCTTTTATAATCTTGTGTAGGTAGGCAAACCAAGAAATGGCCAAAAAGTAGCCCTTTCTCAAGCCTACTTTAGACTACCTTAAAAAACTAGATTTGTTTGAGAACATATAGGGTGTATTTTATGTATTTAAAAGGTATAATAAATCCCAAAATATCTCTCCAAATTGTTTTAAAATATCCATGGTCTTCTATACTCTATTTTGAGCACAAATCTTCATAAAAGTACATTTCTTGAATCCATACAACTATATGTACAATAAAATGTCATGGTAGGGACCTAATTTAAGTGATAAATTATGATCAAGTTCTTTAAATTTAATTAAAACTCATTTTATTTTCTTAAGGGATCAATTTCTCTAAACTAGTCATGTATGGTCTTCTAAGTAACCTGTGAAAGCTTTATCATCTTAACATTGATTCATAAAGTACATGACTATAAATTGAGAAATAATAACTAAAGTTTTGAGTTCATAAAAATGTATAATTAAACCTAAGACATTTGTACACCATGCATCTTCTCATGATATATATATAAGTAAAAGTTTGAGCTTCTTAGGTGGCTGAATATGTATTCTATGAGGTCTAGAAGAATGAAGGTCTAAAATTGTTATTTTGGTGTTTGGTCCGAGTTAAAAATGACATATTTGGTTTTATAAATCATATTTGAAATTATATAATTATATTAATCATAATTTTCCTTCATTATACCTCCTATAATCTCTCTTGGATCATGCCCAGGGTTTATAGGCATACTAGTGCAATTGACTCTAAGACTATGATTTCCTCCTTTCTCACTAAATATTCTAAGTTTGAAGCCTATTATAGTATTTTAAAATTTTATATACATCTTCCTAGGAGTTTTCATACCCTAATTTTTTCATCTTAAACTCAAAACATGCACTAGTCATTCAATCTTTATGAGTAAGCCTGCAAATCCTTCTTAAGCATGTAGGTGATATTATAAAATATTGATTGAGTCTTAAATTTATTTAAGGGTATATCCCATATATTTATTTAAATATATAATTTTTAACAATCTTTAATACCTCACTTCAAACTTATTTTTCATGTGCAACCTTGCATCTCATTTTCATGCACTTACATAGCCCTGGCTATAGGTTTGTGAGACTGTAGGACTATAAGTTAAGAGTATTTTTTTTATTTATATAACTCTATGAATTTTAAAATTATTATTTATTCTCTTTTATTCCATATTCATATTTCATTTATCCAAAATTGAACTCCAAATCATGACACGTGTTCAATCCTCTCCCATACTTCTATATAGGCCTATAGGTGTCTTGACTATAATTTTTTAATGAGAACCAATTCAATGGGGTATATATCACCTTTAAAATATAATTAAAACCTAAATTTAACAAATAATTAATATATTCCTTTGATAATATACACATTCCTATGTATGACCCCCTTTTAGGCTTATTTTATCAAATTAGCATTCTTTCTCTCTATGTTTCCACCAAACACTTGTGAGTTATTTGAAATTGTAAGAGATATTTTTAGATATATATATGTGATTATTATAATAATTTTCATGATCTCTATTACAAATTCCAAGCTTCACTTATTTCATCATATGGTCATTTACTTATACTTGCCTAGAAATAGGCTTGACTATGTGTAGAGGTTCAAATTTAGGTTTGATTCGAGAGTCAAGAGTAAGTTTCTAATGGCATAGTTATTATCCATTACTTGAAAAAACTTTAAAAATTCCTAAAATTAGTTTTAAAATTTACTAAGTCACTTTAACCATATTTCCTTAAGCAATACTCATTGCATTTAATGTGAAAATGAGACCTATCGGTCTACAAACCTGTAGGTCTACATTTTCAATGAATGAGACCTTATATGGTGCATACCCCATCATTTTTGACATTAATAATATTTACATACTATATAAAAACATATATCATTAAGTTTTATCCTTATAACAACATCTAAAATGAAATTTTTGGACTCTCATCTCATCAATAGGCCACATTCTTATAGGCAAACCTATATACAACCACCTAGACTTGTAATTATGCAACACCCACTTCATTCTCATTAGTATTATTAGTGAAAATTTTAAAGTTTTTGGGAATAAAAACATGTTATTCGTAACTTTCATATAGATCTCTTATTAATTTTATTCACTAAAAATACCCCTCTTTCTCCCATCTACCCATAATACGCCTGTAGGTGATTATTTGATTAATACCTTCATATTTATGATTTTTCTACCTATTTTAACCTATTTAATCCATTAGTTGTATTTTAAAATACATTTTAAATTGATTTTAAACATTCTCATCCCTCCAATAGGCTTATATCACCTTGAATATACCTTTAAAACCCTCCCAATTCTTTTCTTAGGTACACATAGTAATTTAGATTTAATATAGTCTATATGAAGGTAATGTGAATTGAGATGTGTGCCCTCTTAGATTTTCATAATGATTTTATAAAATTGGTAATAGGAGAGAGGACCCGATATCATGATTCAAACAACCATGTGCATTCTTAATTCTTGAAAATCCTACATTCATTAGTGCATATGCTCATTCAAAGGCTTGCTTATTGTGTTAGCCAAGAAGGCTATTTTATAGGTGATAACAAGTTAAGAGGAGATATTAAAGAGAAAATAAGAATGAATATTACAATAATGAATCTCATTAAATTTTTCAAACAACCTACTCTACTTCATATTGACCTAAAAAAAGGTTATATTCCTATCTACAACCTTGTTATAACCAGCACTCTTGGTCTAAATATAGTATCTCTTCACATTATTAGCTTGTTTTATAATCATAGAGAGTTAACTGATCATTATTATTCTTAAAATTTTCTCCCACTAGTTCTTAAACATCATATTCTACATCTTAAACATGTCCATTTATCTCATATACTTATAGTAGTCCTATAGATACCATTTGCCAGAGAACATTAACAAGATTGTAGGTGAGCTCTTTGGACTATTAGGAGTTTTAAAAAGGAAATAATGATCATGTTATGATATTTTTCACCCTAATAATGGGATTCATTCACTTTTATATCCACTTATTTTTTCTCATAACCTATTTACAAGCTCATAACTCTACCCCTTCCCCATGTTTATACACCTACAACTTATGAATAATACAAAGATTGTGAAGGGTCCTAGACCTTTATATCATGGAGAAACTCATTTAGTGATCTTGAAGATAATTTGTGAGGAATTAATGTGATGTGATATATTTTTAAACCTTTTCTTATTAGATTGAAACCTTGAACTCATCTAAAATCAATTGCCACTAGCCTACAAATTAGTCAAACTAAAAATTGATTATCCTTTGATGGCTCACACATGTTGAATGGAGTATGGAGAAAAATGTGAGATGATTTCATATAACCTCAACATCTTTTTGAATTTACCTTATGCATTCAATTTGTTTTAAACTACCATTTCAAAGAAGAAAAATGAGCTTGTGGGGTTTGTAGGCAGTTTTGGAGTATCCTCGAGTTGTAATAATTGTTCATAAAGGAGAGAGGATGTATATAAAAACCAATGTCCCAAATTTTAATATTAATATGACCCCATCTATGAAAAATATCATAATTTGAATCTCTTTTTCCTAGCTTTACCATCCACATGAAAACTACCTTTGCAAGCTTGCCAATGGAATGATCAAGATAAAGAAGATTTTTTTACACTTTTAGGGCATGTTAAAGATTAAAACTCATGTATATGGCCTTTATAATACAAATAGACACTTTTAAGTAATTTTTACATATAAGTGAATACCCCAAGTCCATACAAACTCTTAAAACTATCTTTTTGTAGTAAAAACTAATTTATTCTGATAGGTAAACCTTTATTTTGAATTAATCATAACCTTATTACATCTAAAAATCATTATAAGTCTTTTAAAATTTCAATGGTACATTTATTACATCTTTATCGGCATTAGAAATAGACTTAAATGCCTTAGTAGTTACAACTGTAAAGAAAGATAGTGTATATTAGATGATCTCATGTAGAGAAAATATATATGTATAGGAATTAAAATGACTTATGCACTATTTAATATAATGTTCTATGTAAATATAGTGCCTTTAGAAGGTTTGATTTATCCATAATGTAAACCTAGGTTTCTCTAAAAACTTTAAACTTTGCTAAATTACCTTAATTTCATCAAACAAGATTAACAAGCTTTAAAAAAAGTACCAAAATGAAAGGAATGACTTTGAAGGATCATATGTCATCTTGACACATCATGACATACCTGTATGACCCACTATACTAACTTTTAAGGCATTGGAAAACTTCATAAAGACACAACCTCAAACAATGCTAACAAGGCTAACAAATCTTCATTTAAAGAGTTGATAAGGCATGGGGTGGGTTATGAACATAGTAAATAAACATGACAATAAAATTTTCAAATTATAGGGGTTATAATTTGACCTAAGAGCTCAAACGTTTCAACATTTTGGTGACTTATCTAGGAGGCATGCATGCTATTCTTATGAACTAGTAACTTTGCATTTCTTTTGGGCTCATGGAGTCTCTCTCACACTTTGAAATTAACATGATCAAACCTTAAAAATGACTACAATTATTGACTAAAAACAAGATATTTTCTTGACCTCTAAGATAAAAGACACAAGGACAAACACATGAAATAAGATAAAATAAAATAACACACACACACACACACACACACACACACACGCACACACGCACACACACGCACGCACACGCACGCACACGCACGCACACGCACACACACACGCACACACACACGCACACACACACACACACGCGCGCACACACACACACACACACACACACGCACACAGACACACACACACACACACACACACACACACACACACACACACACACACACACACACACACACACACACACACACGTGTTCTAATAAAGCATTTAGGGAACACAACAAACATACACAAACTATTGTAAACAACTGGACTCTAAACATGATCCTCCTAGATCAAATGGGAAATTTTTGATATCTTCCACTTAATGAGGTGAACAATGGTATAAGTAAAATTGCCTCTTAAACATAAGGATTAATAGGCCATGTTTCTTGCTTGTCAACTATCTTGGCATGTCTTCAAGTAAGTAAACAACAACAAACTAGTCACCAATAAACAAATATTCATCTTATACTTCAAGACCCACTCCATACTACTTGTCATCTATAACCTCATCTAATGATTCTTTATCTATGCATTGTCCTTAGGTATTCTTGACATTATGAGTGACTTCATATTTCTTACCAACTATTGTAAGTTCATCAAGCTCTTCAAAGAGGTTTGCATATTAAATCCAAGTTGCATCATGATATTCAATGAGTGTTTCTTGATCTAATTCATCATAATCATGCTCTCTAGTAGATGTATCATTACAAAGGCCTTAAATATTTTGAAGAGATTCAATGCACTACTCTGAATCTCTTTTTATCTCCACTAAATGGTCAATTTGAATGAGACTAACTTGAATTATATTTATATCTCTCTCCTTAAGTGTTATAGGTCTATCAAGAATATAAAAACTCTCTATGCAATCATGATGTGATTTAGAATCAATCTCTTTAAGTTCAACCTCTTTCTCATTTCAAACCATGTCACATTCATTCAAGACCTCAGTTTGGTGGCTTTGGTAACTTTCAACATTAAGACCAACTCCAACCTCAACAAGATTAGATGTAATTGAATCACCTTCTTTAAACATAAAATTAACACCATATTATATATAACCTCATCTTATAAATATAAATCACTTATTTCTTCCTCAAGTGGAGTATCAATTAATATATCTTCCTCATACACACTTGAATTATCTTCCCCACATTATCCTTGAATCTCACTTGTGTTTGAGAGTAGCTACTAAGAGGGGGGGTGAATCAGTAGTTAACAGTGCTTATTCAATTCCTTAAACTCATTCATCATACATAAACATGAAAGCTTATACATCAAAACATGAATAAGAGCATAAATCAAATGAGCACATAATTTATGTGGGAAACCCTCTAACAGGATAAAAACCACTCTCAAGGCTAAAAAAACAATGGACTATTGTCCTATAAGATTAATCAAACAAGAGACTTTAGACCAACACCAAATAATCAAGGAGCATCCACTCCTCAATTTAGTCTAGCTCTAACTAGACCTTTATCTAACTCTAACTAGTAAGGAGGATACAACCCCATAGGTGATTAATCACCCACTCAACAACCTCTACTCTAATTTCCACCATTGCTCTGATGTCTTATACACTTGATGATGACCTCTTGCTCTAACACTTGTAATCCATTTCATAAACTATTTGCTTAACCAAGTCACACTTTAGACTGTTAGGTCTAATGACTTGCTAGCTCATGAAATGATCAGTCAAACATGACAATTATATTCATCCTTTGAAGGTCCTAAATGACAAATATCTTCTCCTTAACTAAGATATTTCCTTCTCTTGAATTCACACCCTCTCCCACCTCCACAAATAGGCTAATATCACCTTGTATGTATATGTGTGTGTGTGTGTGTGTGTGTATATATATATATATATATATCACTCCATCATCTAACCCATCTTGGTTAGCCAAGATACTTCACATACTTATATTACCCTTATAAAATATCCTCATACATGTCACCAATCCAAATCAAACACACCATAGGTTGTCCATACTTCAAAACAAGATCAATCCTCCTTTAGATCTTAATTAGGCCTAATGCATTAGCTCTTATAGGTCATTCACCACATATGACCATCTCCATGAATAATATCCCTCAATAAGGATTAAAAACATAAAACATACCTCCAATATGTCATTTATCACTCCCAAATTGGTCTAAAACATCTGGAACTCTAATTCATACCTTGAACCAATCTTTTTAGACTACTCACTAATAAGCCTAGAAACCCAGAAAACACAATCATATAGAACTGAAGCATATAACATATTTTCTCAAAAAAAGACCTAAAAAAACACATGGATATGTCATAGATGAATTAAAAAACACCTAAAAATAAATTTTTCACCTTCACATAGCTCACAAAGGTCCAAACTAACTCAAATAAATTGATTACTCAAACTAGTTATGCACACCAAATACTCAGTCAAAGATATTTGACTGCTCCAACCAAAATAGAGACAAACTATGAAGAAAAAAGCCATATAATAAATATATAAAACTAATATAATACCAAAAATGTCTCTCACCTCAAAATATACTCAAAAAAACTCAAACTAGCCTCTCCAAATAGGCCACTTAAGATTGCCTACAAGCTCCAAAAACTAGTCATGATGAGCATGACATCTAACACTTGTGAAAACACTTCCTTGATCTTCCAATGCATTCATGTGACCCTAAAAAAACCTTAAAAATTTTCCAATAAAAAAAATCATATTCTTCAATGGCCACTTTTATACTACAAACCATTCTCACTATCATGGGTTCTAATATCTTATCTTACACAGACTAATCATTTTGTGAGCTCCTTCTAGCTCTTTTATAAGCACCATCAACACTTACACATAAGTGAAATAGGAGGGTTAGGTATTGAAATAATACCCAATATCAATTTTTCCATCCTTAAACACCTAAAATCAATCCTTAAATAGGTTCTCTCTCTAATTGGCTTTTGTTCACTATTTGCTCCATTTCCACTCTACCGACTAGTCAACTTAATTGACTTAGATAATTGACACAGTGATTATTTCTTGCCAAAAAAACTCTTTCGACTTCAATAAAAATTCCTAGCCTTCAATATCCAATGAATATTATGTTTTGACTCAATAAACCATACTTGTATCACTAAAATCTTTAGAAACAAGCATATTTTTGTATCTTCTGGTCACTGCCCTAACACACCACTATCACTTGGAAATTCCTATATGAGTCCTTTATACTTTCCAATAGTAAAACCTGGTCAAACAATAAATTTTGGATACTTTAGAGAAATATCTCTCCAATCACTCCATTATGAGGGTTTATAAAGGGTTTCTAACCATTTTACATTCTTAATGAATGTTCATAAAGCTTTATCCTTCAATCCACTACAAAACACATGGGAAGGATTATTACGTCCATGTGCCACATCTCCCAAAAGGCTCAGGTCCCCATGAAAAGTGTACATGAACTAGTGAATGTTAACACTTTCTTTTCAATCTCAAAATGCACCATTTGAACCTCCTTTGAAGCTTCTAAACCATCTTTCTAACTTTTTAGCTCAATCTCTAACCTCAGACCTAATCAACATGATTGGAAAAAACTTGCCTATACAACTCTCATGAAATAATAAGCTTCATCATCTTGAAAACACCCTTTGACCCTTCATAAGGCCTTATAATCCCACCTAGGCCAACTAGGCCAATGTCTAAACTATCTTGCAAACCACTAGCCACCTCTTACAAACCATACACCTGACCTCTTAGCATCCTATAGATGTCTAACATGAATATACCAAGCATACTAAGATCTACCAAGTTGGATCTTCTTCATGACTATTCACAAGGAACTCAATATTCCACCTTGCCTATTATGCCTAGAACCACCAAGCCAACTTACCTCCATATGCAACCATACATGATAAACCCCACAAGGAACAGGATGAATTACACTCCACTTGAAGACCATATGAGAAGACTTCTGCTATTATGATCATACTAAGAGCATATCAAATGCTCTTTCTCTAAGATTCATGCATACTAGACCAAGAACACTCTCATACCACTTTTCCATCACCAATGCCATTTGAAATAAATGAAAACACATCACTAACACCAATTTCCAAACAATATCCCCCTTTGTAATTGATGGCAACACTCCTTTTCCTTCTCCCCCTTTGCCAAAATGACAAAGTGGGCTCATCTACCAAATAGGCTCCTCTATCTTTAATCAAGAAATTTTAATAACACAACCAAGAGAACATACATTTATCTCTCATCCTTTGAAACTCATATCACACCAACTATCACCAATAGATCACAAAGCAACCATAGTGCTTTCCCTTGGACAAAGCTCCCTTCAAGAACTAACTTAGGTCATAGCTCCAAAAGACCTATAAGATCCTTGAACCTGACCACTAAAAAATCAGACTATCTCCCCCTTATACCACTACCACTTGAGAAATAAATAAATCAATTTCCTCTTTTATAAACACTGAACATAGACCTTGAAGTCTCCAAGAGACTTAGACAACACTGAAGAATAATTATTTCCTAGATCTTTGGACCTGCTACTAATTGCTTAGTAACATAGCTCTCCCTTGGACCTTTATCAAATTTAAAGGCTTCCCATTAGTATATATAACCCATGCATATATACAAGACCTCTAATAATAGCCATCATTACTTTAAACAATAACAAGAGCACCATAGCACTATGCAAGGTCACATACCTTTGCACTCAAGGCACCCTACAAACCACCAAAGTAACTTAAATTATAGAAACATACCTAAATAATGCTTATAATAAACTAATTTACTTATATATAACTAAAAAATCCAACCTTATTTGTAAATATATCACAAAATTGCTCAATTTCTCCACTAGGCCTACTTAGACCTTTTGTAGCCCTATCTAGCAACTGGAGACCTCATAAATCTCTATGTGTGCACTTTTAGATCATGAAATTCCATATATGAATTCCAATAACATTCCCCCATATACATTCCAATAATGATATTCCAACTCATAATCCTTATCATACTTCCTTCTTTAGCCCTATTGGCCAATTAAACCTCCCAGAAGACCCAAATTTGAATAACTTGAAAAATGCTTGCCTTAATATCATTGTAAAAAAAAATTCAGATACCCATTTGGCCCTTTAAATTTATTTTATGATTTAAACCTCCAAATAAAAATATATACCACTTATCTAAACATGCCTAAATCACTAGGCCTTTAAAGCAACAAGTATTAAAAAGTCAACCTCCAGTCAATGCCATAACTTGAAAATAATTACACACCTATAGGTCACCTATCCAAAATTTTGGACTGAATTTCAATATCCCATTACATGGGGAACCATGACTTACTTTAATCCACCAAACACATGCTCATGACAAGAGAAGCCAGTGACCACTCAAAATGCTCCATCTGGCACAAAAGGATTAAAAAACCTATGTAATCACCTAGACCATGTATTAAAAACATGTTTCGACCTTCCTAAGAATATAAAACTTTATGATACATATCCATTCATCAGGTGACCCTTGAAACCAAGCAAACTGGGTGCATAGGCTCATACTTACAACATACACCTTGACCAAATGGTCAAAATCACATCTAGACAACTCATAAACATCTCTAAGACATTTATTATGATTTTAATTGTCAAACAAAACTTGAATCATCTATTTATAGTATTATATCCTCAATATAACATCAAAAATCATATTGGACACACTTTAGGTAGTCATCACTACCAAAATTAGTCAACTCTAAGTTTTGACCACAAAACTCACATCTATGCTCATCCAAAACTTAGACCACATGGGAATGACTCATGGTAATCTCATTCATGCTCCCATAAAATTCACTTATTCATTATCCTTCAAATAGACACCCATACTAAGAATTCAAAAATGATAAAAAAAATGTACTTTAGGACCAAGAGACCTAAACATACCTCTTGAATAATCATCTTTATTTCTTTCTCTTCATTGACCTGTAGGATCAATTAGACCTCTTCAAGTAAGCTTGAACATCTTCACAACATTTCAAAAATATTTTTAGGCATTCTTCAAAAAACATAATCCATTAAGATTCAAATCACATATCAACTACTTCTAATGGAACAACTCAACCTCATGATTAAAGAAAACAAGACAACTCTACATGTCACAGTCTTCAACCTTTGTAGGCATATTTGGATCATACACAATTTATTTAAATGTCCTTTTCAAGACCTTTTGAGGTTACCAAAACGTCAAGAGGCTACTGAAAATCATAACAAATCTTCATGAATCTTCAATTATGGCAACAATACCTCTTAGACTACATAACCCTTCTTGAAGACTCTTCATATATACATAAAGAATCAACTTTAGCAAGCATTGTCTAGATTTTAAAACTCAAAACTTGTTATCTACAGAAAAATGAAACCCTCTTTACGATATAAAAAACATGAAAACACATTTTTCATGACATTGTGGTATTATTTATATATCAAAGAACATTTTCATATACTTTGATCAACCACCTTGAATGTCTAAGATTACCATTCAGCTCAGCTAGTCACACAACCTATCAATTTTCAGACACAATAAACTTCCATGGGGAATTTATTACAAATACACACTTCCATATATTTCTTAGTGAACTAGACCTTGTCATATACTTTGTTTCTATTTTCTATGAGTCTTTTCCATGCATAGATATCCATAAGACATTCACTTTTACTTAGAAAGGTTCATTGACTATCATATATTCTATAGGTCTCAAGGAAGCCTAATTACAATTACCTTATTTGATTCAATGAACAACTAATGAATAAATATGGTTCATAAATTCCTCAACAATGACTTACTCCTATCAAAATACATTGATGACAACTTCTAATAGATATCACCATGCTTAAAATCCCTTAAACACTTGCATTTATTACCAAGGAACCATTAGGATATATTTCTCCTTCAATTGTAGACCTATGCCTTTCATGACACCTGCACATATTTTTACCTATCATGCTTGCTAAACAAGAGACCATTTTCAATAAGCCCTAACATACAACTCAGGTTTGATCTTGGATTTAGCTTTAGTATAATCTTTCTTTGAACTTGCTAGTGCCAACATACAAACCTTTATGTAGCATTCAAATATGATCTTCAATGACTTATCCATCATATATGAACATTCAAAATTCATTAGTCTTGAAAGCACAACTCAAAAAACATGAATAACCATGACATCAACCACATTGATCAACAACTCCAATAACTTTGCCAATAAGTTGACTAGGTAGGCAATAACCAAGCTACTCATAAGATCACCTTCCAAGTTGATTAAGCCTCAAGAAGGACCTAATATAATAAATATTGTTAAAGAGTAGCTACTAAGAGGGAGAGTGAATCATTAGTTAGCAATGCTTATTAAATTCCTTAAACTCATTCATCATACATGAACATGAAAGCTTATACATCAAAACATGAAAAAGATAATACATCACATGAACACATCATTTATGTGGGAAAACCTCTAGGATAACAAAAACAACTCTAAAGCCTATAAAAAAATGGACTACTATCCTATAATATGAAGTAAACAAGAGACTTTAGACCATCACCAATTGATCAAGGAGCATGCACCCCTCAATTTAGTCCATCTCCAACTAGACCGTTAGCTAGCTACAACTAGAAATGAAGCTACAACCCCCTAGGTGATTAATCACCAGTAAAAAAATGTATGATCTAATGTCCAACACTACTCTGATGTGTTCTACACCTGATGATGACCTTATCTTACTCTAACACCTGCAATCCCCTTCACAAACCATTCACTCAATAAGGTCACACTTTAGACTATTAGGTCTAATGAATTGCTAGATCATGAACTAATCAATAAAAATGAATAATTATATTCAACCTATAAAGGCCCTCAATTAACCCTCTCTACTCCTTGATTGAGATCTTTCCTTCACTTGAATGAACACCCTCACACACCTCCATAAATAGGCTAATATGACCTTGTTTATATATCATTCCATCATCTAACCCATCTTGGTCAGCCAAGATACTTCAAATACTTGTATTACCCTTATAAAATATCCTCATACAATTCATCAATCCTAATAAAACACTCCATATGTCATTGATACTTCAAAATAAGGTCAATCCTCCTTTAGATCTCAATTAGGCCTAATACATTAGCCCTTATAGGTCATTCACCACATATGACCATCTCCATGAATAATATCCATCAATAATGCTTTAAAAACATCAAATATACCTCCAATATATTATTTATCACTCCCACATGGGTCTAAAACATTTGTAACTCTAATTCATACCTTGAACCAAGCTTTCTATACTAGTCACTAATAAGCCTAGAAACCCAAAAAACATAGTCATATAGAACTAAAGAATAAAAATGATTTTATCAAATAAACACATAAAAAACACATGTATAAGTACTAAATGACATAAAAAACACCTAAAAATACATTTTTCACCTTCACATAGCTCACACAGGTCTAAACCAACTCAAACAAATTGATTACTTAAACTAGTTATGCACACCAAAAACTTAGTCAAAGATTTTTGACTTCTCCAACTAAACTAGAGATAAAATATGAATACCAAATCCATATATTGAAAATATGACACTCCTATAATACCACCAAGGTCTCACTCACCTAAAGCTCTACTCTAAATAGCTCAAACTAGCCTCTCCAAACAGGCCACTTCAGACTGCCTATAAGCTCCAAAAATAAGTCATGATGAACATGAAATCTAACACTTGTGAAGAAAATTAATTGATATTTAAATTCTTTCATCTGATCCTCTAACAAAATTATAAAATTTCCAATCACAAAATGCATATGCTTCAATGGCCACTTTGCTACTACAAACCATTCTCATTGTCATGGGTTCCAATATCTTGTCTTACATAGACTAGTCATTTTGTGAACTCCTTATAGCTATTTTATAAGCACCATAAACACTTAAAAAAAAATTCACTAAGATGGATATGTCTTTAAATAAGACCCCATACCATCTTTTCCAGCCATAAACACCTAAAATCAATCCTTAAATAGGTTTTCACTCTAATTATATTTTTTTCACTATTTACTCCATTTCCACTCTACCGACTAATCAACTTAATTGAATTAGATAATTGAAATAGTTAATATTTATTTCCAAAACAACTATATGTAATTCAATAACAAGTCCTAGCCTTAAATTCCCAATAAATCTTATGCATTGACTTAGTCAACCCCTCTTGCAGCAGTAAAATCTTTAGAAACAAGCATATTTATACACCTTATGCTCACTCCCATAACACACCACTACCAATTTAATATGCCTAGAGGATTTATTTATACCTTCCAATAGTCAAATTTGGTCAACCAATCCATTCTAGGTCCTTTCTAGCAATATCTCTCCTCTCACTCCATTATGAGGGTTTATAAAGTATTTCTAACTAGTTTACATTCTTAACAAATGTTCATAAAGATTTATACCTCAATCCACTAAAAAATACTTGGAAAGGTTTATTATGTCCATGTGCCACCTCTCCCAAAGGGCTCATGTCCCCATGTAAATTCTATATGAACTAGTGGACATTAAAACTTTCCTCTCGAGCTCAAAATGCACAATTTGAGACTCCTTTAAAGCTTCTAAACCATCTTTCTAACTTTGTAGCTCAATTTTTGACCTCAAACCTGATCAAAATGATTAGAAAAACTTTATTGACCATATATTATTAAAAACTAGATTCATTATCCTAAAAACACCCTTTGACCCTTCACAAGGCCTCACAAGCCCACCTAGGCCAACTAGGCCAATGGCCAAACTATCATACAGACCACTAGCCACCTCTTACAAACCATAAACATGACTTATCATCATCATATAAATTTCCAACATGCATATTCAAAGCATACTAAGCTCTACCAAGATGGATCTTCTTCATGACTATTCACAAGGACCTCATTAGTTCACATTGCATATTAGGCCTAGAACCACTAGGCCAACTTACCTCCATATGCAACCATACATGACCAAGCCCACAAGGCATAGGATGATTTGAAATCCACCTAAATACCATATGAGAAGACTTCTCCTACTAGGATCATACCAGGAACATATCAAATGTTCTCTCCAAGCTTCCTTTATATTAAACCAAGAGCACTCTCATACCACTTTGTCATCACCAATGCCATTTGACATCAATGAAAACACCACTGCCACCAATCCCCCAACAACTTTTAGTTACAACTACCTCCTCTATATTCCATATAATAAGTTCCTCTTCAATAATGGATATGGAGGGAGAGTGACTAATATATTCATGAGTTTGATAGGGATTATGAGGTATGGTAGGTTGCTCATGAATAGGCGTAGGAACTAAGAGATTTTTTTTACAATTTAAGACCTTAGGGATTGGGTATTATTATAGGAATTATTGAATATAAATAAAATTTAGTTGTGTTATGAGTGCCTCATTCTTCTTAATGACCATTTCATTCTTCTCATATCTTTCTTGAGGTAACTTAAAAGCTGCAAATTGATGTTCAAACTATTCAAATATGACCTCTTTCTTGCCTTGAAATCCTTCTTGGATAGACCTACAAGATATAATATCTTTATGTTCTTAAGAAGGGAGAAAAATGGCTTGAATAGGCACAATATATTCATTGGTTTCAAACTCCAAGGCTTCAATTTGCTTGTCTATGTTTTCTTGGAATGGCTCTTTTGAGAATGTTAATGGTTTCATTAGAATATGGAGTATATGAAGGCTAATGAGGAACACAATATGACTCATGACACATTTGATTCAACTCTCTTTGCTTCCCTTCCCAATTTTCCATCTTATCCAATACAAATTTACACAACTCATTACTCACTAATGAGTCATTAGATACAACTTGAAACAACCCAATCACTTCCAAATATTGAGAAGTTGAACAAACTCTTTTTGCACATTCTAGTACCTTCTTGTCCATCTCGTACATTCTATTTTGAAAATAAGGTTTCTCATATGAATCATCATAGCCATATGGGGAAGGTGTAGGCTAATCATAAGACTGATATGGCTCACAAGGAGGGTAATATTCATACTCTTGATAGTAAGGAGGGCGAAATTCTTGATAAGGCTATTGAGACATATAGCTAGGGTCATACTGAGGATAATAAAGAGCACTATAAAAATGATATGAACCATCATACTACTAGTAAGACTGATCATAGGACTAATAAGACTCGTGGTAAAGTTTATAAGGATCATGATAAGGCTGGTATGGTTCATTATAGGACTAATAAGGAGGTATATCATAAAAATTGTCCTCATACCCAACCATCAAACTTCATGAAGATAGTGAATTAAAAGCATAACTTACTTAAACCAGTGCCTAGGATACTAGAGATAAATGATTGATCTTGAAGATTCCATTGGTGTTTTGAATACCTCTAAAGGTTGATATGTATAAGGAAAACACAAACAATCTTTCCACTACTTTTGACTTTAGTCCTACTATGTATGCCAAAAAAATTTATCAATCAAACCTTGCACCCTTGTTAAGGTTGTTCAACCCTTCATAGTTTGGAGTAACATGGAGATAATCCTAGGATGTGGGTAGCCTAATAGGTGGATTAAATCTCTATATTTTAGGGATATCTCCCCTTGATGTATTAGTTAGGATTTCTACAATACACTACTATCTTGCAAGGGAAAAGTAGGAAATATAACATGAAGGAAAATCTACCTAAGGAGGTGATACACCAAAATATCTCCTTCACTTGCTTAATATGAACTAAGAAGCTAAATTATGACATGAACCTGATTACACACTACTCAGATTAAGAACCTCCAAACATAAATGTTTCACATAAAGGCCATTAGATTGATGCATATTGTAAGATAGCTGGGCAATGGGTCTATCAAAGACACTAATGAAGGATTACACTTGCCATACATACAAGACTATTCAATCACACTATGTAACCAGTAAGGATGGTAAACCAAATAAAAATAGGTAAATATGAGAGGACAAATGTAAGGAAGCATTCACTATCACTAAAATTCATCTATAAAACATAAACATACACTATTCAAAAGCATTGAGGAGGCCATAATTTAATTTGATTCAGTTTAAAGAGCTAAGTACAAGTGTTTTTTAAGTAGGGCTTTACCACAAATTAGGTTAAGGATCCAAAACGAGAAAGGAGAGAGAGAGAGAGAGAACAAAATCCTAAAAACTAGGGATGAGTCATTCACCTAGTCCTCCAACTCCTCATAGTACTTCTTAGATTCTCTCCCTTGGAAAATTACTTAGGAGGTATAGGTGAATTTGTTTGAAATGCTTGAATAAGTCATAGGCTTTTTTCTTGGAGTTTGACCCATACATGTGCCTATATTCTTGCTTGTATGCACCTATATCTTTGATGAAAAAGTATCCTCCTTAAGAATAGGTCTTCAAGTCCTTATTATGTCTTCATCCAACTCCTATACCCCAACATGTTGTTTCTCCACCTTGATAGGGTTATTTGAATATTCTTAATGCTTGCTTGACTTTGTCTTCATAGCTTTATGTAGGAGAGAGGAAAAGTTTGTTAAAAAATAATTCAACCAATTAAATCCTTATTTCAGCCAGATTATAAATTTTTATCACTCTTCAAGGGTCATTTAATATAATAATTAACCTCAATAAAGTTTATTGAAGAGCTTTATGCATAGATTGGGTTATTTGATCACTTGAACTCCTTTTTTTGTAATATGGCATAAAAAAGTGAAAAATTGGTATTGATTCCCAAAAAGTAATTGTAATCCATGTATGGCCTATTAAAATCATATCAAAACCTAAAACAAGTAATTTTAATCCATTAAACACTCCAAAATATCTAGTTTTGCACCTTTAGCTTATATTTCTCTTGATTCCTTATAGCCCTCAAAATAGGTAAAACTCCTTGTGTAGAAGAATGTAAAGAGGATATTAGATATATAAATACATTTTAAATTACATATTATCCCCTTAAATATTAATTTAAAATTTTGGGACCCAACTCTGAGTAGAAGTGTCCTTTTTCTACTATTCTTTCTCCTTAATCAGGGCTCCATTAACATCTAGGCCTAGAAATTGACATTTTATTCCACAATACTCCCACATGTGTGAAACCTAATTTTTTTTAAAAAAAAAATTTAAAAATGATATAATAATCCTCCATTCCACTTTTGGGTTTTTGGAACCTTGTGTAGGTAGGCAAACCAAGAAATGGCAAAAAATTAGCCCTTTCTCAAGCCTATTTCAGATTGCCTTGAAAAACTAGATTTATTTGAGAACGTGTATTTTAAGTATTTTTTGATTTTAAAATGTATAATACATATAAAGTTATCTCTTATAATTATTTAAAACTATCCATGGTCTTCTATACCTTATTTTGAGCTCAATTCTTCATAAAATTACATCCTTTATTGAATTTATACAAGTGTAAGTAAAATAAAATATCATGGTAGGGAATTAATTGGAGTTATACATGATTTTTAGGTGGTTTAAAGGTCATTATAACTCATTTTATGTTCTTAATATATCAATTTATCTAAACTGGTCATTTATGGTCTTCTAGGCATCATGTGAGTGCCTTATCATCTTAATGATGATTCAAAAGTATAAGCCCATGAAATAAAAAATAACGCCTAAATTTTGGAGATAATATACCATTATATTTACCCATAATATATTTTGACACTATGCATATTTTCATGAGAGATGTAAGCAAAAGTTTGAGCTTCCCAGGTAGCTGAATATGCATTATGTGAGGTCTAAAAGAATACAGGCCTGAAAGTGTTATTTTGGTGTTTGTTATGAGTTTAAAATGATATATTTGGGTAAATAATATCATAATTGACCTTATAAAATTATATTAATCACCATTTTACTTCATTATACCTCTTACAATCTCTCTTGGATGATGCCTAGGGTTTATAGGCACACTAGTGTAATTGACCCTAGGATTATGTTTTCCTCCTATCTCACAATATATTATGAGTTTAAAGATTATTATATAATTTTAAAATGTTATATACATCCTCATAGGTGTTTTAATATATCAAAATTTTAATCTCTAACTTAAAACATGCACTAGTCATCCAATCTCTATGAGCAGGCCTAAAAATCATTCTTAAGCTTATATGTGATATTAGAAAATATTGACTGAGTATTGAATTTATTTATGGGTATATCCCATATATTTATTTCAATATAAATTTTTAAAACTATTTAATACATCATTTCACACTTATATTCACCCCAAAATTAAATTTCATGTGTAACCTTGCATCTCCTTTTCATGCACTTACATAGGCCTAATTGTAGTTTTGTGAGGTTGTAGGTCTGTAAGTCAAGAGTATGTTTTATATTTATATCACTCTTTACTATTTTAAAATTATTATTTAGTATAATTTATTATATATTCTTTTTTCATTTATCCAAACTTTAATTCCAAATCATGACATGTATTTTATCCTCTTGTATACTTCTATATAGGCTTGTAGGTTTCTTTGCGATGTCTTGACTACAATTTTTAGAATGAGAACCTATTAAATAGGGTCTATATAAAATTTTAAATAATATTAAAAATTTAATTCAAATTATACTTAAAATATTCATTTTATAATATACATAGTCCTATGTATGACCCACTTTTAGGCTTATTTGATCAAATTAGCATTCTTGCTCTCTATACTGCCACTAGCCACTTGTGAGTTCTTTGACATTATAAGAGAGTGTTTTAGATATATATGATTATTCTAATAATTTTAATGAATTATATTAAAAATTTAAATCTTAAATTATTTCATCATATGGTCATTTACTTGTACTTACCTAGAAACAGGCCTGACTATGTGTAGAGGTTCAACTTTAGGTTTGATTAAAGAGTCAAAAAGAAGTTTCTAATGGTATAGTCATTCTCCATTGCTTGAACATACTTTTTAAATTCATGAAATAATTTTACACGTGTAATAATTCACTTGACCTTTATTTCCTTAAGCGAGACTCATTGCATTTAATGTGAAAATGAGACCAACAAGTCTGCAAACTTGTAGGTCTGCATTTTCAATGAATTAGGCCTTCTATGGTGCATACCCTAATCTTTTTAACATTAATAATATTACCATAATATATATAAACATGTCTCATTAAGTTTTATCCTTATAAAAATAGTTATAATGTAATGTTTGGACCCTCATTTCATCCATAGGCCACATTCTTATAGACAGACCTGTACATGACCACCTAGGCTTGTAATTATGCAACACCCCCTTCATAGTGACCCTTGTAAAGTTTTTTGGAATAAAAACATTTTATTATTAAATTACATACATGCCTCTTAATACTTATATTCATTAAAATTATCCCTCTTTCTCCCATCTGCCCACAATAAACCTGAAGGTGACTATTTGATTAATACCATAATCTTTATGATGTTTTTGCTTCTTTGAACATGTTTAATCCATTGGTATCATCCTAGACCATGTTTTTAAGTTATTTTAAATATTATCATCCCTAAAATGGGCTTATATCACCTTTAATATCCATTTGACACCCTCATAGTTCTTTTTTAAGGCACACATAGTACATTTGATTTAATACACTCTATATGAAGGTAAAGTAAATTGAGGTATGTGCCATCTTTGATGTTTAGAATGATTTTAGAACCTTTGTAATAGGATAGAGTACATAATGTCATAATTCAAACAACCATGTACATTTTTAATGCTTTAAAATCCTACATGCATGATTGCATATTCTTGTTCAAAAGCTTGCTCATTGTCTTCACCAAGAAGGCTATTTTAGAGGTGATATAAAGTTAAGAGGAGATATTAAAGAGAAAATAATCATGGAGAATACAATTATAGAGCTCATTAAATTTTTAAAACAACGTAATATAATTAATAATAACCTCAAAAAAGGTTATATTCATGTCTACAACCTTTTTATAACCTACACTCAGGGCCCAAATCTAGAATCTCTTAACTTTCTTGGCCTATTTGATGATCATAGAGATTTGAATCATAATTATTATTCTTATAATTTGATTCCACTAGTTATTAAAAACCTCATTATAAATCATAAACATGTCCCTTTCTCTCTTCTACCTATGATAGGCCTATAGATACACATCTGGTAGAGAGCCTTAACAAGATTTTAGGTGAGATATTTAGACTATGATGAATTTTTAAAGGGTAGTAAAAATCATGTTATGAGATTTGATACCATAATTAGGAGATTTACTCACTTGTATATCCACTTATTTTGTGCTCATAACCTCTTTACAAGATCATAACTTTGATCCATCCCCTTGTTTATACATCTACAACTTATGAAAAATACAATGCCTGTGAAGGGTACCCTTGATAGCATGGATAAACTCATTTAATGACATTTCAAGTAATTGGTGAGGCATAAAGGTGATGTGATAACTTTTTCAACCTACTTTTATTAGATTGAAACCTTGAAATCATCTAAAATCCATTACCACCAGCCTATAAATTGATCAAACTAAAAATTTCTTGTCCTTTAATGGCTCACACTTTCCAAATGGGGTTTTGATAAACATGTGAGATTATTACACAATCCCTACACATCTCCATTGATTTCCTTTATTCATTCAATTTGTTTCAAACTACCGTTTCAAAGATGAAAAATGAGCATGTGGGGTTTATATGTAGTTTTGGAGTAACCTAGAGTCTTAATGATTGTTCATAAAAGAAAGAGGATGGATTTGAAAAATAATTCCATAAATTTGAAGCTTAATAGGATCCCCTCCTTTGGAAAAAATATCATACCTTAAATATCTCTCTTGGTCATACCATCCACATGAAAACTACCTTTGCAAGCTTTCCAATGGAGTGATGGAGAGAAGGAAGAATTTTTTACACTTTTAAGATAATTGGATACCCCAAGTCCATAAAAAATCCTAAAAATACCATTTTTAGAGAAAAAAATGAATTATTTTGACATGTAGACTGCTATTTTGACTTTCTCCTAACATTAGTACATCACAAACTCATTTTCAAGCTTTGACAAGTGTAATGGTACATATATTCCATCTTGACCATCATTGAAAATGGACTTAAACACCTTAAAATCATTTGAAAGTGCAAATACATCTAGTGTATATTGAATTATCACATATAGATAAAATATATCAATCCAAGACCTTGCATGACTTCAAATGACTTCTTCACCATTTGATTTAATATTACATGCAAGGATAGTACCTTGAAGATTTTCTTTGGCCATAATGTAAATCTAGATTTCTCTAAAAACCTTAAACTTTTATAAATTACCTTAATTTCATCAAACAATATTATCAAGCTTTAAACTAAGTATCAAAATGAAAAGAATCACTTTGAAGGACCATATGTCAGCTTGACACATCATGACATACACCTAAGACCCACTAGACTAACTTTAAAGTCATTAGAAAGCTTCATAGAGACATTGCCTTAAATAATGATAACAAGGATAACACATCTTCATTTAAATACTTCATAAGGCATGGGGTGGGTTATGAATAGGTTAAACAAGCATGATAAGCAATGTTTCAAATTATAGGGGTGATAGTTTGACCTGAGAGGTCAAACTTGTCAATAGTAAAAATGGCCAAATGTATTTTTACAAGTTAGGCTAAGGGCATGAGGAACTTTTGTGGGAATTATATTATATGAAGCTCTTATGTCAATTATGAAATTACTAACTTTACATCCCTTAAGAAATAAGGAGAGGTAAAAAGGGTCAACCTTATTATATTTTTAAGTCACTTTAACCATATAATTTATTGGGTTGAAAGGAGGTAGGGTGGTTAATATTACTTTGGTATTGGTCTTCTTTTGAGTAATATTTTTGCCTTTCATAAATTCTACAAGTCTATCTAATTAATCTAGATATGTTCTAAAATATTTTGCTTGTGACATTTAAATTTTAGTTTTATTGAGGTATTCAATTATATCAAAAGTAGGTAAATTAATAAAAGGAGAAAATTCTAAAGGTTGAGATACATTTACATTACTATTGATAGGAGGAATATTTTTAGATAACTAGTAGTATTCAGATAAGACTCACTTGACCTAGTTAGAGGTTGTTTTTCTTTCATATAAATAGGAAGTGGTGTTCCTTGTGAAATAATAACTTTCATTGATTCTTCTTATCTATCATTATTATTTTTTTCTAATTTTTAGATCTTCTAAAGACTGTGGATGAATAACTATTTATGTCTCCAACATTTTCTTCATAATAATATTCATCTAAATTATATTCTAGGAACCCATTTATAGATTCACCACTGGGTTCTTAAATTTCACATTCTTAAGGATCTATATTTTCTAATTCATTTTATTCTTCAATATCTTCATATCCAAATATTTATTAGTTTTATAAAACTAAATTCATAAGTGGATTTACATTTTGTTGAGGAGGAACTTTCAGTGTGTAAGCTTCTATTGAGGAACTTGTAATTGAGGATGCTCCCTTTGAAAATGCACATAGTTTCTTTTTGGGATGTCTTGATAAGGAGAAATGATTTTTTTGAGGTAGTTATTTCTTTAAAGTTGTTATATCATTATCCATATTTTGTAAAATTTCTTTTTTTAAATTTTCACCTAAGTTATGAATTTTACCTTTAAATGATTCCCTCTTAATTTTTCCAACCATTATCATGTCATCTTCAACATCACTAGCTAATGTTTGAGATGAAATAAAATTATCTACTCTGGATATTCTCAAATGATAACTTATAGTAATTGAGAATTGATAAAGAAGCATTTCTAATTTTCACTTGTCATTTTAGTAGTCTCTGGTATCTTATGTAGTAGCTTATTGAACTTAACTGTGAAATATATCATAGGTTTGTGTTTTTATTTCTCCATTTGATTAAGTAGAGATAATAATGCACATGCATCTTCTACTATTTTTAAGACTTTAAAACTTGGTTTTAATATATTTTTAATTGGTTATCACTCCTAGTGGAAGATGATAAAACCAACCTACTACTCTATTTAGGAAAGTTTCAATGAATAATATCACTACAACATCCTCATGTTCAACTCATATAAGTCCACATTCTATAGAAAAGGTAGCAATATATTAATCAGGATATTTTTTACCATCACCTAAAAATATCATAAACTTCTTCTTTGATCCTTTTGGAAGTGCATGTAATTTTCCTAAAGCCAACATACCAATTATGTTACCCCAAGATAAAACCATGGTTGGAAATACTTCCTATAGTGGTACATCAACACTTGGTAAGATAAGAGCTTAATTAATGATTATTCCTCCTTTTAATTATTTACCTTTTTAAGAGTTGTGGGAAGACTAACTATTTTTTTGTGTTTTTCTTTTTGCTCAGTATTTAATTTAAAATTAGAAGCTTCTTGTAGTTGGTAGAAAGGATAAATTTCACCTTTTAATTTACTATCCCTATTGAATCATTTTTCTACCATTTTTTTATTGTTAATGAGGAATTGATGCAAATTGAATAATTCTCTGAGTTGGTATTCTTTTTTGAACTCTATGTAACTAGTGCTTTAGCTCTTTGTGTTAAAATAACATAGTCTTCCTCATCTTCTAACACTTTATCAGATATATGAAAATGTGTTGATCTAGTTATATTATCCCAAGTAAATTCTCTTAGATTAGATGAAATGTCTTCTTATGTCTGACTTAACCAATTAATTTTGCTTAAAGAACTGGTACTTGAACTAATTAAATGGTCATTAGATGAAATTATTTTTTTCTAAAAATATTTGAGCAACTATATGAATTTATCTTCATTCTTGTCTTCTTTCTTGCCTTCTAAAAATAATCCCATCTTTTCTTTGGGTAATTACAATACAATCTTCCTATGTTTATCATTGTAGAGATAATATTGAATTGAGTGAAATTTGTTTTGTTATCCTAGGCTAGTTGTCAAAGACTTGAAGCAATACCTTCTTTGGTAATTTATATCCAAGTTGAATTATGTTTATGATTATGATTTTGAATGTATCAAATAGTCATGAATAAAATATATTGATTATGAGCTATTTGTTGAGATATATGGGCTTATCTATGTGTAATAATTCTTTCTACTCTCTTATCATGATCCAATTATTTAATTAAATTTTTTAAAATGATTTGAATCTAAGCTACATAAAATTTATCTAAGTCTCACAAAAGTGTTCTGATGTGGGAAACAATAGCTAACTATGTAGATTTCTCCAAATCTAGTTTGTGTTGATAGAGTGGTTAGTGAGTTGATGGCAAAGTCATATTAACCAATATCTCAAAATGTGGGATGTTCAAGTGTTTCATAAACATGGCCCATGTTGGGTGCTAAAATTTTTGGCATGAAACTTTATTAGGTAGACAAATAGACATTTCTCATAAATAGTCATGGGATAAATTCCCTCTCCTATTAGTAGGTGTAACTACCTTTATTGAAAATGAAAATGGATGTATAAAATAAAACTATTTACAATATAATTGGTAATATTCATGGAGGTGGTATTTTAAACCCTAAAATACTAAAGTTATTAGAAAGGAATTAAAAAATGAGAAACTTATTAATATTTTCTTATGGAGGTAAAGGTAAATAGATGATAACTCTAGCGAGTCAAACTTAGAAACTAACTAGAAATATCATAGAGGAGTATAATTTTACTAAAAAGGGAAATATTTCTCATTCAATGGGTTAGGAAATACATATGAGTATTCACATGAACATGAATATATGACATACACCAAAACAATGGTTTATCACTAATAATAAAAATATTCAAACATATTATATTTCCTTACAAAAAAAGTAAACTTACTGATTTTACCCCATCAAGATTTCACTAGTGTAGAAATTACAAATGTAGATTCAAAAAGAAATGCTAAAAATGAAATTTCTAAGATTTGATGGACTGGATATAATTTTTATATTATTTCAAAATAAAATAATCAAACACATATATATGACATATGTACACTATCTAGAAATATATTTTGAACAATTTTTTTTCAAAATTCCTCCTTGTATTGATTCTTCTTGAGTTGCAAATAAAATCTCCTCTTTTAATAGCTTAATGGAAATGCTTAACTATAAATTCCCTTAAGTATGAGCCCCCAAGTCACATTTATAGGTTGAAATGGGTGTTTATGGTGTGTAACCACCTATTTTTACCTTTTTGGGAACTTGAAAAAGCACATTAGTTAAATTAAACAACTTAAAATTTGTGAAAACACATTAATAAATTTTCATGGATTATAAAAATGAGTTAGTGTTTTGCAAGACTTGTAAAATTACAATGAAAAATTTTCATAAATTGAATAAGTGCATTGGAAAATTTTCATGACTCAAAATTGTGAAAATGACTTAGTACAATTGTATGATTTTACTATGTATGAATTAACTAATACAAAATATAATGATAATTAAAAGAATGACTCAAGTCAAATAAAACTATGAGTATATTAAAATTCTTTAACATCTTTTCTGATGATGATCTGAACCTTCTTTTTTTAGGTTGTGATTTTTTCTTCTAATAATCATCAAACTTTTGCATGATTTTTGACATTTTATCTTCATTTGGCCCATATAAATATTTATAAGTGATTTTTGTGTCGCAATACAAATCAGTCATTTTTTGATATGTTCATTACAAATTATTCAACATGCATTGAGGATTTATAAATTGCTTTGATATTTGATTAGTTTTTGAATTGAATTGTAATCAAATGCAGAACTTGGAGTTTTAATATTTTCAATATTTTTCTTAAATTGATCAACAATGTATTCTTTAAATATTTTTTTCCCTTTGTCATAAGTGAGCTTGCATTTCAATTTTCATGCTTCTCCTAGTATTTCAAGGAAGGCCTCTCCTCTTATTGACTTAGAATATTCAAATTAATTGAAAATTTATTTAACAATGCAAAAACTAAATTTAGTATCCCATAGAAACTTTGTAAGATATATAATTTCATCTTTTTGGATGACCTTTTCTTGAATCAGGTCATCTAGACATGTAAGAGAAAAATCTTCCAACTTAAGAATCAATTAATTCCATTTTCACCTCTTCTTCATATTTGATTTTATTTTTTATTATTTGATCGTATTCATATTGAATTTCAAAATATATATCCAATGTTGTTTGAAGATTAGTAATACCTTGAAATTTTTTCTCAATCCATTCTTTCATTGCCTTACCCATATGTTTAGTTTTATCTACAACATTAATGGTCTTTGTATCATATATTTTATGAATAATAGTATGGGAATACTAAATAGGCCTTACTAATTTCTAAACTATAAACATTAGTTTATAAACTTTCTATTTAAGTTTCTCTTTGGTTATTTTATCCTGGTCTATTTTCTTGAATAATATGACAATTGCATATTAGACATTTTCTTTCATATCTCCTCTTGTAGTATTTCCCAAGTGAAATTTTGTGACTTGATAATCAAAGTATACAACGTCTTTTTTATTTTTGTTAGTGGGAGGAATTTTTATTTTCACATACATATTACCTTTTTGATCATTGATTATTCTCAAAACTATTTTAGGTTTCTTTTCTATATGAGGATGGACACTTATTACAATACTGAAATTAATTTCTTGTGGCTACTCAATCTTATTTGTTTTACTCACAACTTTATTTATACAATCAAGGAATTTTGTGTTAGAGGATTTTTGTTCAAGGTAAATATCAAATTCATTTTGAATTTTAGAAGGAGTTAACAAAATTGATATTTTTTAGATATAATCTCACCTTATTCTATGCATAATATATCAATTGGAGTCTTAGGAGAAGGCTCAATCACCAATTCAACATTTTGAAGAAGAGACAATGACATAGAAGTATTAAGTTGAGAAGGAATAGAAGAATAAAATAACAAGGATGAGTGGAAGGCTAGAAAATATTATGTAGTATTAGTTACTACAGTTTGAGGTTGGGAAAAATTATGAAGAAGAACTTCTTTAGAAATAGAAATACTTGGAGTACCTAGAATTTTTTCATCCAATCTTTGTGTCTTCAACTTGAGTGGTTTATTCACTATAAAAATTTCTATAAATACTTAAAATTATATTTCATATTCAATTTATTTTGGTTATTTACTAGTTCTTGCCATAGAAGATGATTCTATCTTTGCTTTATGTTTTTGATGTGCATCTCCCAATCAACTTCTTTCATCACAGGAGGATATCTTAATTTATCAACATTTATGCCTTTGATTTTCAACCATTTAGGAGTTATATCTATCACACTTTGATTTTTATCAATGAGGGAAGTATAATATTTATTGTGCAAATCAATTTTTGTGAGACGTCTTCATTCAATTCCATATTTTTCATAAAAAGGATCCAATACATAATCATTACATAATATATTTTTATTGATATCTAATATAAAAACCAATAACCTATTCTAAATTTAACCATGAATAATCTTGGATTATTACATCGATTTAGACATCATAGTCCATCCAATACTCTTACAAATGATGTAAATTTTGATATGACAAGAATGTTCTACATTAGACCCATAGCCTTAAATGAAGGTCAAATATCAAATGATTGAATAGTAACTTGAGTCATTTATTCTTAAATAAATTTGTTTTTGGTCAAATAATCACACGTATATTAACCAATAGAGATAGGAAATTTTATCCCAGACTTTGTGTCTATAACATAGTATCTTGTGTGTTTTTATCAATTGTCCTACTAATTCCATCAAATCTCTTTGATCATCCACATATCTTGGAAGCATATTCAGGGAAAATTCACAACCATAAATTCTCAAGTAGGTGAAATTTTGGAATTGTATAAACCATATTCCCTACCTATAAATTTTTGTAGAAGCATGGATTGATAACCTCAAATTATATGGTTCTAGTTCAAACATCTAAATCACATATTGCAAGAATGTGTCATTTACCTTGTGTAAATGAAATGCACTATCTTTCAAAGAGATTTGGGGATATAATTCATATATTTTGGTAGTATGCATATCATCCAATATATTCAAACCATTGAAAGACCTCTTTCTTGCCACAATATAAATAATATAAAAATTCATATAGAATTTTAGAATTTGTATTGACTTTTACAAGCTATTTATGAATTGAACCATTTATTAGCTATCCCTAATTAATATATTATTTATTATAGTGAATGATACATATATACCTATAGATCCATGTCTAGAAATTCCTAGCAATTAGGCTTCTCACTACTCTATGAAAGATAGTAATTATGTCATTGACCTCATTCATGAATTCAAATATAAAATTATTATTAGGAAGCCTTATTGATGAATGCCTATATTTTTTCAACCATTGTGTGTTGATACTTTCTAAATAGGAGATGGTATTAGAATCCCAAAATTGTTGAGAAAATGTGGAGTCAAATTTACAAATGTTTCATTGTCAAGTAGCTATAATATATGATCAATATGGTCTAGACCTAAGAATAAAACTAACTCTCCATTCATATTCTTGACTTCCATATTTTTTAAATCATAGTGTTTGGCCATTAGCAATACTAATTTTGAACATTTTACCAAAAGAGGAAAATTAGTTGCTTGAGCTAATCCACTACCATGGATACTTTTTCCATAAATAGTTTTGTGTATAAAATTATTCTATTCTATAATTCTTCCATATCATTGTGGCCTAGGTTAGTTTTTTTTATCTCTTCAACATTTGAATCTAGGTGTGAAGGTGGAACCACTCCCTAAAATTGATACTTAATATCGGTGTCCTCTTCTAATTGGAGATTATTTTTGGTAGGGGTATTTTTTGGAGTGTTTTTATTTTGATTCACTTTAATTGGAGTGCCAAATGTTGACATTTGTTGATGATTACTTGCTTTTGAAGAAAGGACCAACACCTAAATTTGTTTGTGAAGAGATACAAAAATATAAAGGTATTCAAACAAATGGTAGGTTTCAAGGTGTCTAAATACATATGACAAAATCCAATAATGTGTTTGTAAAGTTATTAAGTTATAATGAAATATTTTTTAGATAGTTAAAATTTGATAAAGTGTTGAGTAGGGTCCCAAATTTTAACAAATGATCAAATAGACATATGATTTTGATATAATATTTATTAGGATATCATACTCTGATGAGGTGATTGGTAGGGTCTTGGAATTTTAATTATGCAAAAATAGCTCTTGAGATATGATAAGGTGTTTATAAACATCTTAGAATATGACAAATGCATGGATGAGCTATAAAATATGATGAGGGTTTAGGACATGGATGAACATTGATGAGATGCTTAGCATAATGAAACATGAAGCTATAGAAATATTCTTGAGGATGTTTGGATCAAATGAACAAGTATCTAAATAAAAACCTCAAGAGAGAGAAAAATAACAATGCAAAATACAAACAACCATGAACCCTAGCCCTTCTATATAAGTTATAAATATTATACAAATTTATGAAATCACTTGAAATTATAAAGAATAAGGAAATGTTTAAACTAAAAATTAGGAAAATGAGGAATGAGATAAGCAAGGATAAATGAGCAAAGGATGGGCCAAATAGAAAGGATTAAAGAATATATTGTAGGGTGAGAAAATCATGCATGTGATAGTAAAGGAGTAATGGTATAGGTTGGGGTATGGAAGTTGAGTTTAAATATCCAAAAAATGTTGGAAAATGTGTTAGGTTATGAGATGTGTCTCAAAAAGCATTAAAGTTTATGGGTCTAATTAACAAGAGATAGGGATCTAGTAGGTGTTTATGCACCTATCAAGTTCTGATGTGTATTCTAACAAAGTTTAGATCCCAATGGAGGAATTTTCAAGTAGTTAGATCCAAAAAAGTGATTAAATAGCTAGAATATTATAATATCTTGCTAAAAAACTATCATAAATATGATAGGTGTTTAACAGGCCCTAAAAACTTGACAAAGAAAAAACTTATTCAATTATTCATATTTTTCTTTTATGTGGTCAAAATTTTGACCAAGTATGACTTTTGAAATTTAAAATCTTGAGTAAGACATTTTGACTTATGTAAAGATAACTTTGACTAAATTTTACCATTTTCAGTCAAAAGAGTCAACACTTTTATCTTTTTAATTTTCATTCAAAAAATGGGATAACATGTTGAATAACATGGACTAGACTATGTATTCATTAATTAACATTTATAAGAAAGTGTGCTTAATAAATTAAAGTGTGCTTGACTCCATCACTATTACCCAAGGTCATAAAGTGGATTAAATCCATATATTAATTCCAATGGATCATTTATGGTGAAAAACTAGTGAAAACACTAGTACAAAAGGGTGAATCAACCATTGAATATGGAAGAAGATTCATTTTTGGTGCAAAAATGGCATGATTTTAGTCTTGTGTATATAACATAGAGAATGACATGGGTTTCGATTCCCTCTAAGAAACTAGTACAAAATTTATTAAGGTAGTGGTCATGTGTCACCCACATTCCTACAATTTTATATATGAAACTATTAATTATCTAGTTGAGTAATATCAAGGGATTTTATAATAAAAAACTTGTGTGATAACCTTGAACATATGTTATTCATGGTGTCCCTATTATGATTAAAATATGTGACAAACCTAAGTATTCATCTAAATAATTATGAGTATCTTTTGAAAAATAGCTTATAACTAACTATGAATATGACTTTTTTAAATAATATTTTTGAAAAATGGGGTGAAAACACTATATTATGGACACAACTATCATTTTCCCTTTTCCAAATGGAGTGCTATTGTCTGAAACTACTTTCTAGGTATGGACTAAGGGTGAACTATGAGTAACTAAGAAAATTATATATATTTTTGTTTGTGAACTAAGTTATTGCATCTTAATCTCTAAGACAAGACATTATGTATGTTTATGTAGAGGTACATTATAAAATACTCAAACTCACCAATTCATGGCTCTAACATTAACTTTAATCAACTCACAAGTGTCATACTCTATACTTTATCTTCAATCTTCATAGAAGTGTTTGGTCTTCTTTCTATCATAAAAGTATCCTCTCCTTTGTTCACAATATTTATAAGAAACTTTGAGTCATTTTTTTATTGTCATTATACTCTTATAAAACCTCATATCTCATTCACTCACTCATTCCATTCATTATTTCATCTCCCTTCACTTTTCTCACGCATTAGGTTCACATAAGTCATTATTTAAGGCTAAACACCTAAAATCTTATTGTTGATCTCATTTAATTATTATAACACCATGGATGACTTCTACTAGTCACAACACACTTTTCTTGATCCCTCTTAACCTCTCATTCACTCTCTATCATGCACTGACACACCTCAAGTTTAATAGTGAACCCATCTCTATGTAGCTTTTTTTCACAATTTCCATTTATTTGAAAAATATACAAGTCCTATATAACATATAAGCCAATATTTGGTCACCATATATCTCCTTACATTCCCTTGTGAAGTTTCAAGGTCTAAATCTCTATCTAAATACTAATTCCTTTATAGGCTTCTTGCCAATTAGGCCTTATAGCCCTCCATACACTTACTTAGTCACCAAAACCATACTAGACTATATGGTAAAATGAAAAACCACCTAAATCATTCTCATCATATCAAAATATTCATAATTATAAAGTTTTAACTTTTTACCATAGCTATAACTCAATATATAGGGTTTTTTGGTTCAAAACCCTAGTTAGGCTAATTTAGTCCAGGCTTATACGAGCTGAGAGGAGTTAAATTATAATATATTTAGTTTTATCATGATTAAAATCAAACTAATACCTTACTAAGGTATTTTATAAGATTTTACACCTTCTCTAATGGATAGGAATCCTCAATCAATCTTGTTAAGGCTCATAATGAGCAAAACTCTGAATTTTGTGTTATTCTCAAAGGACTATATAAGGGTTTGAGGTTATATTTACATTTAAAAGGTTCCAAAACTTCAAAAAGGTAATTATTGTGATTTTTTATCCCTTAAATTAATACCAAAACTAACCCAGATCAATCATACTTCACCTTATCAAGGCATACATACTTCTTTCTTAGCACTTGACTATGCAGATAAAGTATTGACTGTGTATGCAAATAGAGTTCTTAAACACATGTGGAATGTGCATTGATTTTACCATTAAATTTAATTCAAACCAAATAATATACCATATTATCTATCATAATATTATCTATATATCATCTCAAATATCATTGTGATCTTTTTAATACCAAGACTTCAAAAAATAACAAGACACTACCTTCTTTGATTGTCATAGTCATAATAGGGTTTACAACTCTAAGAGTTTTCTCTTTAGGTTATTTATTTTAGAAATGTATCAAATATGAACACTAAAAATATTATTATTTGTATATACCTTTTATATTAGTAAAATAACATTCTCTCTTATGCCATTAGTCATAAACTCCTTCAAATCCTTCTCTTGTTTGATTGTAAGCTACAGTGTCTACTCAAACCTATAACCAACATAAAAAATGACATGTATATAGCCTCAAGGTATTTTTAATTCCACATAAAATTAATAAAAATCTAATACCATTAAAATGGAGAGTGAATACACACATGAATTCTCTTATTTGTTCATATGTAGCAACAACTAATACATCTACAGTCCATTCTTCGACTCTACCACCTTCTTAAGGAATATACATACTTCTAGTTTTTTAGTTTCCTCACTCTCTTCCTAGGATCCTAATAATATACTTTCATGCTGAAACTAAATTAAAAATTCCTTTCTCTTCCAACATCTATGTTGGTTTTGGGTGGTAACCAAAACAAGATTTTTCACCACCTTTTTTCTCATGACTTGAATTTACATGTAGTTACTTACATAAGACATTGTTAAGACCACTTCACATCTTAACTAACTCTTTGACATCATATTATATTATTATGACCCTTAATACCCTATTAAAAACATATTCACACCTAATCACTTCATGCCATGCTTATGGTCATCCTAGGCTTAGTTATAGGTTTTAAATTTTCAAACTTACACTTTTAGAGGGAAAACTCCAAGCACACATAAAACTCACACTTGATAACTCAAGATGATTATAAAGACAATGTATGGACCATAGAGGATCCTCCATACACACCTACATACCAAAATGGATCACCTATGACCCTTTTCTAACACATGAGTCCTTAACAACTAAAAATGATATTTATTTCTTAGATGCTCCTGCATCATACTCCCTAAGAGGGAGAAAATTTAGTGCTAACAACTTATTTCTTGCCTTCCAATTCATTATTTTAGGATCTTCCATAATAACTTTACTGTTACTCCTTTTTGGATCCTTTATCCTCATTAGACTCTTATATTTCTATTTCTTTGCCTTGTCTATCTTCCTTGACAACTCATCCTCTAATTATATGAGGTGTACCAACTACTGCAACTCTTTTTTATCTACATTTTATATTTTTTCCAACTCAATTTGTCCTTATTCATACTCTATTTCTAACAAATGGTTCTCATCCTTCAATCTTACCCTTTCTATATGACTTTCATCTTAATTGATCTCACTTGGTTCTTGCTTTCTTAGTTATCTTAGCTCCTTAGTGTTATCAAAGGTTCCTAATACAACAAAACATGATAAGGATGAGGATAACTAAGTTTTATTATACTACACAAGACAATGAAAAGAATTCATATTTAACAGAAGCATGTCAGATAGGAATTATCATGTGATAGATAATAATTAAGATTAAACAAATTTTTCTAAGGGTTTGTATACAATTTGGATCAATTTAACTAGGATTAAACCAAATATTAAACATATTAATGCATACAAGGAATAACATAAGAAATACAATAGGTAACCATAACTAGATAGTTTATATTAATCTCAACAAAGGTTCATAATCTTCTTCATATAAGCATACATACTTATAGTCATTTGTAGTTCCTAATTATTCATATTCTTCTCATACATTGGTGCTAAAAAGAGGGGAATATTCATCTTATATCCTTTTACAAGTCATGGAGGCTAGGATAAAATACATATAGTTGATAATTTCATACATAATTCATGAATATCAAAAGAATATCCTCTGCATATTTACTTATCTATTTTCTTCTCCCAACAATTTCTTAGACTTTAAATGTTGTATCATCCCAAGACAATATTATAGGTTCTTCTGACTATGTGCTGAGGGAAAAACATGAAAAATTGGGTAGACTAGTAAGAGTCATAATAATCCCTCAAGGCACCATTTTTGGTTTTCACCTCTTTCACACTACTTAGCCATCCTTTTGGGTTTTCAACTAAGTAGCGTACCAACATATTTCCCTTTTAGGTTTTTAATAGGCTATCTTAACCAAGTGGATACCTTTTATAGGTTTTTAACCATCTTGGCCCCACTTGTCTTGCTAATTATCCAATATAAAAAAATGTGTTCAAAATTATACAAAATTTTGTGTATTATGTAGTACTCAATTAGAAGGGGGTGACATTATTGAGGAAGAAGATTGGCCATCAGGATATTTGGACCTAAACTGAGTAGCCATACACTATGTAATTTCTTTCTAGAGCTCAGATGGTGGATTATAAATAGGAATATTGAGAATCTGGGCCACCTCACTATAGAACAGATCTACGTCAATTTTGAATGCATGCCAATTAAGCATCACTTTATGGACCATATGGATTAGGACATGCATTGGTACATAACATCTAATAAGCTCCTTCAAGTCTAAGTCACGAGTGGTACTCATGTCTACCTTTCTATTATTGACCTTTATCTATATTTTGGCACTTATCTACTCTAGTGTTTCTATGTTATATTCTATTTAGAGGCCTACAAATTCATTATGGTATATGTATTACTACTAGTTGATGAATCTATCACATACATTATCCCTATAATTGAGTGATTCTTAGATAGTAAGGTTAGTTTCATCTACCAATGTAGTCTAACTATGTATGATTGTCTTGGCCATTATAGATATGGTGAAGTCTGTGCTGGAACTGGAAAGAAAATTATCAAGCTACTACTTCTAGTCTAGAAAACTACATATGACCTAATGATCTTGGAAAGATGTAATTCCAATCATGCTTTGATACTCCTTTAGTAGAGTAATCAAAATAGTATCCTTATTATTCATACCTTGTCTTAATGTAATGATTACACAAATTTGTGCTATGCACCATTCCTTTGTGAGCTCTAAGGCCAAGGTCTTGAGCCTATTGTAGTCAAACATCACTTGGTCCCTAATTACTCAAAATTCTAAGTCTAGGAAAATGTCTTAAATCATCTTTATTGATTCATGAAGGCAACCCTTGATATTGAAATTCTCTACCTTTGACTGATCCTATTCTTTCTCCAAAGAGGTGGCCTTGTGTGTGATGGACTCATGAAAAGTTATGGTACCTTTCAGCTATTTGTTTAAAGGAAACTTAGAGACATCAAGTGAAGCCTCCTACATGACTAAGAGTATGGCCAATGTGCTAGTAGCTACTATATGGTTAATGCATGGTATGGTGGCTATTAAGAGGGATAAGGTAGTACATCTAGTAGTTATTATAGGAACATCTCAAAGCTAGACACCTCTTAGTGGTAGTTATGGTAACTAAAATCCTAAGTACATTATGGGAGGTGCTTGCTACTATGCTATGACCTCTACTATGACCTTACTTTAATGCATTACATCTTCAACCATATTCCATTTGGCTTCCTCCTCTTTATCCTATCTATTTCTATTGTCTTCTTCCTCCCTCTTATTTTTGTCTTCTTTCTTCTTCTTATCTTCTACTTATTTTTTATCTTTCTTCCTTCTCTCATCTTCTTCTTATTTTTTCTTTTTCTCTTGTTCTTCCTTCTTCCTCTACTCTTCTTCTCTTTTTTTATATTCTAATAATATATCCATATCCTTGGCTTATTATTTTGGATCTTGGGCTTATTCCTATGATTTTTCTTGTTCCTACACTTATTATTGATATAGGGATTCATCATCCTCTTCCTTCTTCTTCCTAGTAGCTTTTACTACCTACTGTTATGCCTAGTCTGAATGTCTTGTTTCCTCTTTTCTTCTTCTTCATTTTCCTTTTTCTCTCTCATATAATTGATTTTATATGTTAACTACTTATTAAGCTTATTTGTCCCTCTCCATGGCCTTTTGTATGTCTACCTCTACATCACTGGCCTATTTTGTGGCCTTAACTTCTTAGGCTTATTATGTTGCATGTTTTTACTACACTTCTTTCTTTCTCTTCTCTTCTTCCTTCCTCAGCCAACATTCTACTGCATTAGTGGATTTTTCCTACTCTAATATTGGCTAATATGGTGCAAGGTCCTTAACCTCTTTAACCTATGGTGATGGTGGTGAATCAACTAATTTCCTCCTCCTGATCATGACCAATCTCCATATGGGCAGTGGTGCAAAATTTTCAAGAGTAGGTTATGCTTCCTATGTAACAACTGGTCAACCAAATGTGTGATCTTCTAAGGTAAGTGAGACCCTTGACTCCCACCATGTTGGGGTCCTATACATAATTTGTTCATGTGGGATCTCTAGAAGATGTGTATATATGTCTTTAGTTGTGAAGGTTAGTGTGGATTATGGTTGGAAGAAGTCTATTCTATGTTAGAACTGCTCTGCTTCTTCTTAGACTATGTCCATAATAATGGAAGGTGGGAAGGAGGGATGTCTACATAGATCTCTAGGGGAACCTACTTGTGGACTTGCACTATGAGCACTACATTAAAAAATAAGAATTATTTTTCTTCCTCCTCATAATAATCTCCAACCATGTCTACTACCATGACCTAGAAGACTTTTTGCTCATGTATGCCCATCTAGATAAGATCATAGGAATTGGATATCTACAACACCTTTGAGTCATCCTTTCATGTCACATAATTACATGTTATTCACTTTAGAGGGGAAATTGAATGAGGGTCTACTTTATATTTTCCATTTTATTGTAGCGACTAAATGCTAGGTCTAGTTATTACATGGTAAGGATATCTACATGAGGTGGTATATATTTCAATGGGGTCACATGCCTAGATGTAAATTATTTTTATCAAGCCACTTTGGCCTATGCCATATCCATTATGATGAAGAAGGGGAGTGCCTTGAATGGTGAACACAAAAACTCATAAATTATGATAAAAACACCCTTCAACAGTAAAGTGATGGTTACATGCTAACCTAGGTACTATATGACATCAAGTAGCACTCAGGGATGTGTGGTCATGAGGAATAGGCACTCCTCCCACTAAGATTTGAACTTTTCCTCATTAATGAGAGCTCCACAGTCTTACATCTAGATGAGATTACAAAATTTCTATGTCAACTAGTAGTTTGTATTTGGGTGCACTTGGCCCTTCAATGAATTCTACTATGTGAAACAAAGGAGGAAGATTAGGAACTAATATTGGAATGTTTTATTAGGGTAAGTGCAACATTTCTCAATATTTATGAGTATCTCCTATATGAATTACTCTAGCTAGTTTAACTATTCATTCTGGTGGATCATCTTGTGAGTGATGTCCATGATGCCTTTGGGAATTTGTTCGATATACTTAGTCATATACTAAAATCATTTGGTTATGCAATCCACAAGTATGTGCATTAGCTTTTATAGGATTTCATATATGGGAATCCCTATGTTGTTTTTCATGTATAGATCTCACACTTCTTGTAAAATGGAAGGCATTTTCATATTATAGGGCAACAAAGAGTCTCCTCACATAGGCATGCCCAAATATTGGGCCATGGATTGTGTGTTAATTACCAAAATCTCATCCAAAAATAAATAGATTATTCCCTCATTATATCACCCAAGTAACACTTAAATAATTTCTCTCAGGTTACCAAATGTGAGCAATCTCAATAGGTGCTTAATGTCTATGTTTTGGAATTGGTGAGGAGCTACAAGTGTGAGTGGTTGTATAGCCTCAATTGAATTAGGGTGAAATAAATTCTACTTAGCTTGATGAACATATTCAAATGGCTCTTGGTCACTATATTTTATTTATTGGAGTGTTATGTTGACACCCATAAATTCTTTTTGTGCATCTATGAGAGCCTTGATTAGCTGTTAAGTATCTATAGCTGCATGAAATTAGGTAATTGGAATGATCTATGCAAAAAAGATAACTCAGCTCTTGATAGATGTAGTGCATGAAAAATAAGCTCAAGGATGAAATGCTAACTTGGTATTCAAACTTAGATTTTATATAATTCACACCTATTATGATCCACATCAAAACCAAACTTAACTATCCACTCATCTTGAATGCCATGATAGATGTGGCAATTTGATATCTGATTTGGCCATTAAAGTAGTTATTCATTGGTGCATGTGTAGAGTTACACCATTATTCTCTTTGGTGTATATACTAGGGTTATGAGTAGTTGATGTTCATGAGCTATTGATTTGTTGAAAATTTCATCCATTAACCCTTAGATTTGGCATTTACATTTGGTGGATGGTTGTTATTTGATGCATATATTGATAATGGGATGTTTTCATGTCTTTCCTAGAATTACATTTTTTTGACACTCCTTTTTTACTTTTATAGTGATACACATGGATCCTTCTATGCACATTTGACACATGAGATGTTTGGTCTTTATACTTCACAAATGTTGTTGAAATCATCTAAAAATAAATAGATATAAAATAAATACACACACACAAAGCATGAAAAATAAGGAAATTCTAAGCTACATGGTGTTACTCATCACCCACTTAGATTATAAAATGAGATCAATCAACTATTGGTAGTAGGGCTTAAGCCTACATCCATTTACCCACCTAGTAACATGATTCCATATATATCTCTTACAAATATGGTTTCTTTATATGTTAGGTAATGTATAATGTAGGGCCCTTTTCATTGTATTTGTAGCTTTCCCAAGGATTCTCTAAATCAACTATCATATAATAAAACTAGTTGATCCTTATGAAATTATTTTTGGTGTAAGTTCCTATCATGCCATGATTTCTGACTCTGCTTATGTAATTCCTATATCCACACTACTCTATGTCTAAACTCATCCATCCTATTTATTTCTAGGAGTTCTTTAGTAAGAGACTCATGATCTTCAAGTTGCATGACCATAGTAATGCATAGGTTAGGTACTAAGTATTCCATTAGCATGACTACTTCTAGACCATACACCAACTAGAATGGAATAAATATTGTAGCCCTTTTATAATTTGTGTGATATGCCCAAAAAATCATAGGAATGTGATCTTCTTAGTCATCTTGCTTGATGTTTCATATCTTTGTAAGCATTTTTCCTAGTATTTTATTCAAGGCTTAATCTTGGCCATTGAATTATTGACGATATGTATTAATTTTGTGATGAGAGATCATAAATGCTTTAGTCAAAGCCTTGATGTTATTGTTTATAAAGTGAATTCCTCTATTTTTGACTAATTTTATAGGGCATCTAAACCTTATAATAATACTTTCACATAGAAAAGTTGCTACATCTTTCACACCATAGCTAGGTGTTGTAGTAGATTCAATCCACATAGTAAAATAGTCTATCACAATAATGATGTACCTAGTTTTTTTGTGTTTACTTAGTGGGTTGATAGGTCCAATAAAGTCAATGCCCTATTATTCAAAATATTTATCAATTAATAGAGGATGTAAAGTAATCTCATCTTTTTGTAGTGGTTTACCCATTCATTGGAAGATGTCACAGTGCTACACAACTCTATTGCATCTTGTAATAAATTTGGCCACCATAATACACTTTGTAAAATATTTGTAGCCATAACCTCTCCTAATAAATGTCCTCCTAAAACTCCTTGGTGTGCTTCTTATAAGAGTTGAATTCATTCATGTTTTAGAATAACCCTATGCAAGATTTCACGTTACCTAAGTAATACATAAGACCATTAATGATGGTATATGATAGGGATCTAGTAACAAACTATTTCTTATCAAATTCTTGGCAGTGCATAGGGAAGACCCATTCCTTGAGGAAGTTAACAATGGCTTCAAATTTTTTAGTAATTACAGAGACATAAAAGGTGAGCATCAAGAGAGTCTTCTTATAATTATCTAACTCTTTAATATTAGGAATATGGCTGAGATGGTCTCATCCCACATTCTCTCTTCTTGGTTTGACATTTATGTGCAATTGAAATTCTTGAAATAATATCAAACATCAAGAGTTGTGTCCTCCTAGCATTGATTTGTTGACCTAATATCATAGGGCTTGATGATTAGTGAAGACTTCAAATGGTGTCACCAGTAGATAGTGCTAGAATTTTTAAAGTATGAACACAATGGAAAATGCTTCTCATTTCATGGTTGTATAGTTTTTTTTATGTCAAAAAATTTTTGGATATAAAAATTAATAGGATGGTCCAATGCACCATCTCTAGGTTTCACAAGCACAATATTGACAGTGATTTTTGAAGCATCCACATGTACATGAAAGGGCTTGCTCTAGTCTATAAAAACAAGTATGGACATAGTAACTAATCTCTACTTCAACTCGATGAAAATTGTTTAGCATTCTAAAGTCCAGATAAACTTCACATTATTATGCAATAAAAGATTCTAGAAAATATGAAATGACTTCATAACCTTAGATGAACTTATGATAATAACTTATATGTCCCAAAAAAGAGTGCGCTTCAATGAAACTAATGGGTGGAGGCATGCTCAATATTACTATGATTTTAGCCTAATCTACCAAAATACCTTCATTGCATACTACATGTCCAAGTAAAACACCAAAAGGTGTAAAAATAAAAATTTATTCAAATTCAAAGAGATGCATAAATATTAGCATCATTCCAACATTAGATAAAAATTAAACAAGTATTATTTGAATAAGAAAAAGACTACCCAATCATCTAGATAAATTTATAATAAGTCATGCATAAAATCCTTGAATGTTGTAACCAATACACAAGAGAATACCATAGGTACATTATTAAGGCCAAAAGGCATGACCTTAAACACAAAAGAGCCCCATTCTATTGCAAAAGTAATTTTGGATTGATCTTCTTCTATGATCGAGATCTGATGATATCCACTAAAACCATTTGTGAAGGAATATGCTTCATATCTTATGATAAACTCCAAAACATTTTCTATGAATGGTATTGGAAATGGATCATTTACATAGGCATCATTTAAAAAGTGGTAGTCCCCACAAATGTGGATTTATCTTCTTTTATTATGTTGAACTACCATGGGTTTTACCCAATCTACTTTTTCCACTAGATAGATTATTCCTACCTCCTACATTCTATCCAATTCAGCCTTTACTTTTAGATTCATATTCAAATTAATCTTATATGGATACTTCTTGATCAACCTATGAACTCCTTCAATTCAATTTGCAACTTACCAAGAGATGTGTCAAATCCTCAAATCTTTGATAATTTAGTGGGAAAGACATCTTGGTAATCCCTCAAAATTTGTAAAGCTTCTAAAATTTCAATTTCTATCCAATAGTCATCTATGCTTACTAGTTTTGGAACCTCATCTGTGCCAATGTTAGAAACATGCTACTTGATAGGTTTATGCTAAATATTACATTTTTATTCATCGATATATTCTTGTATACTCCTTTTCCCTTCCTATTCAAGAATTTAGATGTTGTGTAGCTTATCTTCTTCAATTAGCATTGTATTCATGTCCTTGAGTGGTTTAATAGGTCACTCCATCTTGAATAAATCATTTAGATCTAAATCACCATCAAAATCTAAATTCTTAATTGTCTTCTACCTCATCTTGGATCTAGTGACATGGCTATGTTAGAGATTGTTATTTATTCTTAGTAAACTTATACCTTTATAGTGTCGAGTTAAAATCAAAGGATAATTTTTTGTGTGTAATGGATTTTATTGTGGTGCTCAAGTCTTTTGCACACCCATGGCATAAAAAGTACTTGAGTTTCTACAATGCATTGTGAACTAGAATATTTTCATTTTTGAACACAAAGTTCCCTATAAAATCACTCTAAATTTGAGACTAATGCTTGGTCTCCCTTCTGCATTCTTGATGCATGTACCATGTTGTTGGTAGTGGAGCGAGCGTATAGTTGAAAATGTGAACCCAATATTTTGGTGTGATACATTCCTAATTCTAAATGTCAATACATTTATGTATATGAATTTCAAGACACTCACCTTTTTAAAATAATGGCTAATTAGTGCAGATAAACTATGTAAACTAGAATATACTGATCATGAGCTCACATGCATCATCCCATTCTAGCTAGTTGTCTTGATGAGTTGCCCACCATGTCATAACACTCTCTTTAGATAATAATTTAAAACATTGATCTACTGATTGATGGTTTTAATATGGACTTTCAAGTGTATAATGAAATCATTAATATCCTTAATTGCATAGTACATAAACAATTATGGCTCGCGTATAAAGATGATTCGTATCGGTCAAAGTTCATGATCCCCTTAGGCTTAGTTAAGGAGGTGGTCATCTGAGTTACCTATTGATAGATGAATTTATTTCCCATGGAAAAGTGCCTTCCCTTATCATCTCTATTTATTCCTATATGTGATCATCAATTTGGTATAGAAAAAAAACTTTGGATCAAGTAGTAGATTTTATAGACATAGAGACACATTCTTTGATGATAAAATAATTTACCACCAGTTGCATAGGTACTAGTTTGGGCCTCCATTCCTTTGATGTCTTAAATTATTATGTGAGTAGTGATTGTACCTAAGGTTTGGTATGCTAGTATAGGATGTTGCATTTAACTATGCACAAAGCTTTTGGATTTTCCTTAGAAATAACCTTCATCCAACTAGTTTCTTGTGGAATATATGGAGAGTTTGGTTCATTTATAATTATGTAAGGCTTGTGAGTTCTAATGAGAGGATGACAATAACTTTATCACCTTGATGTACCTTAAGCTGAATTTGTATTGTATTGATCATCATTTGACCATCATATGCCCATTTTTTACCTATCAACACATGGTAGTGTGTTTATATAGTCTTCATTTTAATGAATTGAAAGTCACCTCATAGAGATAAGTCTATGAGTTTGATCTCAATATCTTATAGTCTACCAATGGGCTCAACTTTTCCATAATCAGCTAGGCTTAAGGTTATTAGGCTATAGCTTAGAGTTGATCATCCAATATCTTCCCATGTAGACAAAGGAATCATATTAACTTTATTACCAAAATTAGAGACAACATTAAGGATATTGTAAATATCATCCTCAATATTAATCTATGCATAAACATCTTAGGGATTCTTCATCTTGACATACCAAACTAGTTTTTCTATCTTTTATTAGCCATGTTATGCACATTTAGGAAGATTATGCAGTAGATTCATGATGTTCTAAAATATTTATTTATTTCATAAAGTACTTAAAAGAATTAAGATATTTGTAAGTGTAGTGAGAACTCCATATTGGTGCATAATGCACATGATCTGACTATATGTTTATGCATCTATTATTGTAGCATCCCCATCAGTAGTATCTTAATGCTAAATGTTTTTCAACATTTTTTTAGCTTCGTACATGAGGCTCTTCTCTATGATCAGGTCTATATATTTATCCTATATAAATTTTTCATGCCTTAATGTTGAGGTATCTCAAGTGGAGGTATCCCTTATTTTGCATGTTTTTATTATGTAACAACATTGAAAAATGCATTTTATTTAGGCTCTATATTTACCATATTCACATTTTGAATAGTTTTTTCCTTTCTCTACTTCTCTAGATAGGGCAATCTTTGATGTCATTCTAATTATAAATTCCATAGTATGCACAATATGACTATCTTTGTAGGTTCATTAGACAATTTCATTAGACCTGATTATATTCTCCATATAGATAACATTATAAGGGAGGCCACTAGTAGTTATTTCCTCTACCACCTTAGTATCATCCTTTGTAACCACCATGACTTATTCCTCTATTAAACTAATATCCACCTCAATATCCTCCTTGTTACTGTGCATTCTTCCACTACTAGTGATATTAATTCTTGTTTCCAAATCTAAATTATTTTTATATAGTTGGTGTGGTCTAACTCATTTGATGTTGTTATATTATAGGTGAGATCTAGGGTGATGCATATTGGTATTGAGGATATAGAGGTGTCCAATTCAATGAAGGGTCCATCTAGCTAGACCATGAGGCTGATGTTGTGGTGGACTTAGAATCTGTTATGGACTTGTTTGGGTCACAAAACCTTTATCAAACTTTAGGCCTAAGATTTTTTGATTCATCAAGGAGATTTGTTATATTGTAATGGTGAATACATTTTTGGAGATGCCCTCTTTAAGCTCCTATAAATCCCTATAGTTATTCTCATCATGGTAAGGTGACTTGCAAAAATTATAGTATAGATTATTTGGATTATTGATATATTACTATAAAAGGTGGCATTGTGTTGTGGCATGCCATGCTACTTGATAAAGTTTTTAGAATTCTATCTTGACTTTTGCATAATCATTTTGATGGCATCCTTATTTTACACATTCTATACACCATATATTCAATTTAGGATTATTTGCCTCATGGTATTGCTCCATTATTTTCATGAAAGCCTATAGTATGTTTTCAATTTTGAAATTAGTAATAGGAGCTTATCCATAATCTTCAATTTATTCGATGCATAGTGTAGTAGATTTTTTATATAATTTTGTATAATATTGAGTTTATGCAATGGTAAACTAGATCCTAGATCATAATCCTTTAATAAACCATGTTGATTTGTCTTTATCTATTAAAATAAAATTATACCTTATTCATCACATCAAATAATTTTTTATCATAGTTATAGACTGATTATCCAAATTTTTGCCTTATCTCCTTCAGTTTCTATATAGTTTGACTGGTGCATTTATTAATATTAAATTCTATGACAAGCTAGTCTTGAATGTATTTTAGACTTGCTTACTGAAGGTATCTTTTGTATATGAAATCTAGTGCTCTTCCAGCTAGGGACCCTACTAATTTTCACTTTTAAAAAGTTTCATCAGTGATGCCCTTAGTTTTCCACTTCATTTTGCAAGTTAACAAGTACTATTTAGGATCTATAGACCCATCATAGATGGATAAGTTTAGGAATCCTCCTGGATGAGTCATAATTTTTATTGGTGTGGATGGAGTCTTATACACACCTATTATCTAAGGCGTCTATATTTTGAGTGATCATGCTTGTGTATTACTTTTTGCACTAGAATAATTGTCATGCACACTTTGCTTGTCTACACTTCCTTAAAGTTATTTAATTTTAGCTAATCATATGGCCTTCAAAGCCTTCCTAATTGATCTTGTATGAGTTTCCATACCCCAACGGTTCATTTTATTTGAAAATGGTATTTCCCAATTATTATCTTCTTACTCACCTAGTTTAAAACTTATAGTAGAATATAACAAATTAGGCTACAAGGATGCATACACTTCTAGTGAATAGTTCTTTCCAATAACTTATTCTTCTATTAAAATTAAAATTACGATTAACCTATGAATTTACTCTATTTATTTTAGTAATTATTCTTGTTCTAATAATACCCTTTGTTATAGCTATGCACTACTTCTATCTTTTATCTATTTTACTCCTAACCTATTACCATCTTCCTCTTCGCACATCTCATTCTTATCTCATCCTCCATCACATTACTTTACATATTGGAATTCATCATTATATATCTTCATCCTTAATTCATCATCTCACTCTTCTCATCCTCTTGCTCATTCATCATTTATCCTACTACTACTTTTACCTCTATTCATAGCTACTTAGGTATTCTTCTACCTATTTTATCTATTCTATTATTGCAGTTCCTATTCTAAATCCATAATTTATTTCTAACACTTCTTCCCTCATGTTTCCATTCTAGACCAAGGTTTGAGCTTCACTTACTCATCTACCCATCATTCATCATCATTTTCATAGATCTCTATATGCTTGAAGAGACTACTTCATATTGGTTGGAGTAAGCACCATGACCTTATCCATAACCAAAATATTTAATAAGAGAGGTTGTCACTATAAAAAAATTCCTCTGATTCTTCAAGCAAAATGGACTTTTACAACTTCAAATGTTATGTATCCTTGTGCTATAAACTTGGTGATGTATCCATCTATGGTGGTGGCAACCCAATAGTCTATTTATCTCATCTAATTAGTTTCTAGTTTTAACAATTGATTTATTTTCTCTTTGCTCCAAGTGATTATTTCTTTCATTCTAGGATTGAAGCAATAGTATTCTAGTCTTGTCAACTAGTTAGTCAAAAATTTAGGTATTTCACACCAAAAATTTTCATATATTTCTCTGTATGTATGCTTGTAAATAACTTCACTCATGGTAAGACCAATCCTCTTATTAGATTCTTCTTCTAAAAAGTTCCATACTTTCTAGTCTAACCATGTTTTAATGTCTCACTGCACCAATAACCATCTTAGCATAGTTTCCTCTAGAAGGAGTGTTTCCATGCTCACCACACCATTGTTAGTTGATGTTCCTAAAACAATAAAACATGCTAAGGATGAGTATAGTTAATTTTTATTATAACATGCAAGATAGTGCAAAGAATTCATATTTAACATAAGCATGTTAGAGAGGAATTATCATGCAATAGATAATAATTAATATTAACTAGAGTTTTCTTATGGTTTATATAGTATTAATATTAATTTAATTAGGATTAAACTAGAGTTAAACATATTAATGCATATAATGAATAACATAATAAATACAATGGGTAACCATAAACAAAAAGTCTATATTGATCTCAACAAGGGTTCATCACCTTCTTCATATAAGTATACATATTTATAGTCATTTGTAGTTCATAACTATTCAAATTATTCTCATACATTGGCACCAAAAGAGGGGACTTTTCATCTTATATCCTTTTAAAAGTCATGGAGGATAGGAAAAAATACATATAACCAAAAATTTCATACATAACAAATAAATATCTAAAGAACATCCTATGCAGGTTTACTTATCTATTTTCTTGTCCCAACACTTAGCATTGTTGGTTCCTTCTTCTAATGGCCTCATAAGCATCTCAATATTTTTATTTTATTCAATAAGGCTTTATTTTTATACTTCATTACACTTCTCTATCTCTTGCTGTGTCTCCACATAGCCTTTTTCATCTTTTAAGCATAACTTCTTACACAATTCAAATTCATCATGGTACAATATGGTTTTGCATTTTCTTATATTTTCATCATCATGATTATCAGCAAATAACCTATCTATAACTTCACCCATGGAATAATTTACCTTTTTAGCTTAATTATGATTAAATTACTTGCTTTCTAGTTGATTTATTGTACTTCACTATGTTGACCCTTGTCTTGCTTGATCATGAGCTCTTATGGCTCATCTCCTTCTTATTGCTCCATACTTGCACTATTCATATTATTCCTTCTTAGTTCTTCTTGTTCACAAGTTATGTTAGTGTCTTCATATCTATCAGCACCTATACCATCCAAATCTTTCTCAATTTTACTTATTTCTTCTTTGAGTTCATGCATGATATTTTCCTATTATTATTCACCTATATGCTTCCCTTTTAATGAACTAAAAAAATCTTCTGGCATCTCTAATTCTTGCTTTAATGTGACAGCATCTATCTCTCTATCATCTTCATCAAAATTTGGACCCTTCTACTCTTCATCTCCTTCAAAATTATATTCTATACCAACATGTGTATCCATTATGTCTTCATTCTTCATCAATTATTCATTTCTATGTGCATTTAAAATCTCACCTTGCTACCCACTTGTACTCATTAACACTCTTTGCCTTACTTTGTAGTCTCTTTCAATGATCACACTTATTGAATCAAGGAATTCATCATCATATTTGCCATAAATGACTTGATTACCTTTCCATTGGCTTGTGTGCTCTTCACACTCTTCACTTTGTTTCCTAATTGAGTTACTTAGCTTCATATTCATCCTTTTGTACATGTTTTATTTCACCATGTCTTATATTTTATTCTTTGAATTTAAATCTTATCCTATCTTCATGATTTATTGGAGTGTACCTTCAAGACTATCTTTGTACACCCATTTCATGTTTTTCACAACCCATTTTCTACCTTGTACATGCTTAGACTAAGTTTTGCTTCTTGTCTCATCTTATTCATGCTTATTTTCTTGATATCCTATCATGCTAACTTGATGAAATGTACCCTTTTGTTATTTTCTCCATGTTTTCTCTTGTTTTCCACATGTATATTTGGATTATATGATCTATTGATTAAGTTTTACCTTTTCCATATCACCACTTATTTACTCAAGCCACTTAGGCCAAAAATAACCCTACTCTTGTACCACATTTGAGGGCTATACTTTGTTCTTTACTTGGCCAATCTACATAATAACTTCTTTGTTTTCAAATGTGCAATCATAATCAATGATTAAGCATTCATTTAACTCCATATAGGACTAATGAAAGATCATATTATCTCTCATATCTTCATGTTTTGCATTCATGTATTAATGGTTAGCTTCTTCTCTTAATTTTTAATTCTTAGCAAGGCATCATGGAATTCCTCTTCCATTTCATCATTAGCATGCTGAGTTCCTTCAATCTTTATCATCTACCTTCTACAACATGTCCTCTTTTCTTAACATATTATTTCATCTTGTTGGGTTATGTACTAGACCCATTGTTAACAATCCTTAAGGTCTCATTATTTACTTTCATAAAAAATTTATTCATACCTACATAAACACACTTAAAAGAAACATTAGAATATAAAATAAGATACCACATTGTATCCATGAATGTCTCTTTCTTAGACATTTTCTAGCTTTTCTTGTCTTCTCTATCAAATGCTTCTCTTGGCACTTCTCTCTCTATGTTATCCTAAATGAGAAATATTTTCTCAAAAACCTATCTATCATGTTAATCTCTTGGCAAATCCTCATTCCTCATGCCTCTATGGGATGCACTCTCTTTTTTCTTCTCTTTTCTCAAGGCATTCTTCTCATGCCTTGTTTTTCTCATAAGTAACTTTAATGGCCACTTCACCCTCTTCATACCATGATATAAAATCCATTATCTTCCTTGATACTTCATGATCTTCACCATGATTTATATCTTCTTTAAACTCTCCCTAAAATCTCTCCTTATCTCTTTCACTTCCTCTTTTACATCCACTTCTCCTTTTCTCCTTCACTTTGTAGGCCTAATTAGACCTATCTCTTCGATATATTAATTTATTATATTTAATGACTCTCTTGTGTCTTATTATATTTCTCTATTCCTTTATCTATGAATTTATTTTATCCCTTGATTCTCACTTGGATTCTTCCGCTTCTCTGTCTTAAGCTTCAATGCTTGTTTCACTCTACCTTCTTTAGTTTTCTCTTGACTATTTCTAGTCCTTTCACTAGAATTATGGGATAAATATTATCTCTTAGAAAATATATAATTTCTACATATATACCTCAATATTTTATAAATTTACAACATTATTTTCCCATAATACTTCTATAATGTCATCTCATGTAATCCTCATAACATTCATTGCCTATATCAAATCAATAATGTTTAAGAACTCAAAACAAAATCAAACCAAGAGATTACCTTGATATGATAACAAAATATGTATATTTACATGATAAAATAATCAAAATCACTAATTCATGGCTCTAACATTGACTTGAATCCACTCACAGGTGTCTTATTATGTACTTTAGCTTTAATCTTCACAAAAGTTTTTGGTCTTCTTTTTAGCTTGAAAGCATCTTCTCCTTTGTTTAAATTATTTATAAAAAACTTGGAATAATTATTTAATATAATTATACCCTTATAAAACCTCATTTATCATCCACTCACTCATTCCATTCATTGATTCATCTCCCTTCATTTTGTTCACTCACTAGCTTCATATAAGTCACTATTTAAGGCTAAAAACCTCAAATCATATTATTGATATCATGGACTCAATATAACACCATGTATTAATTTTATTAATAAAAAACACTTGTATTGATACCTATTAACCTCTTATTCACTCTCCATCATGCACTAACACACCTCAGGTTCAATAGTGAACCCACCTCCTTATAGCCTTATTTTCAGAATTGCCATTTGTTTGAATAATATGCAAGTATTATACAACATATAATCCCATATATGATCACCCTATATCTAATTAAAAACTCCCATGAAGTTTTAAAATCTAAAATTATGTCTAAATACCACTTCTTTTGTAGGCTCCTTGCTAATTAGGCCTTTTAGCCCTCCACGCACTTGCTCAGTCACCAAAACCATACTAGACCATACAAAACCAGAAAAAAACAACCTAAATGCTTCTCCTCATATCAAAATATTCATAATTACAAATTTTAAACTTTTTCCCATGGTTGAAACTCAATATATAGGGGATTTTGGTTCAAAACCCTAGTTAGGCTAATGTTCAGGCCCATACAGGCCGAGATGAGTCAAATTGAAATATATTTAGTTTGAGAGTTTTTCAAAGAAAAATAATAAATTAATAATGTATATTATAACATTTTACACCTTATAAAATGGATAGGAATCCTTAGTAAATCTTGTTAAGGCTCATATTGAGTAAAACTCATAATCATGTGTTCTTCTCAAAGGACTATGTAAGGTTTTAAGGGTATGTGTACATTCAAAAGGTTCCAAAAATTAAAAAGTTTCATTATTATAATTTTTTATCCCTTAAATTAATAAAAAAATCTCCCAACTCAATAATACATCACATTTTAATTCATATATACTTCTTTCTTAGCACTTGATTGTGTAGACGAGGTATTGACTGTGTATGCAAACAAAGTTCTTAAACACATGTGTAATGTGCATTGAATTTTACATTAAATTTAATTAAAATAAAATAATATACCATATTATCTATAATAATATTATCTATAGACCATTTCAAATAGAATTTTTATCTTTTTGATACCTATACTTCATGAAATAACATGACACGACCTTTTTTGACTATCACAATCATAACATGGTTTACAACTCTAAGAATTTTCTATTTAGGTTATTTATTTTAGGAATGTATAAAATATAAAAATTAAACTTATTATTATTTTTATATACCTTTTAGATGAATAAAATAACATTCACTCTTATGCCATCAGTCATAAACTCCTTCAAATCCTTCTCTTTTCTAACTATAACCTAAAGTCTCTGCTCAAACCTATAACCAACATAAAAAATGAGATGTTCATAGAATAAAGGGATTTTAAAATCAAAATTGAAGTAATAAAAATCCAATACCATTCAAAATAAGAGTGAACACACACAACATTTATCTTCTTTATTGATATGTAGTATCAACTAATACATCTACAGTCCATTTTTAGACTCTACCACCTTCTTAAGGAATAAATAAACTCATAGTTTTTTATTTTCCTCACTCACCTCCTTATATCTCTCCCTAAATTCCTCATACTCTCCTCTCATGATATAACTAACTTAAAACTTCCCTTCTCTTCCAACATCTATGTTGGTTTTTGGTGGTTACCAAAACAAGAATTTTCACCACCTTTTTTCTCATGACTTGCATTTACACGTAGTTACATACATAAGACATTTTTAGGAAAAATTCAAATATTAAATAACTTTTTGACATATTATTAGATTATTATGACCCCTAGGACCCTCTAAAAAACATATTCACACCTAATCACTTCGTACCATGCTTATGGTCCTCCAAGGCTTAGTTCTAGGTTTTGAATTTTCAAACTTACACTTTTAGAGGGAAAACTCCAAGCACACATGAAAATCACATTGATGACTCAAGATGAATCTAGAGACAACATATAGACAATAGAGGATCCTTTTTACACACCTACAAACTAAAATAGATCACCTATGACCCTTAACTAACACATGAGTACTTAACAACTGAAAATGATATTTGTTTTCTAAATGCTCCTAAATCATACTCCCCATGAGGGAGAAAATTTAGTGATAACAACGTATTTATTACCTTAAAATTAATTATTTGAGGATATTCCATAGTCAATTTACTATTACTCCTCCTTTATTTCTCCTTTGTCCTCATTAGACTCTTATATTTCTTCTTTTTTACCTTGTCTATCTTCTTTCACAACTCATCTTCTAGTTTTATGAGGTGTACCAACTGCTAAAACTCTTTATTATCTACATTTTATATCTTTTCCAACTCAATTTGTCCTTATTCATACTCTATTTCTAACAAATGGTTCTCATCCTTCACTCTTACCCTTGCTACATGACTACCTTCTTCATTGATCTCACTTGGTTATTGCTTTATTAGTTGACTTGGATCCTTAGTGTTAGCAGAGGTTCTTAATACAATAAAACATGTTAAATCTAAGGATAACTAAGTTTTATTATAATTTTTAGGATGGTGCAGAGAATTCATAATTAACAGAATCATGTCAAAGAAGAATTATCCTATGAGAGATAAGAATTAAGATTAACCAGAGTTTTCTAAGGGTTTATAGAGTATTTGTATTACTTTAATTAGGATTAAACCAAATATTAAACATATTAATGTATACAATGAATAACATAATAAATATAATAGCTAACCATAAATAGAAAGTCTATATTGATCTCAACAAAGGTTCATCATCTTCTTCATACAAGAATACATATTTATAGTCTTTTGTAGTTCTTGACTATTCAAATTCTTCTCATACATTGCTACTAAAAATAGGGTATTGTTCATCTTATATCCTTTTACAAGTTGTGGAGGATAAGACAAAATGAAAATTTCATACATAATGCAAGAATATCCAATGAATATCTTGCATAGTTTTACTTATCTATTTTCTTCTCCCAACACCTAGCATTATTGGTTCCTTCTTATAATAGCCTCATAGGCATGTCAATCTTTGTATTTTGTTCAATAAGTATTTATTTTTCTACCTCTTCATTACACTTCTCTATATATTAATGTGTCTTCACACAACCTTTATCATATTTCAATCATAACTTCTTGTATAAATCACATTCATCATGGTAAAATATGGTTTTGCATTTTCTTGTATTGCCATCATCATGCTTATCAATAAATAACTTAGTTATAACTTCACCCATGGAATAGATTACCTTGTTAGCTTGTTTATGCTTCAATTTCATGCTATCTAGTTTGATTGCTTGTACTTCACTATGTTAACCCTTGTCTTTCTTGATCATGAGCTCTTATGGCTCATCTCCTTCTTGCTACTCCATACTTTCACTATTCATATTATCCCTTCTTGGTTCTTCTTGTTCACAAGTTATGTTAGTGTCTTCATAGATATTAGCACCTATACCATCCAACTCTTTCTCAATTTTACCTACTTATTATTTGAGATCACTCATGATATTTTCTTACTATTATTCACCTATATGTTTCCCTTTCAATGGACTAAAAACTCTTCTAGCATCTCCAATTCCTCCTTCAATGTGAGATCATCTATCTCTCTATCATCTTCATCAAATTTGGTACCCTTATACCCTTCATCTACTTCAAAATTCTATCCTATACCAACATGTGTAGTCATCATATTTTGATTCTTCATCAATTCTTCATTTCTATGTGCATTTGAACTCTCACCTTGCTACCCACTTTTACTCATTGACACTCTTTTCCTTACTTTGTAGTCCCTTTCAATGGTCACACTTATTGACTCAAGGAATTCATAATCATACTTGTCATAAATGACTTGATTACCTTTCCATTGGCTTGTGCACTCTTCACACTCTTCACTTTGTTTCATCATTGAGTTACTCAACTACATCTTCATACTTTTGTCCTTGTTTGTTTTCACCATGTCTTCTATTTTCTTCTTTGAGTTGAAATCTTATCCTATATTCATTATTTCTTGGAGTGAACCTTCAATACTATCTTTGTACACCCATTTCATGTTTTTCATAACCCATTTTCTTCCTTTTATATTCTTAGACTAAGGTTTTCTTCTTGTCTCATCTTATTCATGCTTATTTTCTTGATATCCTATCATGATAACTTGATGAAACCTATCCTTTTATTATTTTTTCCATGTTTGATCTTGTTTTCCACATGTATTTTTGGCTTGTATCACCTCTTGCCTGAGGTTTACATTTTCTATCTCACCACCTATTTCCTTGAGCCACATAGGCCAAACATAACCATGCTCTTGTAACACCTTTGAGGGCTATACTTTTTTATTTACTTAGACAATACATATAATAACTTATTTATTTTCAAATGTGAAATCATTTTTATGATTAATCATTAATTTACCTCTATATACTACTAATACAAGCTCATATTCTCTCTCATATCTTCATATTTTACCTTCATGTCTTCATGGTTAGCTTCCTTTCTTACTTCAATTGCAATGCTTGGCAAGGCATCATGAAACTCAACTTTAATCTCATCTTTAGCATGTTGAGTTCCTTTAATATTTATCATCTTACCTTCTACAAAATGTCCTCTTTTCTTTCTTTCATCTTGTTGGGTGATGTACTATACCCATTCTTCACAAGCCTTAATGCCTCATTCTTAAACTTTAGTAAAATTTTATTCATACCTACATACACACTCTTAAAATAAAAATTATAATATAAAATAAGAACCCACATTTTCTCCATGAATGTCTCTTTCCTAGACATTCTCATCTTTTCTTGTCTTCTCTCTCTAATTCTTCTCTTGGCACTTTTCTCTTCATGTTCTCCTCAATGAGAACTATTTTCTCAACCTCTCTATCATATTTCTCTCTTGGAAAATCCTCATTCCTAATTCATCTATGGGATGTACTCTCTCTCTCTTTTCGTCTCTTTTCTCAAGTCATTCATCTCATGCATTATCTTTCTCATAAGAAGATTTAATGGCCACTTCCCCCTCTTCCTTACATGACATCCAAGCCATTGGCTTCCTTGATACAGCATGAGCTTCACCATGATCTCTACCTTCTTTAAACTCTACTCCAAATCTATTCTTATCTCTTTTAATTCTTCTTATACATCCATATTCTCCCCTTTTCCTTCACTTTATAGCCCTACTTAGACCTATCTCTTGGCAAGCTTACTTTCTTGCCTTTTAGACCTCTCTTGTGTCTTCTTTTCTTTCTCTAGTCCTTTATATAGGAATTTATTATCTCCCTTGACTCTCACTTGGAGACTTCCTCTTCTCTCTCTTAAGCTTAAATTATCATTTCACTCTACCTTCTTTAGTTATCTCATGACTAATTAAAGTCCTTCCACTATACTTAGGGGATTTATCTGCTCTCTTAACCAATCTACAATTTTTCCATGCTGACCTCAATAGGTCATACCTAAACCACATTATTTTCCCACAATACTCTTGAAATTCCATCTCATGAAATCCTCATATCATTCTTTGTTCATAGGTACATGATAAAATATTCAAACTGACCAATTCATGTCTCTAACCTTGACTTGAATCAACTCAAAAGTGTCCTACTTTGTAATTTATCTTTAATCTTGACAAAAGTCTTTGGGCTTCTTTCTATTTGAAAGCATCCTCTCCTTTTTTCACCCTATTTATAATCAACTTGTATTAATTATTTATTTTCATTCAACCCTTATAAAACCTCATTTCTCATCCACTCACTCATTCCATTCATTGATTCATCTCCCTTCACTTTACTCACTCATTAGCTTCATTTAAGTCACTATTTAAGGCTAAAAACCTCAAATCTTATTATTGATCTCAAGGATTTATTATAATACCACGGATGAATTCTCCTAGTCATGACACACATGTCTTAATCCCTATTAAAATCATATTCACTCTCCATCATGCATTGATACACCTCAAGTTCAGTAGTGAACCCATCTCCTTATAGCCTTTTTTCATAATTTCCATTTATTTGAATAATATTCAAGTCTTTTACAACATATAAGCCCATATTTTGGAACCCTCTATCTACTTGCAATCCCCTATGAAGTTTAAGTGTCTAACTCTATGTCTAAATACTACTTCCTTTGTAGGCTCCTTGCTAATTAGGCCTTTTAGACCTCCATACACTTGTTTAGTCACGAGAACCATACTAGACCATATGACACTATAAAAAAAAAACTAAATCCTTATTAACATATAAAATATGCCTAATTACAAAGTTTAAACTTTTTCCTATGGTTGGAACTCAAGATATAGGGATTTTTGGTTCAAAACCCTAGTTAGGCTAATGTTTAGGCTTATACAGGCTGAGATGAGTCAAATTATAATATATTTAGTTTAATAGTGTTTAGAATAAAAATAATAAATTCCTAAGGTCTATTTTAACATTTTATACCTTCTCCAATTGATAGGAATCCTTAGTCAATTGTCAAGGCTCATAATGAGAAAAATTCAAAATTATGTGTTCTTCTCAAAGGACTGTGTAAGGGTTTGAGGGTATGTTTACATTCAAAAGGTTAAAAAACATAAAAAGGGTCATTATTATGATTTTTTATCTCTTAAATTCATAAAAAAAATCATCCAACTCAATAATCCATTACCTTCTTAAGGCATATATACTTCTTTCTTAGCATTTGACTGTGTAGACAAAGTATTAACTGTGTATGCAAATAGAGTTCTTAAACACGTGTAATTTCCATTTATTTTACCATTAAATTTAATTTAAACCAAATAATAAACCATATTATCTATAATAATATTATCTATAGACCATATCAACTATAATTGTGATCTTCTTAATACTTAGACTTCAAGAAATAACAAGACACTACCTTCTTTGATTGTCATAGTCATAACATGGTTTACAGTTATAAGAGTTTTCTATTTAGGTTATTTCTATTAATAATGTATAGATACCAACATGAAAATTATTATGATTTATATATACATTTTATATTATTAAAATAAAATTCACTCTTATGTCATCAGTCATAAACTCTTTAAAATCCATCTCTTGTCTGACTATAACCTATAGTCTCTATTAAAACCTATAACCAATATAAACAATGACATTTGTGTAGCCTCAAGGGATTTTAAATGAAACATAAAAGTAATAAAAATACATTACCATTCAAATGGAGAGTGAAGACACATATAATTATCTTATTTATTCATATGTAGCATCAACTAATATATCTACTATCTATTCTTGGACTCTACCACCTTCTTGAGGAATATATAGACTTCTAGTTTTTTAGTTTCTTCACTTACCTCCTCAGAGCTCTCCCTAGCTTCTTTTAGACACCCAAAATCTACACACAATGATTTTAAATGTCTCAACTCCCCTGGACCCACTCAGGACCCCATTGGGCCTAAGCTTAACTATTCAACCCCAAACCTACCCAATGTTAGTCAATTTAGCCTGCTAGTTAAACTCACATTTTAACCCAACTTTACCTTGAACTTCAATCATAGATGGTCACCCTAACCATCATGGATCACCTTAACCATCGATGGTTAGGATCCACCATCTAAACTAACTTAACTCACCCTTCACCCTAACTTGCTTATATATAATTATCTCTTCTAATTCATGTGCAAGCCAATGTATGCATGAGTTGTTTTTAGATAGATAGTTGGACCCCCTTTTTAACATTTCATTGCACCATTCCATCCTTACCTATAAGAATAAAGTAGTACGAGGTGAAAATGGATCCATCCATGACTTTAAGAGCTTTTTACATCCAAAGTTTCTTTACAAGTCACTTCTTTTAGAAATCCAGTGATCTAGCCATCATGTTAGAGAGCCAACTTGTCATTGCTCCTCAATAGATAACCAAGTACCGTTACTCTACTGAAATCATGCCAAACTCCACCAATGAGCCAACCACCTCAACCATTCACCAGATCAACCTTTTTCAAGCCAAGTATTTATTTTTCACTATTCAATTACTTTATTTGTATTTCATAATTAGCCTAACATAAACCAACCTCCCAAAATTACCTTCTAGAAATATGTCAATCTAAATTTTTATTAGATAAACCCAACACATAGTAACCATTGACAGTCTATCCAATTGACGATGGTCACCTCGAACACCGATGGTCACCTTAACTATCGACAATCACACCAACCACCAATGATCAATATAGTAAGAAATAACAAGATATTTTCATCCACTTACCTTTAACCAAATCCAAATTTAGTTTTGTCTGCATGTCCATAGACACCAAACCTATTTTTTGAACCCCACCCAATATATTTAATAGTAGTATTGACCTACTTATTGCTATATTTGTCATTTTAGTCTATTTATTTATCAAAAATCTCTTGTATTCAATTTTAGTACCTTTTGATTATTGATGAAACTACTTTATCTTATATTTTCTAAACTTAATTGTTTAAAACATGTGGATTGACAACCCTCGAGGAAGCTCTTACTTCCAAGATCTAGTTAGCACTAGGCAATCCACCTTGCTATCTATCTAATTAGCCATTTTATTTAATGATGTCTTATTTATAAGCCATTCCTCTCAATCTAAAGATGATCTCTTCACAATCATTTGATTCAATGTGTGCACAACCAAATAGGTTCTTCAACCATACCCGCATCTAGTTTCTTCTTCTTCCTTTCTTGAAATATAAGCTGAAATTCATTGAAACATTATGGCATACCTAGTGGGACCCTTGAGTCTCCACTTAGATTTCATTTGTTTTCATCTATATGCTCTTCTCTCTATTCTATGCTCAGAAAGGAAATTAAAATTTCTTATGGGTTTAAAATCAATTATATACATTAGTTTCTTTCAATTTTATCTTAGTTAAATTGAAGTAAAGTAATTCAATTGTATCATCACTTGTATCACACACAAACCAAACCACCTACATCAATCAAACATCTAAACAACTTGACATGAGGGTCGACTAAGATTTCATCACCTAGCAGTCACCTTACCCTTTCTCAAAAATCTTATTTGGAAGTCATTACCAAATGGAGAACCAACTCAGCTCGCTCATTGATATATACTCTAGAAATTAGTATATATTGTCTAAGCACTTGACACCCTACCACTACAGTGTGTGAAGTGAGGGGCTAGGCCCCAATACCAAGCCACATATTTATTTCCAATATAGATCCTTTTGAGCACCTAAACACAACACAAAACCAAACATATACTTATTTTATAGTACCCACTCTTTAAGCTAATTTTAGTCACATGGTTCTTAAATCTAATGCATAAGCCAAAAGAGAGACTAAAAAAACTCTAGGACTTAGTGTACTTTTTGGTTTGTGTTTGATTTACTTGCTCATTTTTTATCTTATGTCTATTTTAGTGGTGAGATTGTTTTTATATTCTCTATCCCTTATCTTGTATGGTTTTAACTTGTTATCAGTGAAAGAATCTAGCAGAACAGAACCCATCACTAAACTGATCAACCTCTTCTACCTCCTCACCCATGGAGTATGTCTCTAAACGTGAATAATCTCCTCACACTTTAGTAATTCCTTATTTACCTTGAGTAGTCCCCCAAGGAGATACAAACTTTACCACCTTCTTAGATAACAACCCTATGTCCCTTGAATATTATCTCAGCACCATGCCTCAACATACCCTTGCTTTGGTTCCACCTATGGACCCACCTTATGGCATGCCATCCCACCTTATTGGGAACATTTATATTTCCATAGTCACCACCCAACCATTGATCACCCAAGTGTCTTCATCCACCAATAATCCCTTTGATACTACTATGGAAAATTAACCTACCAAAAAAACTAACACCCCCACCAACAACTCCTCTACCCTAGGAAAAACCCAACCATTAACCACCTATAATCCCCTCACTATGGGAGCACCTACCACTAGCATTTCCAACCTTCCTTTAGCTACCCCTAATCAATTATTCACTACTCCACTTAAATTTTTTGGTGTCTCTACCCTCTACTTTACCATTGATTAGTATAAAGGTCACCACCTTTCCTTTAGCTACAAACCTAACTATAGATCTTACCCAACCCACCTTAACCTCTCAATAGGCTCCCATTTCACCTAGCCTAGGTTACATCCCTGACTCATAAGGGCATATACCTCTCCCCACTACCCAACCACCTACATCCACGTACCCCTACATAGCATCCACCTAACCACTTACGTCCACATATCAATATGTGGCAGCTCCTCAACCTCCTACCAATTATTAATATGCCACCCACCCATGAAAATAGTATGCAACTCATATATTTCTAATCATATAACCCCAATTGAATCTAATGAAAATGATCATGGATAAAATGACTACCTTAGATTCATCCATCTCTTATGGTCACAACATATCATATGACCTGATTTGTAATGAACCCATTCACCCATCTATCCCTCTCATACCATATCCTCCTCAGTGGGAACTTCCCAAGTTTTTTAAATTTCAAAGGATGATCCCCAACAATATCTTAGGGCAATAATGGATGCATGTTATTTGATTTCCTATAATGATGCCCTCATTATTCACACCTTCCACATATCCCTATTTGGTTTAACAGTAGATTGGTATAGTGCCATAACCAAATACTCTCTCTTATCTTTCACCTAACTGGCCCAAACCTTCTTGGATCACTTTTCAATAAACATCTGCAAGAAATTTTCCATCACTAAACTTTACTCTACTATAAATTTGATGATGAATCTATTGCTAAATTTTTAGCTCATCAGAGTGTCTTAATCAATCAACTTTCCTTCTCTTTACCTCAACTTGAACTAATATAAATTTTTACTTGGCATGTTCCAAGCACATCTCTTCTACATTATGTGTTTAGAGCTTCATAACTTTGATGAATATTTCACCATGGCACATAATCTTGAAAATAGAGCCATCAATGAAGAAAAGTTAAAGTTGAAAAACAAAAACTTTACCTACAAAACCAATTAGGCTTCTTCCTCTAAACTAAGCAACCAAATCAACATTGTGACCAAGAGTAAAGGAACTATGAATTTAGTTTTCCTTAAAACTAATCCTCCACCATATATAAATCGACCAGGTCCTATAAATCCTTAAAACAAAACATGAGAAACCAAAACCAAAATAATCAAAGGCAATTTACTCTGCTTTGGGAATCTTATGCTTTGGTCCTAGAGTTATTAAAAGCAAATATCATACAAATTCCTCTTATAAAACCCCCTAAACAATTTTATTACTCTCATCTTGCATCTATATGGTATAGTGAAAATTACCTATGTGCTTTCCATTGAGTAGTGGGGCATGACATTAATAGGTGTAATACCTTTAAAAAAATTATCCAAACCCTTATTGATAAGGGAGAGCATGTGTTGGACAACCCTAATTAACCTCCAAACCAAGCCCTTGACAATTTTAAACAACCTTTTCCCAATCATTCACCTACCAAAAATGAGAGTAATAAAGATGTGTGTTCTCCTGATGCCCATACCATCAATATAGTTCTTGACATGATCATTGTTAAATAAATTACCACCTTATCTACCTATTCTTCACCCTCTCCACTTATTGAGGTAGTAGAGTTACCTTATCCTATTTTAGAGACCCAAATAAAAGGAATGACCTTTCCTCTCCTCCACTTATTTAGGTAGTGGTTTCATTAACCTCTCCTTTAGCTAACATACCCGAACAAGCAACCATCACCATTCTACCTTCTCTCTTAGCTATCAAACAATTCACTTCCCCTTTGGAAACCATTCTTAAGGAATAATTCACCATATCTACACCTCCCACAAAGGATTCATCAATCCAAACCTTACATCCTTTTATTGAGGAAAAGGATGAGGTCACCACTTCTTATTCTCAACCTATGGGTTTATATTTTTAGCCCAGTATCCAAGGAACTAGACTGATCTACAAACCATTCTCTAGATTAGTTCAAAGATTATAATTTGTCTTCAAACCTAACATAGATTAATCCACCTTTTGGAAAAAATTATGTCTCCCTTACATCACCAAATAGGAACTTCCAACCACTTCATTGATGGACCAACCCATCACTTCTATTATCCAACCCCCTACTTATCAACCAAACTAATAAAAACCTCTATTGACATAACCATTTATTAACCATCCAATGCAACCAAACCATGAAAAAACAAATCATCCTCTCTAACCAAACCAACCAAACCCCTTGACATCTTCCCTATGTTAAGCCTTAACTACCCATCCTTCAAACTAGAGCTAACCTCACCAAACCCACCAACCAAGCACCAAACTAAATTCACCAAGGAATTAAAGCCATAAAAAGGCTAGAGGGCCAAACTTATACCTACCTCAACCTTGCCCTATATCTTGGGGATTCATCCCTCCACTTTGAATAAGAAGCTAACTTCCTCAACCAAAACCCACCCACCACTATTGGTTACACCCGCACACTTGCTTTCTAACACACCCATCTTCACGGAGCCATCAATAACCAAACTCACTAACCTAAAACCTCCTACCTTTAATTTATCAACTTCAACCTTACCAAAATAAAATCCATCAACTAAAAACACCACTTACCCAAACCTTTTATCACCAAGCCTATTTCCAAAAATACTTCCATCTCACCATCCAAGACCAAAACCACTAAACCCTCTTGACCTCTAGTTGAGTCTTACTCAGCCATTTTCCAAAGGTTATTACAAGCTTCTTGATTGAACCTACCTCCTATCAAATGATTTGATCATCTTAGCCCAAAACCCATCTGGTATAATGACTACCAAGTATGTTCCTATCATAGGACACCTAGGCATGACATGAAGAACTAAAAAGCTCTCCAAACCATAATCTATTAGCTCTATGATGAGTATGATCTATTAATAGATGAACCTCTCATGATCCCACTAATAATACAATAAAAAACAACCACTACCCAATACCTACCTACTCCCCCACACTACCCTCAGATTAATGAGGAACTTAACTAATATCCTAGCCCAACTCTTCCCTCTATATATAATATCCATTGGTCACCTAATCACATGCTCACTAGAAGTATAAGGGGATGGCTAAAGTTTCCATCCCATGGACATAACCATCTTTTACCTCCCAACTAGTTTAAAATCAAACACCTTTACCTTCAGCTAAACCCAAGGTATCTATCTTAGGCACCTCCCAATCTAACTCCAAATCAATTAGAAGAGTGGTTCTTAAATAAATTCACTAGATCTCAACAAAGATGAGCCTATATGAGTTGATTTATACCTCACCTCATCATTGTCAATAAATTATAAAGGAATTACAATCAATAAAGGTCTAACTTGAAGACCCTAAATGTCTGGTAGCCTTTGTTGGTGCTCTCTAAATTTCCAACATTATCACCTTTAGGGATTCAAAAATAACTTCCATCCATCCTAGTGAACCAAATATCCCTCTCTTTATTATTACCTACATCAACCAAAATTGAATCAAATGGGTCATGATTGATAGGGGTTCCAACATTAATATCATCTCCTCTTATTACTACCAGATAATGTCATGTTTGAAACCTTAGTCATCCTCTAATCCTTCGACAACACCATGGTCACTACTTTAGAAATTATTATCCATCATATCTATTTAGGACCTCACATTCTAAAAGATCTCTTATATGTATTGGAAGGTGAATTCTAGTATAATGTTTTGTTGGGACAACCTTGGATTTGCTTCATGGGTTATGTACCCTCTACCCTTAATCATTAAATTAAATTTGAACATTATGGCTAGGTTATCACTATAAAAGCTAAACCAAGTCCCTTTCCATCATACAATATGACTTATCGACCCAATGACATCCTCCTACTTCCATCTAGCACACCCTCATCAGCTAAAGATAATCCCTCAACCATGAAGGATGAATCCATATGTTCTTCTACCAATATGGCATATACTAAATCATCAATCCCATAAAACTAAATCCCCACCACAAAACACTTGGAATTAATATTATAATGTCTTTCACTGGGGGAATATCACCTCTTGACCCTTGACACTTTCCCTATTCCTCAAGAATATTGGAAACTTGACCACCAACTTAGTTATGACCCCAACATTAGAGCCATTATTCCCCTCAAACCTTCAAACTATCAAAACCATTTCATCTATGGGGTAGTTGTAAAACCATTTGATGCTTCGACCATCTCTTTTTCACCTCACCCACTCACCTTTAGCTTCTCTTATCTGGACAACCTAGACTTTACCAAGATATACCTCCATAGATGTGCTTAGAAAAGATTTGGTCTTGGATGATATGAGAATGGCCCACATGAGTTAATTTCAATTAAAACAAAAAAAACTCATGAGAAACATGGCCTTAGCTTCATTCCACCCACAAAGAAAACCCACCCACTTACCATCACCAATGTTGAAAAAGACACCTCTTCCTCACCACCCTCTTCTCCACCCAAGTGTGAAGATGATGACATTATCCCACCTACAATTTTTTTCATCAACATGATTAGTCTCAAAACCTTGAGTTATAAAAGGGAAGGGGTGATCATAACCATCCATTTGACCCATCTTGAGATGATAAGAGATGACTCTCTTATAATTAATACCATTCAATGTTAGGATGATGATTCCATTCTCACTTATTTGATGCCCTAGATTCTTCTATCAACAAATCTCTTCCTCCTAAGACTTCTACCATGTTGATCAAATCCACCATGGATATCAACTTGGGCACTCTAGATAACCCCCACATTGTCAAACTTGTCCAATCACCAAATTCTAAGGAACTTTAGGACTTACCCTCTTTCCTCCAAGATCATAGCATAACATTTGCTTGGTCTTATAGTGACATGCCTAGAATTGATCCCACCATAATCACCCATAACATAGTCACCAACCATGATACCAATCCCATCAAGTAAAAACTTAGATGAATATACCTTTGTATAGCCCTTATCATCAAAGAAGGGCTTCACTATCTCTTATTTATCAATATCATTCAACCCATTAATTACCCCTAATAGGTCTCAAATGTCGTACCTATCACCAAAGCTATAGGGGACTACACATTTATGTGGACTTTCTCAACCTCAACCTTGCTTACCCAAAAGACAACTTTCCTCTACTAAGCATCGACCAACTAGTTGATCTTATAGCTAGACATGAGATGTCATCTCTCATGGATGAATTCTTAGGTTATAATTAGATCCTAATTTCCCTCAAAGATTAACATAAAACCACCTTTATCACCCCATGGGGAACCTTTTGCTATGGGGTCATGCCTTTTGGACTAAAGAATATTAGTGGAGCCTACTAGTGTGCCATGACTTACATCTTCCATGACCTTATCCACAAAATCATTGAGGACTATGTGGATGACCTTGGGAAATCAAAATATCATAAGGATCATTCAGCCATTATCAATATCATCTTTGAGTGACTCATCTATTACCATGTTCACTTAACCCCAATAAGTGCATTTTTGGGTTATTGTTAGGAAAGATCCTTAACTTTATCATTTCCCTTCAAATAATAAAAGCTTATCCTACAAAGATCAAAGCAATACTTGACATGCATCCTCAAATCAACCTCAAGTATCTCCATAGTTTGCAGGGGAAGCTCCAATCCATTCATCACTTTATCTCTCAGCTCTCAAATTGATGCAAATCCTTCCATCACCTTATGAACAAGGATGCATATTTTAAGTGGAGTGATGAATATTAAAAGGCCTTTGATTCACTCAAAAAATACCTTTTGTCTCCACCTATCCTCACCCCTCCCAAGGATGACTAACCTTTCTACATTTATATCTCTACCATTGACCACTCCTAAGGGTAATGTTTGTTCATTAGGATGAATAACACAATGAGTAAGCCATATACTACATCAATCACATGTTTATAGAATATGAGACTTGGTACACCCATATTGAGAAACTTTTCTTAGTTTTGGTCTTTGTCACAACTAAACTTTGCCATTACCTTTTTAACCATAAGACCTATGTCATAACCAAAATTGACCCACTAAAATATATGCACTCCAAGCCATACCAAAACCAACATATGGCAAAGTGGATCTATTGGGGATCAACCAACAATGTTGATTACAATATGAAAGCAATTAAATGTGGAATTAAACCAGAATGATAAGTAACTAGAATCATAAAATAGCAAACAATAAGAGATACAAGAAACCACCTTGAAAACTTGTATTAAACTCTTTACAGAAGGAATACAATTGAAGAAACTTCTTTTCTTCCACACCTCTCTCAGATGCACAGATCCCTTTCTAGATCTCTTTCCCTCAAGAGCTCTCTCTCAATTACAATCAATTCCAACAACCTGGATTGATACACATACAATCTTGTACTATTCAACACTACATTCAAATAAGCTATGAAGATCTATTCTATTATATAATAATTAGGAAACATGAGCATACAACTATAGCCATTAGATGTAGCTCCTAATCAAGGGCTCTAAATAGAGATGCGGACTTAAGACTAACACTTAATCCTATCATGCAAACATTCTATTCTGTCCATAGAAATAGCATTCTAGACACATAGGTGACTAACGTCGGTCCCTGCCTATCTACACCTGACCGACATCTCCCAGTTGGCTCTTGACCGACATCGATCGCTCCTGACTGACATCGGTGACTGTGTAAATCCTATAACTTGCAAACTCACTCATTTGGGGAAGCTTTTAGCTCCACACCTTAACAATCTCCCACTTGGAGATAAACAGTTGCACCAGTACCTATATAGCAACATCTTCTAACTCCTCCATCTTCAAACTCAATCATGAAGACCTACAAAATTTGAATGAAGATTCAACTTCTCCTTTGTTACTGGCTTGGTTAACATATCAGCAGGGTTCTTATCCATATGGATCTTCTCCAGCTTCAACTCACCATCCTCTAATACTTGTCTAATGAAGTGGTACCTAATCTGTATATGCTTTGTTCTTGAATGAAAGGCTAAATTCTTATCCAAATGAATTACACTCTGATTATCACTATATAATCTGCAACTCTCTTGCTCCTTTCCTAGCTCTTTCATGAACCATGTCATCCATATCATCTCTTTGCTAGCCTCTATGACTACAATATATTCTGCTTTTATAGTTGACAAGGCAACAACCTTCTACAACTTTGATATCCAACTAATCGTTGTTCCACCAATAGTGAAAACATATCCTGTGGTGATTTTTTTGCCATCCAAATCACCTACCATATCTAAATCTACATAACCATGTAGAGAAGTATTTGAACCTCCATAACACAAATGCCTACTGCTGGTCCCTCTCAGATATCTAAGGATCCACTGAACTACTTTCCAGTGCTCCTTCCCTAGATTGGCCATATACTTACTTACAACTCCCACTGCTTGGGCAATATCCAGTCTAGTACATACCATTGCATACATTAAGCTCCCTACTACAGAATCATATGGAACTCTACTCATGTACTCTACCTCATCATGTGAATTAGGACATTGTTCTTTACTCAATTTAAAATGTCCAACCAAAGGTGTGCTTACTGGTTTTGCATTCTACATATTGAACCATTTCAACACCTTGTTCACATAATCCTCTTGAGACAAAATTAACCTGTGATTTTTTTTGTCTCTATTAATGCTCATGCTAAGGATTTTCTTTGCTGCTCCCAAATCCTTCATGGCAAATGTGTGAGCTAATTTCATCTTAAGCTTAGAGATAGTCTGGATGTGTGATCCTGCAACTAGCATATCATCTACATACAACAATAGAATAATATATCTACATTTATCCAATCTCTTAAAATACACACAATGGTCAGATTGACACCTACTATAGCCATGCTCAGTCATAAACCTATCAAATCTCAAATACCACTGTCTAGGAGCTTGCTTGAGGCCATACAAGCTTTTCTTCAATCTACACACTAACTTCTCCTTACCTTTGACCTCAAATCCTTCTGACTGATCCATATATATTTCTTCATCCAAATCTCCATGAAGAAATGCTGTCTTAACATCAAGCTGCTCAAGATGCAAATTCTCAATAGCAACTAAAGACAATACAGTCTGTATAGAAGTCATTTAAACAACAGGAGAAAAAATATCACCAAAATCAATACCTGGCTTTTGTGCAAATCCTTTCACTACCAATCTGGCCTTATATCTCATCTATCCATTCTCACCTTCCTTCAATCTATAGATCCATCTATTCTTTAGTGTCTTCTTTCCCACTGGCAACTCAACCAAATCCCATGTTTGGTTCTCTCTCAAGGAATCAATTTCTTCATTCATGCCTAGCTCCCACTGATTCTTGGATTCCACCTGTACTGCTTCATCAAAACTCTCTGGTTCTCCACCATCAGTAAGCAATAAATAGAATAATGAAGGGGAATATCAAATCGGAGGTTTACTTACCCTTTCTAACCTCCTGATGGGTGTTTGAGACTCATTCACAACATGCTGTCCACCCAAATTCTCTGACAGTGACCGACCTCGGTCACTTCTAGGCCTATAACTGGCTGATGTCAGTTCTACCTGACTGACATTAGTTCTTGCCTGCCTGACATTGGTCACTGTATGACTGACATCGGTTCCTATATTGCCAATGTCGATTCTTGCCTTACCGACGTCGGTCTCTGTGTTTTCCTGTCTGTGATTAATTTTTCCTGCAAGCTCATTTTGGACCGTCACCTCGTCTAATTCTCCATTGCTTTGCCCAGATTAATTCAACTTCTTAAGCTAATCACTATACATCACTTTTTCATTGAAAACAACATCACAGCTCCTAATTTTCTTGTTAGTTCATAGATTCCAAAACTTGAATCTAAAATCATCAGAGCCATAGCTAATAAATGTGCACCTCATAGACTTAACATCCAGCTTCTTTCTATTTTCCTTATCAACGTGCACAAAGGCTTCACAACCAAAAACTTTGAGAAATGAGAGATCTACCTTTTTACTTGTCCATGCCTCTTCTGGAATTCCACCATCTAGCGCTGTAGAGGGTCCTTTGTTAATCAGGTACACTACAGTATCCACAACTTCTACCCAAAACTCTAATGGCAAACCGACATGCAATCTCATACACCTTGCACACTCCATTATTATTCTATTCATCCTTTTAGCAACTCCATTTTGTAGAGGTGTCGTTGGAACCATCTTTTGCCTGCATATTCCATTCATATAACAATAACCTATGAACTTATAGCTGTAGAACTCACCACCATTATCAGATCTCAGGCACTTCAATCTCTTGCCTATTTCATTCTCAACCATAGCTTTTCAAATCTTAAATGTGTCAAAAACATCAGATTTCTTATTAATACAATAGACCCATACCTTTCTTGTAGCATCATCTATAAAAGAAACATAGTACTGTGATCCTCTAATAGAAGCAACTTGAGCTAGCCCCCACACGTCTGTGTGAACAAGCTCCAATTTGTGCTTCTTCTTTGTTGACCCAGTCTTGAGAAAACTCACCCTCTTCTATTTTCCAAATACACAATGCTCACAAAAATCTAGATCTATGCTTTTCAAATTTGAAAGCTTACCTTTTGATTTAAGAATAGACATTCCCTTCTCACTCATGTGGCCGAGCCTAGAGTGCCACAACTTTGCATCCACATCTGAAGTAGATAATACAGAAAGAGAATTATTAGTAACATAATTACATAAATAGAGAGTCCCTGCTCTCTTCCTCTGGCCATTACAAGTGCACCCTTGGTCACCTTCCAAGATTCAGTTGTGAGAGTTACTGTACAACCCTCATCCCCTAACTTTCCTGTAGAAATCAAATTCCTCTTCAAGCTAGGAACATGCATGACATCTCTCAACACCCATGTGTTGCCATTCTGCATTTTCAGCTGTACTTTTCCTTTACCAATAATTTTACAAGGCTCATCATCCCCTAAATAAACTATTCCAAAACCTCCATGTACATAGTCACTAAAATATTCTTTATTAGGGGTTGCATGGAAAGATGCATCAGAATCTAAAACCCAAGATTCTATATTATTATGCAAAGAGAATATAAGAGCATCTTGTGCAATACCTGCAAATTTTGCTTCTTCTTTACCTTCATGTTGATTGTCTTCTTTTGGCTTTGACTAGCAATCTTTGCTTATGTGCCCTATCTTTCCATAATTCTAGCATTGTGGCTTCCTGCCATTTCTAGATTTGGATCTACCTCTCATCTTTGACTTAGACCTTGATCTCCCTTTTTGCCCTTCTCTTTTTGCCTTCCCCTGCTCTCAAAACTTAAAGCATTCCCTGATGTTTCCTCTATGCTTTTCTTGCAAATTTCTTCATTCAAGATTACACTAACAACATCCTCTACTTTTAAAATATTTGAAGTACATGCAGTATTACTAATTGCCATTAACAAGCTATGCCAGCTTTCAGGCAAAGAACATAATATTAAAAGAGCCTTAATTTCATCATCAAATAGTATTTTGACTAAATTTAAATGATTTACAATTCCATGGAAATCATTTAGATGATTAGATACAGATCCACCTTCCTGCATTTGCAAATTAAATAACTGCTTCATAAGATATACCTTATTTGAAGCTGAGGGTTTTCATATAAATTTGCTAAAGTAGTCATCAACTCTACTGTAGACTTTGCTTGTGATAAATTAGATATCACAGTAGATGCCAAACTCAATCTTATAGATCCAAGAGCCTTTCTATCAAGAACTTCCCATTCTTCATCATTCATGTCTTTGGGCTTCTTTAAAACCCCACCTAATGGTAAGTATAGATCTTTCTGATATAGATAATCCTCTATCTGCATTCTCCAATGTTGATAATTCTTGCCATTAAACTTCTCCATTCTCAGTTTACTTTCTTCTACCATTGCTTCTCCCACTCAAACAAAAATCCCTGTGAGTAACCTATAATCAATACACACTAACCAGATTTGAAACACATGTTAGTCAACTTGAGCTCTGATACCACTTGTTGGGGATCAACCAACAATGTTGATTACAATATGAAAGCAATTAAATGTGGAATTAAACTAGAATGATAAGTAACTAGAATCAGAAAATAACAAACAATAAGAAATACAAGAAACCACTTTGAAAACTTGTATTAAACTCTTTACAAAAGGAATACAATTGAAGAAACTTTTTTTCTTCCACACCTCTCTCAGATGTACAGATCTCTTTCTAGATCTCTTTCCCTCAAGAGCTCTCTCTCTCAATTACAATCAATTTCAACAACCTAGATTGATACACATATACAATCTTGTACTGTTCAACACTACATTCCAATAAGCTATGAAGATCTATCCTATTATATAATAATTAGGAAACATGAGCATATAACTACAGCCATTAGATGCACCTCCTAATCAAGGGATCTAAATAGTCTTACTAATAATAGAGATGCAAACTTAAGACTAACACTTAATCCTATCATGCAAACATTCTGTTCTATCCACAGAAATAACATTCTGGATGCACAGGTGACTGACGTCGGTCCCTACCTGTCTGCACCTGACCGACGCTGACATCTCCTAGTCAACACCTGACCGATGTTAGTCGCTCCTGACCGACACTGATGACTATGTAAATCCTGCAACTTGCAAACTTGCTCATTTGGTGAAGCTTTTAACTCCACACCTTAACAGGATCATGATTTTAGTTTAGTTTGACTTTGATTTTCTTCAAAAAAATCTAATTAAAGAGCAAGTGATTGCCAACCAATTAGCGAAAGCACTATAAGTAAGCAACCAACCTCCTCTTCTTAAGTTTCTCGATGAGTTCATCATGACCCTCTCTCAGGTAGACTTCACCTATCAAGTGACCATGTTCTTTGATGGATCAAAGTGTCAATGTGGTGGAGAAGATAGCATTATCCTTATCCCCCTTCGTGAAGAGCCCCTCCCTTTATCCTTTAAACTTGATTTTGAATGTACCAACAATATGGTTGAGTACGAAGCCCTAGTAATAGGTCTCCAAATTGCTTTAGCCTTGGGAGTCATAATGATCAACATCTTTGGTGACTCCCAAATTGTGGTCAATAAAATTAATGACTCTTACTAGTGTAAGAATGATGTTTTTAAATAGTATAAACAACTAGTTGACAAACTCTTAACATCATTTGATCACTACAATATCCAATCAACCCCATGATCTACCAATAAATTCATCAACACCATGGCTTCCCTTGGCTCTCAAATCCCCTCTGTACCCTCTAAATCTAAGATATATATTGTTATCCACAAACTTACCCACCCTTTTTATGTCAAACTAGATTCTCCCACCATATTCAATGTGGAAGAGACCCAACCTGATCTTTGGTATCAATAAAAATTGACTATCTTAACCATTACATCATTCCTTATAATCTTTCCAGGAATTCTCAAAGAGAATTTATCCAAAGTACCTCAAATTATACCATTATGGGGGGAATTATTTATAAATGTAGCTTTGATGGTCTCCTTTTTTGTTGCCTACACAGTCATGAAGCCTCTAATGCTATCAAGGAAATGCATGATGGGATATGTGGCAGACACTTCAGTGGACTCATTATGGATAAATGCATCCTTAACCTTATATACTACTAGCCCAACCTCAATAAAGACAATTGTGACTATGTGTAAAATTTTGTTAAATGTCAAAAACACACTAATGTCCATCATGTACCTATCCATCATCTTCGCATATCCACTAAATTTTGTCCCTTCTCACAATGGGGTCTAGACCTTATTGGTGAAATCAACCCCCATTCTTCATAGAGACATCATTCCATCATCATCATGACCAAGTATTTTACCAAATGGGTAGAGGCTATTCCTATATTCTAAACCAAAGCTTAAAAGATTATTGACTTTATCAACCATCACATCATCTACCACTTCAGTGTTCCTCACAAAATTATCACTGATAATGGTAAATATTTTAAAAATAAACAAGTCCAGGGTCTTTGTGATGCATTCAAGATTAAGTTAAGTTTCTCATTACGCTATCAACCTCAAGTGAATGGATAGGTAGAGGCCTCCAAAAAAACTCTTAATAACATGCTCACTAAAATGGTCAATGCATCTAGTTGAGATTGACATTTACACATCCCCTTTGCCTTATGGGAATATCATACTAACATTTAAACCCATATGGGTGTTAACCCCTTTTGTTTTGTGTTTGGAGTGGAGGTTGTATTACCTCTCAAATTCCAAATCCCATCCCTTTGCATATATTTGAAAGAACTCATTTTTGAAGATAATTATCATCAACATTATTTATCCTGACTTGAGCTACTTGGCAAGCATCGCTTATCCACCCTTAACTTTGTTAATGTCTATCAAGAACATGTTAAACATGCCTATAACAAACACCTTAAAGTGAGATAATTCAATATTAAATACCTCATCTTAAAGGAAAATCAACATGTCACCAATATAGAGAAAAAAAAGTGTGGTAAGTTTGATTTCAATTGGCTTGGACCTTATATCATAACCCATAAGTATGCATGAGGAGCTTACCAATTGTTCTCTCTTGAAGGCAAACTAAAACCTAATATCTTTAATGCTATGCATCTACATCTTTTATTTTATTAAAGAGGATAAAAGTTACCTTTTAACTTAAGATCATGCCTTACTTTCAAACCACATTCATCTCCCTATTTTACGGGCAACTGATTAAAACTAAATCATGTGATTATCTATCACAATCATAGCTATACTAATATTAAACAATAGTACCATGGTTCTACCCATGGCATGATTCTCATGATCATTGTCACCTAAAAACCTCTTTAGACCTAATCAAGCTTCTTGTGTTTTTAGTTTTTCCTTCATAAATGTGAACCCTTAAGCCTATACAAGCAATTCTATGTCAAGCAAGAACCATAGTATACAAAAAATCAAAATCAAAACTAATAACTATCATGGGTCATTCCTAGCATTCAAAGACTACTCCCTTGAAGGACAACTATTGAAAACATATTTAAAATTTGTCAAAGGTGGATTGCTCCCTTAAAGGATAGATATCAAAGGCATTAATCAAATAACACAAACTTACACCACTCCCTTAAAGGATGATTGAGTAAAGCATTTATCACAACAAGTAATTTCTTGGAAGCTTCCAGCATTGATCAACTTCCTTAACCCTCTAAATAAAAATGAAATAATCAAAATACCCATTATCAAGCAAAAGTAAAAACAAAATAATTTTGAAATACGTAATCGGCTCTCATAAGAGAGAGTTTTGAAAGCCTCAATTAGTTGTCATGAGTAGAATTTACACATTGATTAGTCTACACTTTGTATGCCATAGACTTGTCTATACTAACTCTCTAGTAACCTTCATAAGAAGCATTCTATTCTCACAAGAATGTTCCATTTTCATCTATCTTCCCTCTATACACTATAAATCTAATGATTTTGAGCTCACTTGACATTATATGATCAAAACACCCTTTAGCCAGCTAACAAATTCTAATGCAAAGCATTCAAAGGGATTATGTTCCTTAATAAAATCCAAATTCAAGTTTGTATTATTCCTTACCAAAGAAGAAACATCCTTCCCTCTTCCTATCCTATCATGACTAGTTGATATATTCACCAAGACATTTGTCTCTTGATTATACTCATTTTCTCACATCTAGTGTTGTTATTTATCTTACTTTATATGTTTTACCTTAGGAAAAATAACCATAACCATAATTATAACAACATATTAACATATATCATAAGCAAAAACAAACATCATCAACATATCAATCATCATATTTCACTCATAACATCCATGATCAATAAGCAAACAACCATTTTTACCATGTGTTTACATCTAACTAAGGAAGCATATACTTGTTAATTTTAGCATAAACATCATCATCATAACTATAAATGTCATACACATCATCATCATCATCATAAATAAAAATACATCACATGCCTAACTAGGTGAGTCTGCATCAGTATCCATATCCACATCATAACCACAATATATATAACATCATCAATGATAAAAAAAACTATAATCAACATCATGAACATAAAACATCAAAGCAAAACATGAACCATGAGTAATATATGAGCATCATATCTATAACTCATGTGTCTATCATCAATAACATCATAATATACATATTTCTATCTCTCTCAAATGTACATCTCATTGTATTGGCTCATAGGTTATTATCAAAATGGTATATAACAATGTATAATATATCATAAATAATGTCATGACTATGCCCCTAGGGCACCACTATATTTTGGAGCACCACTACCTCCTAGTGCATATCCTCCTAAGGTCCTTACATATCCACCCGTAGAATTATCCCATTGACTTGGTGTCACCACACTAGCACTACCTACGAAACTAACTTTGTATTCACCCCATTATGGCTCATCAAGACAACATCTCAGGACTATGGCCTCATAGTAACATAGCTCCTCCATTATGGTGAGATATTAATCCATGGGGATAGTGACTGATGGTCTTGAAGGTGATATGACACCTCTTCCTATTTGTCTCAAAGATTATCTCTTATAGGTAACCTAGGGTAGTGAAGCTCTAGCCTAGTCCCTCTCACATATAAGTGTAGCCACCTGACATGTAATACTACTAGCTAACCCTATAATGCTATAACCTATGCCTATGTAGTAGATAATTCCACTCCTACTTGTACATCTAGGGTAACCCATTGAACATATGCCTATTGACCTCTAATAGCTAGGTCAACATCCATAGGCTCCCTACCACCATCATCCCCACCAAAGACTACCATCACGTAAAGAGCATGATACCATGTATTGTAAAAACCTACATAATTTATCACTAGACATGATAGCAACTCCTTGTGATCTAAAAAGGTCCATATTAGATGTGGCTTAGGTAGTAGGATCTTTTCATTTTCCTAAATATATCTAATAAATGGGCTCAATATACCCTATACCAAGCCAAACTATCTCTACACATTATTAAATGGGATGAAATCTACCTCCCTATACTACCTACCAAGTATCCAACTATAACTCTCCAAGGATGAGGTGTGTCTCTTATATCTAGCCCACTCTAGAAACCTAACATAGGCCCTCTAAATAACATCATCGATGATCGAGGCATCTAGTACACCTCTAAACTAATTAGTATTATGCACTCCTCATGCACATATGATGGAAAAGTCAACTCTAAACCTCTTAAAACAAAATGGGAAATGTATTTGAGTATACACCAGCCATAACAACCCCATCAACCTCAGCACTTGAATGTGCTCATAATCCCAGTATTATAAACAAACCCCATGCTGATGCCACACCTTTGGTGAGCTCTGAAGCCCCATAAATCCCTATATATCTATATAAGTATCATAGGCACCCAACTAAACAAAATATGACCTAGTAACATCTTGACTAATACCCCCAATAACAAATATGGTAACCTCCTACTACTTGAGTCAAGAATGACAAAACATGAGACCACCATCATCATGGTCATCAACCTCCTATCATCTCTTGCCCTTTGATATAATGTAGTGTAGCTAAAGACTATAGTGTGTCAACTCACTCACTTATGATCATATCCATATAATAACTCTAGGATCTCATCTCTCTCCTCCTGATCAATGTAATAAATTAGCTCCCCTTGAATAGGTAATCAATTGATCCTTTACACATCCTTTAGAAAGATCATCATCTCACTGGTAGGAAGAAGGAAGGTGTTCATGGCTAGATCCCATCTCTCGATGAGGGCCATGATCATTTCCACATCCCATGACATGTATTGGTAGTGTAAAATTGCTCCTATCCTAACCTCTTTTATGTGTACCCAATCTGCTAGAGTCATCCCTCAGTGAATCTCAACAAATATATGTGGCACCTAATTATGCATCTAAATCTTCTATCATACCTACATGGTTTATTAAAAAACAAACTTAGTTATATATAATATGATTACCTATGACCTTATAACCTTCTTCTAAACCTACCCTACCTTACCCATTTGATAATTACCAAACACTACCTCATATTTGTCTTAAACACATCTATCAAATTCAAAATTGGCACTATTGCTCATAAATCCCTTAAAACATTAATTTCAAATAGAACTAACTATTCAACCCTATCATAATCCATAACCTTAGCCTTAAATATTTTTTACCACTCAGCCTCACCATCAATAGTCATGATGACCACCAATGGTTAGGTCACCCTTTTACCTACAGTCATCAATCATAGATGGTTAGGATGACCATCAACAGTCACTATGTGTGACCGCCAATGGAAAACTCCCAAACCTAGCCTACCTAAACACACCTAATTCTACCCAAATACTTATAAATTTCTACCTATGCCCATCCCCCACCCTACCCTAGAAAATTTCAAAATTAACCATCAAATTTCATCTAAAAAATAAAAACAAGAAAAACCTAACCCTAGGGTAGAACCCAACAAACCCACATTTACACCTAATTCAACCAAACAAATACCCAATTAAAATGCCTTTGACCAAACCAAACTAATCTATGAATTCACTATAACCCCTACCTTATTTCTTAACCATCATCAAGGAGGAATTTTAGGTATCATGACCCATCCTAATCTACATCCATGTTACAGCCTATCTTAGTCTACCCTCTGTATCTCAATCAATCCACCTCAGTAAATCCCCCACTAAAACTCACTATCACACACACCTCATAAAATACCAAATATATCAGTGTTAAAATGCCAAGTAGAATAATTCAAAATGACTCACTTTTTGGTTTTAACCTTTAAACTTTTAGGGTTTTTACCCTAACCATTGATGGTCATGGTGACCACTTACAGTCGACCCTAGGCCCCCTAACCATTTATATTCAAGATGTTGGGAAATGTTTTCCTTGGCCACCAACAAGCATTTTTACCCATAAATTTTTGGCACACCTCACTCAAAACCCACCCATGGAAACTACCATTTTTACCCACCTTGACCACCTCCTCATCTTGAATTTTGTCCATTTCATCCCAAACTAGCATAAATTTTATGATGAATTTTGTATGGTCCTTTTGACTGCAATGACAATAGTTACCATGTTGACAAATTTTTGAACTTACGTTACCTTGCACACACTCAACCAATTGGTGTCTTCTTAGGATCACTTATTACCTTAGATACCCATGACTTAACCTGACTTATTTGTGGTTTTATTAGGATCACTTCCTACCTTAAATACCCATGAAAACACATACCTTTCCTAGGAGACTTAATAAACCACTTGTCCTTCTAGCACTACACTTAATTTTTACCAACTATGATAACCTTGTTAATTCATAATCTTGGTTATCACACTTTTATCATAATTTATGGGCATGTTTTCATTATAGTACCAAACCTATCACCCACCTTCATGATGTCCACCTTCATCATCACCTTTACCACTCATCAAACCCACACCTAATTTTATTTTACCTCATTGACTCCCAGTTTGAGGGGGAACACATCTTCCCATGCTTTGGGCAATCAAACCTTCAACTAAAAATATATTTTTGTTTTATAGATTATTGATATAAACTACATAAGAAAAAGGGACAAAATGTATACACTAAAAATATTCACATGATGATTTTGAATGTCTCAATTCCCCTGGACCACCTTAGGACCCCTTTGGGCCTAGTCTTAACCATTCGACCCTGAACCTACCTAATTCTAGTCAATTTTTAATACTAGCTAAACCCAAATTTTAACCCAACTTTACCTTAACCCTTAATCATCAATAGTTACCCTAACCATCAATAGTTACCCTAACTATCGATGGTCACCCTAATCATCGATGGTTAGGTTCCATTGTCTAAACTAACTTAACTCACCCTTCACCCTAAATTAATTTATTATAATTAGCTTATCTAATTCATGTGCAAGCCAATGTATGTATGAGTAATTTTTATACATCAATTTGTACCCCTTGTTAATAAGAAGAAAGGTGTAGGAGGTGAAATGGGATCCATCCAAGACTTGAGATTTTTGTATCCAAAGTTTATTTATAGGTCACTTTTTATAGAAATCCAATGATCTAACCATCACATCATAGAGTTTTCTTTCCATTTACCTTCAAAAAATATCCAAGTACTATTATTCTACCAAAATCATGCCAATTTCCACCAACAATCCAACCAACTCAACCATTCACTAGATCAACCTTCTGTAAGCTAAGTATTTGTTTTCCACTATTCAATTACTTTATTTTTATTTTGTAATTATCATAACATAAACCAACCTCCTAAAATTACCTTCTAAAAACCCATCAATCAAAATTTTTATTATCCAAACCTAACACATAGTAACCATCAATAGTCATCATAATCATTTATGGTCACCTCGATCACTAACGATCACCTTAACTGCTAATGGTCACACCAACCACCAACATTCATTATGGTAGGAAATAACAACAAGCTATTTTAATCTACCTATCTTTAATAAAATCTATTTTTTTTCATTTACCTATTCATATAACCCAACCTATTTTTTGAACCACACCCAACCTATTTAGTATTAGTATTAACTCATTTATTTCTATATTAGTCATTTTAGTCTATTTCTTTATCAAGCATCTCTTATATTTGATTTTAATACGTTTTGATTATTGATTCAAGTACTTTATCATATATTTTGTAAACTTAATTGTTTAAAATGTGTGGATTGACATTCCCCAAGGAATCTCTTACTTCTAAGATCTAGCTAGCGCTAGGCAATCCACCTAGCTATCTATATAACCAACCATTTACTTTAGTGATATCTTATTTATAGGTCATGATTCATGAGCCAAAGAGGAGATCTTCACAATCATTTTGATTCAACTCATGCATAACCAAGTAGGTTCTTCAACCATACCTATATCTAGTTTCTTCTTCCTTTCTTGAAATATAATCTAAAATTCACTGAAACATTTCTTCCTACTCTCCTCTCATGATACAACTAAATTATAGCTTCCATTCTCTTCCAAAATCTATGTTGGTTTTGGGTGGCTAACAAAACAAGAATTTTCACCACCTTTTTTATCATGACTTGCATTTACACGTAGTTACCTACATAATACATTATTAAGAACACTTCACATATTAACTACCTCTTTTACATCCTATTAGATTATTCTGACCCCTAGGACCATTTTATAAACATCTTCACACCTAATCACTTCATACCATTCTTATGATAGTCCTAGGCTTAGTTCTAGGTTTTGAAATTTGAAACTTAATTTTTTGGAGGGAAAACTCTAATCACACATAAAACTCACATTTGATGACTCAAGATTATTATAAAGACAACATATGGACCCTATATGATCCTCCATACACACCTACATCCAAAAATGGATCATGTATGACCCCTAACTAACACATGAGTCCTTAATAACTGAAATTGATATTTACTTTCTAGATGTTCCTACATCATATGTCCTCTCTTTTGAGGTTATTTGTGAAGCTTATACAATAAATTAACTCAAAATAAGAAGTTGTTCAATTTATTATATATAAATTATTTTAAGTATGAATAGTAATTATAACATTAGAAATCATGGAATAACTATAAATTAATTGAGAAATATAATAAATTAAGATGCATGTAGAACCAAACATATATAGTGTCATGTTAAGATATATGTTAGTAATGATAAACACAATGAAACAATGATCATATACTAAGTAATTAAAACTAAATAGAATAAATTTGGGATATATGTATGATATCCATCATGGCATAATTTTTTTTGGAAGATGCATGATTTTGATCATGGCATTGAAAATTAAGCAAACGAGCAAATAAGAGTCATGGCCATGACACACACACACATAAAAAGTGAATGTAAAGCACAAAAGGCATGTGATATAATAATTCCAATAGGACACATACAAGGGACATGTTCAAATTTCACTCACATACATAAAAACATACAATAAGGTTAGATATGCAAACAAGGAAATGCTTAAATATCTACAATACAAATAATAAATGCACACAAAACATGAAGCAATAAGAAACCATGAAAATCATATATAAAAAATTTAGTTAATCAACATAACCATTTGATAACATCAAAATATTCAATAACTAAAATATAAAGTAAGATATCAATGTTAAAGTAAGTGAGCAATAATGATAGATTGTGCGTAATGTATTGAGGTAAAATATGAGCAAGAGGGATAGTCATAGAATGATAAAACTTGAGTAAGATTATGCCCATAGTGATCTTGATGGGATCCATATAAGTTTTAAAATTCCTATGAATGGTTTGGTTTGGAGAATTTATAGCCTATGTTCATTAGTACAAGTCCATTACAAGTGAACATAAGTAGAGTGCATGACTATATGGGACAAAACATTGCTATCTCTATTAATTTTCTTGGTTTAAGACAATATCACCACCTATAATTTCATCTAAGGATGACAACCTATATGTTTATAAACTCACTCAATTATACTTGTGAATCCTTTTTTTATATAAAACTATATATAATAACATACTGCATGTAACACATAAATGAAGTGATAAAATGAACTACACATGGCATGCAAAGCTCCTAATTTTTGAACTTTCTAGAATATTTGAATTTTTTTATTTTTTTAATATATTAAATTTTAAATAGGACAATACTAAATAATTATTTTTAAAATAAACTCACAATCAATAGGTATTATATCTAACATATTAAGGATGACCTCTTGCAAATGGAAAGTATCATGCAATTGTGAATGAACTGGTGTCAACTCTAAATATGAAATTGGTCTAATTATTTACTATAAGTTCCACTATCATGATGATGATTTGTACCATGCCATTTATGTTGTGTATTGATGTGAACTCTAGGACTCTTGGAAACCCATCATGGAGTGTATGAACTCTAAATTGGTGTTCTTTGTGGAACACCCTTTCTACCCTATAATATTAGCATGGGATGTGCTAGGGTAGAGAGTGTCTCTCTAAAATCTGTTATAAAATGATGATTGAGTGTAATTTCAATGATAATTATCCTTGGAATATTAGCCACTTATTTTTGAGCTTTCTAGGTAGGTTGAGCCTTTAAACGTTGTTCAACTAAAATTGGCTAAGGAAAAATAATGATATTTGGTTGGAGGGGGTACTCATATGGAATACCAAAAACTATAATGACCTCATTTGAATAAATATACTTTAAACAAATGTACTTTATATAAAACTATAATAATATGTTGATTCGAAGGACATCCCAATACCATATTGAATACACCTACATTGGGTACTATTATAAACATAGTGGCCACATGTGTTGGACCAACTTGGAGTGGTAATTTAATCTCACCAATAGAAATATAAATGTGACCATTGAATCCCTTAATGAATTTTTTATTAGGAAGTGTATTCCTATCTATGTATCCAAGCTGATATATAATAATGATAATACACATATTGATACTTAAACCTTTACCTACCATGACATTTTATATAGGTTGATGTTCAATATGAGCCCAAATGAATGAAGAGTATAAATCCACATCATCATTAACTATCTCATGTTCTGTAAATGTGATGGGTTGTGTTGAATTATTATAAGTACCAATAATATCATTTAGAGGATGTTGTGAATCTATATGATAATGATAATAAACTAGTAGAGGGTGTGCATTATATGTATAATTCACTCCTGATATATATTCTATTTCATTAGTTGTATGCTTAGGAAAAGGATCATTGAATATTTTTATTTTTCTATTTTTACTTGCCTATGCCTTTTTTATGTGTATATGTAACCACATCAATGATGTTATCATCTATCAAGTCTTGAATATTATGTTGTAAACTAATGAATTTATTTATAATATGTCTTAGGGCTCTGTGAAACTCACAAAATGCATCTTGATCAAATCCTTTTGTAATAAGCTTACTCATATAACCCTCTTTAATGAGAGGAAGAGATATTAGGTTATATTCCAATAAATTTTTATAACACTTTGTATTGAGCTTCTAGTAAGATGGTAAATTATATCAGTGGATGAGATGATAATGTAATATGCAGAGTAGGTTATGAGACTCATTTACTATTGCCTTTTGATCAATATTATTTTAATTTGTCCTCATATTATATGGTGGATTAATCATATTATTTGTCTAAGAATTAGGAACTAGTCTGGTTGCATACTTTAACTTGTTCATTGATAATAAAGACTTCTCTTTCCTTTATTGTGTGATGCAATCTATGAATAAGAGAATTTTCTTAAACATAATAGATTCATGTAGAGGTGGAAGAAAAATAAGTTTGAAGATATCTTTATATTAATTTTATATCATGGAATTCATCTTCTTGGATATCATGGTATTATACCTTAAGACATATTATGTGATAGGCTCATTGGATCATTATTTGAGTTATACAATTTTAGAATATGAGATCTTTTAATTATTATTGATTGAGTAATGTGAAAGAAACATATCTGATAAAGGATTTAATTCATGTACTAAATGACATGTTAAATCATAAAACCATCTTAAATTAGAATACTATAGACTTCTCAAAAATAAGTTGGTCAACAATTGATCATTAGACTCATAGTCCAAACATGCTACATGAAATGCTCTCAAAATCTACTTGGGGTCACCATTGCCATCATATAATGTAAACTTAGGTGAAACAAAAATAGCTAGTAGAGGATATGATAAAATATGTTGTGATAATGGATTATGTAATAGAGTGTGAGAATCAAGAGACTAATTTGGTTTTAAATCACTTTGTTCTATTTGGAACACCTTAGGTTACAAATCTAGAAAAATATTCATAAAGGATTGTGCATCAGGAACAGAATGTGTGATATCCAAATGTGGTGTCTCTAATGACTAATTAGGATTTGGAATATTAATATGTTGAAACCTTTGGGTTTATCCCATAGTATATGGTGGTACACAAGTTGTATCTAGTGATATTAGGAAAGGCAAAGAGCCCATGGTAGTAGAAGTATTAGAGGATTGGCCTTCATGTTTTTTCTTAATTTCCTCTCTAATAATTTTTATAAACACATCTTGCATATCTAGATTATTTGAAATAAAAAGTTGTGATTATATTTTATTTGTGTCATCTATTAATTTATTCTACCTTTGTGTTTCTACAAACTAAAATATGAAAATTTTCAACTTGAGTACAAATTAGTCTAACACTTTATATAATATAAGTAGAGATAATTTGTCTATATTGAGCAAAATATGAAATATAAACCCGTAAGATTGTTATTAAAAAATAATTTATAAAATATGAAAAATATAATATAACAATTGAAAAAAATAAAAAGGAGAGAAAAATTAGCAAAATATATGGTTAAGATCTATAATATTCAATCAATAGGCATGTTCATCAATATGTTTTATCAAAACTAGGAAAATAAGGAAAGTGTTTAGATACTAATTATGAAAAAATCATATGTACAATTAGAATATTTAGATATGAAATAAATTTAGTATTTATGAGTTTGAAATTGATACATATATAAATATGTTGAAAGGGTAAAGAACATGAAAAAATTACTTAGATGGAAATATGACAAAATAGGATAGAGAAATAGACTATGGATCTAATTGTGTGATTTCATGTGATGACTATGAATAACAAATAGGATTCCTTGATCTTTGAACAAGGTCATGGTAATCAAACAAGGCTAACCTATTATTTATTCCTTAAGGATCTTGTAATGAAATTACTTATATGATTCATAGTAGTAGAATAATATATCATAAAATTAAGAACAAAATAAGTGGATCCACAATAACAATTGGTGAAAGAGTAGAATAATTGAATATTATTACTGAGCCACTCTAAGGGGAAAACCTCCACAATAATAAAATAAGAACCAGATTCATAATATGATGATAAAATAATAACCACTACCTCCTATATATACTCTACTTATGGTTATTTCATAAGACAACCATACTAATAACATCAAGAAATGTAATAGATATAATATGAAGGAATGTAAGCCACAAGTTAGCCACACATTCCCTATATGCACTATAGGTTAATAGAATAACATGCCCATCCCCTTTAGAAATTTTTTTCCTTAATTTTGAATCAAACTAGGATGTTGTTTTAGAAAAACTTCATCCTCCCATCTTACATCTTAAAAATGTAGATTCTTCCATTTGATCAAATACTTAATTACTTTGGTCCATATTTTTTTAGTACACATGTGAAGGATATCTTTAAGCTCCAAAATGACTCAGCATTATTCATCTAATTTAGGTAACTTATTTTGAGTGGAAATTCTATCTCCAATTACCTTATTTAAGAAAGACACATGAAATACCATATGTATGTGAGTGGACAAGGGAAATTCCAACTTGTAGGCCACACTACCAATTTTATACAGGCTCTAATAAGGGACATAATACTTAGGGGACAACTTATTATAATTTTTTTTTCTTCGGAGACATATAATTATATGGATGTAAACACACAAAGACCCAATCACCTATGTCAAAATTCCACTCACTACAATGTTTATATGCTTGTTGTTTCTTTCTATTTTGTGCCATTACTAAATTATCTTGTAAAATAATTATTACCTCTTATTGATGGCGAATGTGTTCTTATATAGCTCAAATTTTAGGATGCACCATAAAATATTAAGTGATGGATGGGGCTGATAATCATACAATGCCACAAAGGGAGACATTTTTGAAGAAGTGTGAAAATAAGTATTATACCACCATTTGACAAGTGACAACCAATGAACCCATTTGTCTTATTTGGTTTGATACAAACAAATGAATACAAACTTATAGACATATTTTGGATACCTCTATGTGTCTATCATATTTAGGATGATAAGATGAACTATGAGTCAACTGGGTGCCCAAACATGCAAATAATCCAATCCAAAAGTTACTAGTAAATATGGGATCTTAGTCATTTACAATGATTTTTGGAGTACAATGAAATTTATGGACTATATTAGGAAAAAAAATATACTATATTGGAAACAAATGGCTGTGGTAAGGAACAAAAATTATCATACTTTGTGAGTTGATCCACAACTACCATGATAACAATTTTACCCTCAGACTATGAAAAATTAGTAATGAAATCCATGGAAACCTCCTCCCAATGTTGGTTAGGGATGGATAAACTATAAAAAAGACCTTCAGTATTAATGGTTTCACCTTTGTTATATTGACATACCATGTATTTAGCCACAGATTAATGGATATCCTCCTTAAGTCTTTCTGAAAATAAATCTTGATTTATTCTATGATATATTTTCAAAAATCTTGAGTGACCTCCTAATGGAGATGTAAGAAGTTCTTGAAGGATTTTATGTTTGAGGAGAAAATAATTATAGAGGTATAATCTATCTTTATATCATAATGCATTTCCATTCCACCTTGCTAAATATTATGAATCAAATCATGGGTAGCACTATCATTCTCCCATTATGATCTTACTTCCTATAGCTGATCTACATGCCAAATAATCTTTGTGCATAATAACACCTCAACTAATTCATCCCTAGAGGGTATTTAATCTACCACCACATACTATTTTCCTTTCTTGTATACTATTTAAAAATAATAGCCTAACATTTTAGTCACCCAATTTTATTTTTATTTAGAAGATAGTTGTTACAAAATATATTTGAGGCTATCTTGATCAGTCTTTACCTAAAAGTGAAAACCTATCAGATAAGGTATCCATTACTTAAATACATGAAAAATGGCCTTCATCTCTTTCTCATATATTAGTTTGACCCTATTTTTCCCTTTAATTGGTGACTCTAAAATGTAAGTAGATTACCTTATTATATGAGTACAACCCTGATGCCATATCCTGATGCATCACATTCCATTAACAAACTTTTATAAAAATTAGTATTAACCAAAACTAGAGTGGGTAACATATCCATTTTAAACTATTAAAATGCCTTGGTAGCTATATTAGTCATCTAGAAGGAGTATTTTTTTTTTAAAAATGTGAGTGTGACTATTATGTTACCATAACTTTTGAGAAACCTATGATAGTAACTAGTTAACCCAATAAATCACTAGAGGTTCTTGAGTGTCTCAAGAATATAGAGATCCATCATTTCTTGGGTTTTTTAAAGATCAAATTTAACTTCTTCATGTGAAACCATATGACCCAAGTACTCCACCTCTTATATGCTAAAATCACATTTGGAAGGTTTTGAATAAAATTGATTTTGTTCCAGAACTGAGAATATATGTTTTAAATGCTTTAAGATGGTCTTCCAAATTTTTTATTTAAATGAGGATGTCATCAAAAAATACCTACACAAACTTTATCAAAAATGTCTTGAAAATATTATTCATCAAAATCTTAAATTTATATGGCTCATTTGTGAGGCCAAAATGCATGACTATAATCTCATAATGGCTTTCATGAGTTATAAAAGCTATTTTAGGTATGTCCTCTACTTGAATTTTAATATGATGATACTTAGAGTGAATATATAACTTGGTAAAATAAACTACACCATGTAATTCATAAATCAAATCATCAATTATTAAAATACAAAAATTATCTTTGATGGTGGGCTTGTTGATATATATATATATATATAGTTTAAGCACATCATCCAAGTGTCATCCTTATTTTATGTCATGACCACTATGATCATAGGAATCCAAGAAGGGAGTTTAGTAATATGTTAGTTCAATTAAACAAAACTCAAATAAAAACACACTAACATTTACACTCATAGCTTAGATCTTGGGGAGAGCTTAGTAACAAAAGACAAAATGAAATAATATCTAAAACATAAAATATACAAATCCTTTACCTTTCTTGGGAGCTCCAAATAATTTTTTGAGTGTTTTACTTGGCTTGTGCATCAAAGAGTCTCTGGAAAAAATGAATCTTGTTGGATCCTTCTCTCCTTGGCATCATGGCTTGTGCTACAGATTGATGTTGTTTATCTCAAGGTTTTGGAATTATAACACTATTTATATGAATTTCATGCAATAAATCCTATATGATAACTCTACAATATCCAAGCTTATAAATGAAGAGGCATGGCCCTGTATTTATAGACTAAGGATTTAACTCTCACCTAAAGTGAGTTAGGGTTAAGTTAAGGCTTGAAATGGGTTCAAACCTAACCTAAATGGGTCAAATATAACCCCAATAGATTTAATAGCTATCAAGTAATTATGATTTACAAATTATTAGGATTGGGTCTCTAAAATAGATATTTTAGGATATTTACAAAGAGCTTGACAACTCATAAAGGATAGGATATTTAGAATTTTTGAATTTGCTTTTTGAGATATTCACTAATTATAAATGGAGAATTTAATTAGGTATTTAATTTGTCTTAGATTTTTAATTAATTTTGATTATCCATTTAACTCTTCCAAGATTTTCTATTTTTTCATGTTCCCCACTTAATAGGTCTATAGGCCAAATTTATTTTTGTTAAAATGCAAGATGATTAGGGATGAATCCATGAGAGTTTATTATTTCATACAATAGGGTACCCAAATTATGTATGTCTCAAAATGATTATAAGATTTTATGAATGATGCACAAGAAAAATTGGGATGTTTAGTGATTCATAGGCTTAATTTGTAATGGTTGGTAGGAATTAGTTTATAGTCTAGTCAAAATCTAATCATGGCTAGTTTTAGGTGTCTATAGTTTTCACCTATTTTGGAAGATATTGAAAGTTGTAGGCATAGTAACATATTCTCAAATAATGAAAAAGGATAAAAAGAATAAATTATTGAAGAAGAATCTCTAAACAATGTTTAGGAATCCTATAATGATGCCCCCTGAGGGAGTGGTCGATACATATGTTTGATGAATAATCCCTTGAAAAGAATCAAGAAGAAAAATTAAATTAACCCATGGTTGAGATTAATCCAATAAACAAAATGTTTGCATTCATTTGATTTAAAAATTACTAATTTGACCAAAGGTAGTTATAATCAATAGCAAAGGTTGAGACACTAATTTTCACAAAGGCATTTATAATAGTGACAATGACATATGCCCCAATTAGGGTGGATGAGTCAAAATAATTATTTGCACACATGAAATTATAATCATTAAGATGACCTAGATTGAATAATGATGTTTGATTATGCCCCAATAAGGCAGATTAACAAGCATAACTCAAGGATTTAACCTATCATATAGAAAATGGATGAGCAAGTGAAAACATAGATGAAATGGTCTAAAGACTAAAGAATCCAAAAACAACCAAGCACATGAGGATGTGTAAAGGGATGAAAGAGATTATTATAAGAATAAGAATTGATCAATTTTAATGATTTGGTTTTACCTACCAATTTAGAGATGTTCATCTTTATTAGCATTGATACAACAAGAATGGTCAATGGGTTGATTCGATCTAGGAGGGTGGGAGGATTTTTACAAGGTTACCAAGGAAAAACTTCTATGTCTTCATTACTTGTAAGACTTCTTGAGATAATTTTTGTTGTAGCACGTGATAGTATGCATCATGATATAACACCATGATAACTTAGCCAAAATATTCATAAAGACTGACTCCTAATCTAATAAAAAATTAAAAATAATACACCAATGATAAAAACCATGATTTCAATGTTGATGTACGAATATGGATAGACTCAAGAATAAATCATAAGGAATAACCTAATGAATGCTTATAGACTGAGTCAAGTCACAACCAAAAAAAAATAGTCAAATAAACAAACAAACAACTAAGTAAAAAAACACATAAAGCATGAAATTAAAATCAATAGAAAGAATCATAACAATGGATTTACCCTAGTAAAGTAGATTGAGGATGACTGACTAGGCTTAAATAGGACAAAATGTTTTTGGATTTTGAAATTTTTGAATGTTTTGGTAATTTTGAGGTATCTTAAATCATTAGATATTAAAATATACCACTCACAAAATAATGAGAGTGTTGGATTAGGTTTCTCTCAAAATGGTGAGACCGTATGAAAACGGGGATTGATTTGACCTCAACATGAATCGAAAACAACCTATGTATTCCTAAAACAACCTCAGGTCATAGTCACTCTACCAATATAAAAGGTGATAATACTTGACCTAACAACAACAAGTTCTCAAATTAAGGCAAATGAGAATAGTAATGGAAAGGTGTTCTAACAATGCATGTTAAAAAAGTATTGTTCCTAATTTGTACATAGGATGTTATAATTAGGAAATAATGACATAATTATGTGATAGTAATTTGCTCATAATAAGCTATAATTAGTAACACAAGGTGGGATATTGATTTGCCTATAGGTGGTTATAATCAGTGGCACCAGTCAATTATAAATGAAAGATAACTCTCAAGATCCACTATCACACTACTTTCATAGACTATCATTTAAACATGGAATTCTAAAACTATTGAAACTAGATTGTAATCCCCTCATGAAAGGTGAAGGAAGAACTAAAGGAACTAAGAGAAAAAAGGGCTGGGTAGGATGGCTAAAAATATCCTTTGGTCTAATATAGATAACATGGTAAAATGATATGTAGTATGACATTATTTAGGATAGTGATGCTATGAAAATTGGCTATAGTGGTAATAGGATTACCCCCAAGTGATAAGGCAAGGTAAATGGTAGGGTGAATGGAAAATGGCAATGACAAGGTAAAATGAAAAAAAAAAAAGGCATGGTAAATGTTTTTAGCTGGGTTTTTGGCAAAGTTATGGCTTTTGGAAAATGAAAAAAGTATGTTTTTTTAATTCTAGTCAGGTATGGTTTTTGGAAAAGGTATGGCATAAGTATATGATTCTAGCTAGGTAAATGAAAAGGGGAAAATGTATGGTTTTTGTCCAAGGTGAATGTCTTTATTTTTCTTACTGATGTGGAGATGTACATCTTGATCAACATATGAGACAACTAAAATAGTTAATCATGTAAATTAATATCCCACACCTCTTATGAATATTTTATCTATTAAGAACCTACTACAAATTTAGACCCCATGAATTTTTTTGTGATATTTATTGATCGTTAATTTTTTTCCTTCAAACATTGAAATAAGGTATCTTTGTAGCCTCTACAAAGGAAAGTGTGGCTAGGGATGGTAAATATGGATAAATGTTGGATGATAGGTTTGATTTGGAAATGTAAATTTGGATGATAATGGAATGTATGGTGGTTGGGAAATAAATGAATGTTGAGGTTTTCAAGCACACACAATGTTGTTGATTTTATATTCACCATAAATTTGGTTATGGTAAGGTTGAAGCCTTATAAATATGATCTTGATAGGACCACTAGATTTTTATGTTTTTTGGGCCTAAGAGAAGCTACCTACTAATTATTATGTAGATTGGAAGCTATATTGATCTCATCTTTGATATTTCCTTCATAAAATAGTGAAGAACTATTATGCTTAACTAGTGGCACCTCAAATAAGTTTTCACTAATGAAGTTGTCTTGATTGTCCCATAGTGGATATGATAATTTTTCACTAAGTAATGTTAAATTTTGAATTTGAATTTATTTTATCACCTCTAAAAAGGTTTCACTAGAAGATGTTGAGTTTGAACTTTGATTGCCTCCTAGCACCTCCAAAAAGGTTTCACTAGGAGATTGTTCTTGTTCTAAAAGAATGTGGTCTTGGTCTCCCTGATGTTATTTAATTAATATATTTACATGCATGTATTTGAATAAGCTATGATTAGTCAATCCTAATAAAAAAATTTGGGAGGTGGAAGGTTAAAATAAAGGCTAGGTTGGTTGGTGGTAATGACATGTGGAATGGTAAAATGGAATGGGAAGAGGTTACACAATCCTCATAGAAAATACTAGGAGAAATTATGTCAAAGCTTAAGTAATCATCTTCAAAAACCATGAAAGGATAAAAATGTATTAAAATTGATATTCAAGGAATTGATAACCAATATTATAATATCCAGAAACATATTATGATTATGAATTTGGTTCTAACTCAAAGGACTGAAAATTTGATGTTGAGACTGACATTAATTCTGATTCTAATGTTGAATCTGATGTCAGTTCAAGAAAAGAACCTAAATTAAATGTTTATTATTCATTTGGTATGGATGATGCTATAATTATGTCTTGTTAAATGTTTAATATAGAAAAAGTAACATCCTATGATGGCATAATGGGCTCCACAGAGACTAGTTTATCAAAGTAAAACTCCTCAACAAGGGGAAAGAGATCAATTGAAAACTCCATAGAGACTAGATTGTCAAAGGGAGTCTCTTTAAGAATAGGTATATATTCAAGATAATGGTTTGCCTAAAGGTAGTTAGAATCATTAAGAAGTGACTCAATAAAGAATGGCTTATTAGAGTGAGACTCCTCAAAAATGGATAAAGGATCAAAAGGTGATTCATCATAGGTTTATTTATCACAATTGGTTTTTAAAAAAAAAACATCATGGATTGGTTTGTTCTCTTGGCCTTGGTTTACATGCAATTGTAAAATACCAGTTTTGAACATATCTTGGTCTTCAAATGATTGGCTCAGTTGGAAAGGTACTGATTGGCTCAATTAAGATTGAATGATTAGTATGGGCTTTATAAAGTGGGGAATAATTGGAAATGTATGAATAATGGTTGGGGGTTGGATAATTATACGCTTAACAAAGGCTAGTTTATGGCCTAAGATATTAACTATGACCCATCGAGTTGTGATTGGATAACTTTGTTGGGGTAATGAGCTACCATATGTGGAATGGATAGGAATGGTGATGCAGGGGCATATTAGGAATTCCCATGATTTTCTCAAGAATGTGTCTTGAATTCATGGTCATATTCAAATTTGAATTAGAGTTCAAATTTAGTTTGCCTACCTTTTTCTTAATTTAAATTTTCAAACTTGTAATGAATGATTGAGAGATGGCTAGGTGGTCTTAATAAATGTTGAAGTTATTTAATTATTGAATAATGATGTAATAGACCTTATGGTATTATAAAATGTCTTAAGAGTGGATTGATTCATTATGTCATGTTGTAAGGATGAGGTGGTAGTCTTGGTATTCACCACCCTACATGGGTCTTAATGTTGAAGAGAGTTTATTGATCAAGAAATGGTTATGAATCATTTTTTAGGAGTCTAGTTCATAGTGTAAAGGATATATAGAGTATGTGGTCCATAAAATGAGAGGATATGAGAGAACAAGGTAGATAAGGTTTGTAAAAAGATTTAAAGTCTACTAAATTACATGTAGGACTATATAAGTCCAGCTTGTGTATGAAATAACATCAATGAAGAATGTGATATTAAATAAATCTTGCATGATTAATATGTATGCTCATATTTGATAAGTTACTTTGTTATCTTGATGATAGATCTACAATTTTGAGGTGATTCAAATAAGTTTCAGGTTTGTTATACCCTATTTTGATAGGATAGTCCAATAATTTGTGTGTATGCTCATGGTAATCAAGTTGGAAGAAATAAGGAAGTGTGGAATTGTTTACAAGTTGTGAGTGAAGTTGAATTCATGAATTTTTGAGAGATATGATCGAAGGAAAATAATAAAAGAACCTCATTCTTGAAAAGGATAACCAAGACCTTGTTTGTGAATTTTGAATAATGAGTAGGCTATGTGTTAGTGTTATGGGTTAAAAGACATTGAAGTGGTTTTGTCACAAGTAATTGAAATTATATGAAAATTTTATTGGAGTTAAAATTTCCTTAATCAATCAATAATTCATTAATTTATAAATCCATTTTGTGATAACCCTATTTTCCTATAATAGGGTTAATATTTGATACTGTGCATTCATTTTAAAGAGAAGAAGTAACTTTGTATTGATATCCAAGAGCCTTTGGGTATAAAGGTAAGTGAAACTGAATGTGTTTTAAGCTTTATTGATCCTATTTTTGGCATTTTATTCCTATTTGTTTAATTTCTTAAATCATAGACCTGTAAATAGTCAATTTCTCGACACAATCAAGGATATTTGGAGTTGGAAGTTGATGATAATAGAGTGATAGGGAAGATAAAAGGATTTAATAACATCCCTAGGATCAATATAAACCAAAGTAGAGTTATTTGGGGTTTTGAAATCTAATACATCAACATTTATACATTTTAGAAGGCTCTCAGCCTATATAGTGGCTTAAAAACCCTAGATTTAGGGTTTGATGCAAATAATGAGTCTTAACCATTAAAATATCAAAAAAAAATGTATTCTTGTCAATATTCATGTGCTCTAACTTATTTATATGGTTATATGACATTACAGATATTTTAGTATGGATTTCAAAAGATTGAGGTGGAATAGGCCTAGAAGAAGGGCTAATCAAATAGGACAAAAAAGGAAATGGTATATTATTAGAGAGTGAGGTGCAAAAAAGAGTTGATTAAGATAAAAGGATAATGGGTACCCAAAAATTTTAGTATTTTTCCTTGGTTTACCATACTTTTCTTAGACCAAGTAGGTTTATCCGTTTGGAGGGCTAATTAGGGAGTCAGGTAAACCTACAGGTATAAAACTTTGCAAATGAACCTATCCTAAAAAAATTTATGAAGAAAGGGAATGATAAATGGTACTTAAAATATATTTTTTTTCTTGATGAGTTTTTTTATGAAACAAAACAATGGATTTGCACTAAAATAGGGCTAGTAGCATTTGAAGGCAAGAGCTTGACTATTGAGTGAAAATGCAAGGTGTGAGTGATATAATTGGTTTGATATGGTTTTGAATAGTGTGATAGTATGCTTTAAGTGTTTTTAAATTTTGATTAAGTAGGTGTTTATGTTTTGGTCAATTTGAACAAGATAAACCTGTGTTTGCTAAAGAAGACTTGTAGGTTATAAGCAAGCCTAAGAAGGAATACAGGCTAATGGTAAGGAGCTCTACATCATTTGGTATCATATCCATCTATATGATCTAGTAATATTTTGGTATAGTCATGAACTTGTAATTTAATGCATGTTGCATGATTGATAAGAAATTATAGGCACGCAAAAAGGTAGGTACAATGAATCTTGTTGAAAGGTAGAATTGAGACAATAGATTAAGGAAGGTATGATGTATTTTATGATTGGTTATCTATTTTGAATGTATTATTGATGTATATGATAGTTGAGGAGAGAAAACAATGAATGGTATGGTGGTAGCCTTGAATCAAAGAGAGATATGAACAAGCTCAAGTGATAGATAAGCTCATAAATAGAGCTTAGAGAAGAAAAGACAGTCCAAGTGTGAAGGAAAAGAGGTTGAAAGTCCCAAGTGAGGTATGAGATAGAGGGTTTCCAAGTGTGAACCAAAGGAATGTGGTCTAAGTGAGTCCAAAAATAAGAGAGAGTATGCACCCAAGTGAGGTACTTAAGATGAAGATGAAAGGAGAGGTGGAAAGGAAAGTGAAAGATAGGGTTGAATATGAAATCCACAGTAAGAGGAAGATGGAGATAGAGATAAAGGATATGAAAAATGTATTATCAAGGATAGAAAGAGAGTTATTGAGGATATCTAATGTGTATAGTTTGTAATGTGGACTCAATATCAAGAAAAGAGTCAAGTGTAGTTTTATAGAAAGAAGGTAAGGGAGAGAGAATAAATAAGTGATGGAGAATTTGGGGAGGTAGTTGAAGAATATTGAAACACAAATTTCCATGGAAGAGGAGAGAGAGGTAATAGATCCTCAAAATTTTCAAACTAACATTGATTTGTCATGTTGAATGTAGATGAAGAGCATGATTGGAATGAATAAATTGATTAGACAATAGTCCATAAAGAAGAAAAAAATAATGAATGGAAAATTGTAGGTATAGTTGAAGGTGAATCATTATGTCACCCTAAAGATGGTGAATTACTTGATGTATAAGAGTGGAGAGATGATGAAAATCAAACAATAGAAGATAGATAATATAAAGGCACAATAGGTAATGAAGTGCACATAATCTTTGAAGTGTATTTTAAAGAAGAAGATGATATCTTTTATAAGGATATAATATGTTTGTTTGAAGAGTTCATTGGATCAGCTAAGATGCAAGAAACACATGAAGTACTTAAGGAAAGAGAAGAACAGGTAAATGAAGATGAGACTAAATTAATAGTCAATGAAGAGAAGATACAAGGTGAAGAGATGGCTAGTTGGATAGTCAAAGGAGCGGTTGTAATGAAGGAAAATAAGATAGAAGATGATGATAACCAAGATATAAACAAGAAAGAGATCTTGGAATTGTCAAAAGAGGAAGAGAGTATGATGTGGATTAGATATGTTAAAAAATAGGTAGAAATAACAATGCTAGAGGAAGAAATAGAAAGAGAATGGAAATTCATGCTCAATGACATGAAGATTGAAGAGGATCATGAGAGAAAATAAAGCAATAAGAGTGACTATAGGTACAAGTAGTAGTATAAGGAGCAACAAAAGTAAGAGCAAAGGACCACTTGGATGAGGAAGTAGAGGCATAGGTATGGTAGCAAGGAGCACAAACATTTATATGAAAACTTGAATGAAGAAGCATATTGGGGTCAAGTTCTTTTATCCCCTTGGGAGTATGATGTAAGGAATATTAGGAATACATAAGATTTTTTCAATAATATGTATTGAATTCATGGTTATAATTCAAATTTAAATTAGATTTCAAATTCAATTTTCTTGTCTTTTTCTTAATTTGAATTTTTAAAATCATAATGAAGGATTGAGAAATGGTAAGGTGGTCTAAATGAATTTTGATGTTATGTAATTGTTTAATAATGATTTAATAGACCTTATGGTCTTATAAAAGGTCTTAATAATGGATTGAGGCATTATGTCATGTTGAAAGGATGAGGTGGTAGTCTTGGTATTCACCACCCTATATGGGCTTTGATGTTGAAGATAATTTATTAATAAATAAATGGTTATGAATAATTTTTTAGGATTCTAGTTGATAGTGGAAAGGATATATAGAGTGTGTGGTCCATAGGAGAGGATATGAGAGAATTGATAGATAAGGTATGTAAAAAGATTGAAAGTCTACCAAAATGCATGTAGGATTATGTAAGTCTAGCTTATGTATGAGATAACATCAATGAATAATGTGATATTGAATAAATATTGCATGAGTACTATTTATTATCATATTTGATAAGTTATTTTGTGATCTTGATGCTAGATCTATAATTTTTAGGTGATTCAAGTAAGTTGCAGGTTTGTTATACCCTATTTTGATAGCATAGTCTAATATCTTGTGTGTATGCTCATGGAAATCAATTTGTAATAAAGAAGGAAGTTTGTAATTGTTTCCAAGGTGTGACTAAAGTTTAGTTCATGAATTTATATATATATATATATATATATATATATATATATATATATATATATATATATATACTCAAAGGAAAACAATAAAATAACCTTGTTCTTGGAAAGGATAACCAAGACCCTATTTGTGAATTTTGATTAATGTGTAGGATGTGTGTTAGTGTTATGGGTTAAAAGACATTTAAGAAATTTTGTAACAATTAATTGAATTATATGAGACTTTTATTGGAGTTAAAATTTACTTAAGCAATAAATAATTCATTGATTTATAAATCCATTATGTGATAACCATGTTTTCCTATAGCAAACTTAATATTTGATACTATGCATTCATTTTAAGGAGAAGAAGTAACTTTGAATTGATATAAAATATATTTGGGGTATCAAGGTAAGCGATATTTAATGTGTTTGAAGTTTTATTTCTCCTCTTTTTGGCATTTTATTTCTATTTTTTCAATTGCTTAGAGCACAAACCTGCATATAGTCAATTTCTTGACATAGTCAAGGATATTTGGAGTTGGAAGTCATTGATAGTGGATTAATAGGGAATACAAAATATTAAGGAATGTGACTAGGGTAAATACATACCTAATTCAATCTATTTACAAAATTTATGCCTTTTAGAAGGCTCTTAACCTATATAGTGGCCTAAAACCCTAGATGTAGGGTTTGGTGCAATAATGATTTTTAACCATAAACATATCACAAAAATTTATAGTCTTGTCAATATTAATGTTATATAAATGTTTTATAGGGTTATAGGATCGTATAGATCTTTTGGTATGGATTTTAAAGGATTGATGTGGAATAGGCCTAGAAGAAGGGCTAGTTGAATAGGCCAAAGAAGTAAAGGGTATATTCTTGGAGATTGATGTAGAAATAAGAGTTTATTAAGTTATAATAGGATAATGGGTACCAAAAATGTTATTATTTTTCCTTATTTTATTGTACGTTGATCATACAAAGGAGGTTTGTCCATTTGGAAGGTTAATTAGGGAGTCAAGTATGCCTATAGGTACAGAACTTTACAAAGTAACCTAACGTAAAATTTTGCATGAAGTAAGGGAATTATAATGTGTACTCAAAAAGCTATTTTTTTTTCATTGATTACTTATTGTATGGAACAAAATAGTGGATTTGTACTGAAAGAGGGCTAATAGCATTTGAAGGCAAGAGCTTGACTATTGAGTGAAAATGCACAATGTGAGTGATAAAATTGGTTTGATATGGTTTTAAAAAGTGTGATAGTATGTTTTAAGTGTTATGAAACTTTTATTAATCATGTGTTTATTTTTTGGTCAATTTGAACAAGATAGGCCTAGTGTTGGCTAAGGAAGACTTGCAAGTTACAAGCAAGCCCAAGAATAAATGAAAGCTAATGGTAAGGATCTATGAATCATATCCATTTAGATGATCTATGAATAGGTTTGTACTTGTATGAACTTGGAATTAATGCATGTTTCATGATTGACAAGAAATTACAAGCATGAAGGTACTTGCAAGGAGTCTTATTGAAAGGTAAAATTAAGACAATAGATTAATAAAGATATGATGTTTTTATGATTGGTTATTTGTATTGAATGTATTTCTGATGTATGTAATAGTTGAGGAGAGAAAACACTAAATGGTGTGGTGGCATCCTTCAATCAAAGAGAGCTATTAATAAGCTCAAGTGAGAGATAAGCTCATAAATAGAGCTTAGAGAAGAGAAGATAGTCTAAGTATGAAGGACAAGAGGTTGAAAGGCCCAATTGATGTATGAGATAGAGGGCTTATAAGTGTGAACCAAAGGAAGGTGGTCTAATTGAGGCCAAAAATGAGAGAGATTATGTACCCAAGTTGGGTACTTAAGATGAATATGAAAGGAGGGGTGGAAAGGAAAGTGAAAGATAGGATTAAATATAAAAGCTAGAGTGAGAAGAAGATGGAGATAGAGATAAAGGAGATGAATAATGAATTGGAAAGGATGGAAATAGAGTTATTGAGGATGTGGAATGTGGAATGTGTATAGTTTTCAATGTGGACTCAAGATCAAGAAAAGTGTCAAGTGTAGTTTTATATAAAGAAGGAAAGAGAGAGAATCATCAAGTGATGGAGAATTTGGAGAGGTAGTTGAAGAATATAGAAACACAAATTTACATGGAAGAGGAAAGAGAGGCAATACAAACTCAAAATTTTCAAACTAACATTAATTTGTCATGGTTGAATGCAATTGAAGATCATGATTGGAATAAAGATATTGATTAGATAGTAGTCCATAAAGAAGAAGAAGTAGATGAATGGAAAAGTGAAGGTACAATTAAAGGTGAAGCATTATGTCACCCTTAATATGGTGAATTAATTGATGGATAAGAGTGGAGAGATGATGAAAAAAAAGAAACCAAAGATAGAGAAGACAAAGGCACAATAGGTAATGAAGTGCATGTAATATTTGATGATTATTTTAAAGAAGAAGATGATATCCTGTATAAGGATAAAATAGGTTTGTTTGAAGAGTTCATTAGATCAGCTAAGAAGGAAGAAGCACATGAAATGCTTGAGGAAAGAGAATAATAGGTAAGGGAAGATGAGACTAAATTAATATTCCATGAAGAGAAGATATAAGGTGAAGATATGGTTGGATGGATAGTCAAATAAGGAGTAGCTTTAATGAAGGAAAATATAATAGATGATGATGATAAATAGGATATGAAAAAGCAATAGACCTTAAAATGGTCAAAATAGGAAGAAAGTATGATGTGGATTAGATATACTAAAGAAGAGGCAAAAATAGAAATGTTAGAGGAAGAAATAGAAAGAGAATGGAAATTCATGCTCAATGCCATGGAGATTGAAGAGGATCATGAGAGAAAGCAAAGAAATAAGAGTGACTATAGGTATAATCAAAAGTATAAGAAGTATTATAATTAAGATCAAAGGACCAATTGTATGATGAAGTAGAGGCATAGGTGTGGTATTAAGGAACACACATATTTGTATGAAAAAATGAATGAAAAAACATATTGGGGTCAAGTTTTTTTTCCCCTTGGGAGTATGATGAAGGAGAATCTTAGGAATGACCAAGAGATGCTCAACATTGTATCTTGAAGTCATGGTTTTAATTCAAATTTGAATTAGAATCTAAATTTAGTTTTCCCACATTTTTCTTAATTTGAATTTTCAAACTTATAATGAAGGATTGAGAGATGGATAGGTGGTATAAAGTAATGTTGATGTTATGTAATTGTTAAATAATTATTTAATATAACTTATGGTCTTAGAAAAGGTCTTAAGAGTGGATTGAGTCATTATGTCATGTTGTAAGGATGAGGTGGCAATCTTGGTATTGGCCACCCTACATGGGTCATGATGTTGATGAGAGTTTCTTGATAACAAAATGTTTATTAATCATGTTTTAGGAGTCTAGTTCATATTGGAAAGGATATATAGAGTGTTCAGTTTTTAGAAAGAGAGGATATGATAGAACATGGTAGACAAAGTGTGTAAAAAGATTGAAAGTCTGCCAATATGCATGTAGGACTATGTAAGTCTAGCTTATGTATGAGATAACATCAATGAATAATGTGATATTGAATAAATACTTAATTATTACTATGTATTTTCATCTTTCATAAGTTTTTTTTTGATATTGATGCTATATCTACAATTCTGAGGTGATTCAAGTAAGTTACAAGTTTGTTATACGTTGTTTAGTTATCACAGTCTAATAACTTTTGTGTATGCTCATGGTAATCAAGTTGGAAGAAATAAGGAAGTGTTGAATTGTTTCAAAAGTTTGAGTGAAGTTTAATTCATGAATTTTTTATAGATATAATTGAAGGAAAAAAAGAAAAGAACCTTGTTCTTGAAAAGAATAACCAAGACCCTATTTATGCATTTTGGCTAATGTGTAGGCTATGTGTTAGTGTTATGGGTTAAAAGACATTGAATTAGTTTTTTCACAAGTAATCTAAAGTATATGAAGATTTTATTGGAGTTAAAAAGTTTGTAACAAATCAATAAGTCATTGATTTATAAACCCATTCTGTGATAACCCTATTTTCCAGTAGCAAGCTTAATATTTGATATTGTGCATTCATTTGAAGGAGAAAAAGTAACTTTGTATTGCTATAAAAGAGACTTGGGGTATAAAGGTAAGTGACATTTAATGTTTATTAATCCTATTTTTTTCATTTGGTTGTTGTTTGTTTAATTTCTTAGAGCACAAACCTGTAGACAGTCAATTTCTTCACACAGTCAAGGATATTTGGAGTTGGAAGTTGATGATAGTGGAATGATAGGGAATACAAAAGGATTAAATAAAATTAATAGGGCCAATAAAAACCTAATTAAAGTTATTTCAGGTTTTTAAACCTAATACATCAAAATTTATGCCTTTTAAAAGGCTCTCATGTTATACAGTGGCCTAGAAACCTTGGATCTAGGGTTTTGTGAAAATAATGAGTTTTAAATATACAAATCTAAAAAAAAAATAGTCTTGAAAATATTCATGTGCTCTAAATAATTTACATGGTTTTAGGACTATACAGATATTTTATTATGGATTTTAAAGGATTGAGGTGGAATAAGCCTAAAAGAAGGGCTAGTTGAATAGGACAAAGAAGGAAATGGTATATTCTTGAAGAGTGATGCGGAAAAAAAGTTTATTAAGGTAGAGGAGGATAATGAGTTTTATCCATTTAGAGGTCTAATTGGGGAGTTAGGTAATCCTACAGGTACATAACTTTTCAAAGGAACCTAACTTGAAATTTTATATGAAGCAAGGGAATAATAAAGTTTACTCAAAAAACTATTTGTTTTTCTTTGATGAATTATTATATAGAACAAAATAGTGGATTTGCACTAAAAGAGGGCTAGTAGTATTTGAAGGTAAGAGCTTGAATATTGAGTTAAAACATAAGGTGTAAGTGATAGAATTGTTTTGATATGGTTTGAAATAATATGATAGTATGTTGTAAGTTTTCTAAAACTTTGATTAAGTAGGTGTTTATGTTTTGCTCAATTTGAACAAGATAGGCCTAGTGTTAGATAAGGAAGACTTTCAAGTTACAAGCAAGCCTAATAGGAAATGTAGGCTGATGCTAAGGAGCTCTACATCAAATGGTAATGGTAGGTAATTGTGAATATTAGTTGTTTTCACAAGACAAAGAATGAGGTCCTATAATAGAAATGGTAGGGAATTGTGAAGCTTTTTTATTCACACAAGTTACAGGATAAGGCCTTGGTATATAAATGGTAGGATATTGTGAAGCTTGATTACTTGAACAAGCCAAATGATGAGATCCTAATAAATAAATGGTAGGGCATTAAAAAGATTGATTATTTGAAAACTCAAAGGATTAGGTATTGGAATGGAAATGGTAAGGCATTACGAAGCTTGGTTACTTGCACAAGCCAAAGGATGAGGTCTTACAATGGTAATCCTTGGGTGATGTGTATCTTGGCTACTTGTATAATCTAAAGTAGGGTTAATAGTATAGGTAGAGGAACAAACACCATGAGTGGTAAGAGGGTAAACATCATACATCAACCAATTTGAAGAAGGTACCACTAAACACTGTGCTTGAGGATCTTGGATTTTTTCACCAAATTGAGGATTATAAGGAGGATAATAATCCATCTCACAACCCACTTTTTCACCATATGAGTCTCTAAAAATGTTAATTTATGCATCCATTCCATCATAACTTGGATTGTACATGGTTCCACCATAAGTGTAATGAGACATATGCAAGTTAATTATAAACATTTAATAAAAATTACTAGAGTTATAAAAACTCTTAAAAACATTATCCAAAAGGACAAAAGGGCCAAACTTGGTCTAACTCGATTGAAGGAATGGAGTTGTATCTCCAAAAAGTGGTTCATGTTAAATCTTAGTACAAAATAGTTTAACATCAAATGTCTAATCTAAGAAAACAAAATTTGATTTTTATTTTGGCGAAATGTAGTATAAAATATAAGCTCAAATAAGTATATGCCAAGACTTTTGGCAAAACAAGCATAAAATTTAGACTTTAAAAAACAAGGCGAGATATTTAATTTAACAAATTTGAAAAACTTTGGCATAGACTAGGCATACAAAATCAAACATGAACTTGGTCAATTGTCATAAGGCATGAAGTGAAAGGATCATATAAGATAGGCTATTTCTCTAAAATAAAGGCATAAACAATAATGAAATCTAGGCTTATTTTTAACAGACAACAAGTTTAGACAAAATTTAATGGTATAACAAGACTAGGAAAAGATCAAAAAGGCATATGTGGCTTTGGTTTCATAAAATTGCATTGGGCACAAGGCAAACAAGTTTGTGAAATAATTTGATCAACATAATGATGTTATCACTCTCTAGAGATATAATAAATGGTTATTTCGAGGTTGAAAGGCATGATATTTGAAATGAATTGGGCAATTTTAGGTTACGCTTTCAAATCAAATGACACATAAAAATAATATTTGAAAAAAGATTAAGGCAAAGGCATGTGATAAAAATGACCAACATAATGCCTCCTCAAATAATGAAGTGACATATAAAAAAAACTCAGCTTGATAAAATTGATAAAATAAAGGATAAAATGACATAAAACACCTACGTGTAATGCCCTAGATCCTAAAACTGATAAGGTTGTATAATACTGTCAAATTTCATCAAAATACTTGCGCTTGGGAGGATTTTTAAGTGTTAATCCAAAAATAAAAGTCCATAAAAATTAGGGTTTTTAGTCCCCCTCTTCTCCCAAGAGTTTGTACTATGACATGGAACTTTGGACTACTTGACCTACATCAATAATATGTCTATGATAAGTGGGGTTATTCTAAAAATAAATTTTCATGCATTTATAAATGGTCCCAAGTGTGGCTAACACAAGATATGCTCATGTTATTTAGATCCATGTCTACTATATTTTAGTGAAAAGGTCTTGTCCTTTTCACAACCACTACTCCATCACTTAGTGTAGTGTGATGTTTGAGTTACCCCTATGGTCTGAGGTAGTATCTTACTAACATAGTTTACTTAACCCCTAAAAAAAACATCCTAATGGCCATTTTAGCCCACATACCAAGATTTTTCCTGATTTGAATAGATAATAAGTGTCTTAGAGTATGAATGGATTAGGTGGATTTTAAAATAGGCTCAACTTTTTCAAGTGGAGGGATCCAAGCAGATTTTTATGGTGCTAAACAATTACAAGGATAAGTCTAGAAAAGGCCTAAGTTTACACTTAGCCAAATATTTTAGCATTTGGCAAAAGTGTTAAAGCATTCCTTCAAATGAAGTTTTCCACGCAAAACCTACAACAAAATTAAAAGGCTTATTTATTTTGGGAATTTTTATTCCAATTAATTTGACTAAGTATTGGAATTCTTTTGAGGGAAATTATTTCAAGAGTTTTGTTTCAGCCTTTTGTTTAAATATCAGGGAATGTTTCAGACATTTTGTTTGAAATAATTTCCCCAAAGGTTTCTTTGAGGAGGTCCTTTTCATTTTTTTTGAGGGCACTTTTGGATCCAGGGTCCAATGCACTTTTCCCAAAGGATCATTCTATAATAAAGTGGACCTTTACAAAGCCTAAAGGATATCTTCTTCATTAAAAGAATCTTATACATTTTTATCGAAGGGTAATTTATTTCATAAAATGGTCCACTTCAAAAATTTTAAGGGCACTTTTCAAAGTTTTTGAAGGACCATTTCAAATTTATGAAGGGCCATTCTAAGGACACAATTCCTTTGGGAAAATTGTCTAGGACTTTTTCCTGAAGGCAATTTTTTTTTGGATCTTTTGTCTTGAATAAAAAGACTAAGGAATAATTCTTTTAAACATTTTGTGTAAAAGATTTTTTTAGAGCAAAGTGTCCTATGCACTTGTTTTCAAAGGCACTTTTCTTGGGCAAGTGTCCTACTCACTTTTTTCAAAGGGTAGTTTCTTAGAAAAGGGGGTCCAATGCAAAAATCCCAAAGGGCACTTTTTCAATTAAAGTGTCCCAAACAATTTCCTTGAAAGGCACTTTTCTTAAGGAAATGATCCACATCAAGGTTCTAGAGGGAATTTTCTTGGCAAAGTGTCCTATGCATTTTTTCTAAAGGATATCTTTCTATAGTGAGGTGGACCAAGTCAATGTTTTGAAGGGCACTTTTTAGAGGGCAAGGGACCAAGACATGAATTCTTTCAAGTATTTTGTCTACAATAATTATTTGAGGTAAGGATAAGGCAAATGTATTCCTTCAAAAAAAGTGTTCCACATAAGGAATGAAGGAATTATCTAGCATAAGGCTTGAAGGAATTGTCTAGAAAAAGGTCCAAAGGAAATAGCCATTTTATTTTAAAAGATCTTGGGCAGCCCTGTAGATGTTAAATTCAATCCCCTCTGACTAGCCATTTGGATTTGAAAATCTAGAGACATTCATGCTAACATCAAGTTTAAGCTCAAATAAAGTAGGTATTTTTGAGATTAAATTTGACAATCACGTGACCATCAATGATGGTCATGTGAATTTTAAATAATGTCTCACATATCATCAGTTTTAAGATCATGAAATAGCCATTGGGTTTCAAATAGTGGGTCTTGATAAGATCAACGGTCCTTGGTCGATCATACATTTCAATCCAATGGTATGATATGAGTCAAAAAATTAGAGATATCAAGTGGTCTATTTATGGCACAAGCACATGAATATATAAACTAATAACAAAATATTGAGTATTAACACACATTTGACACATGGCATAAGAAAGGACAATGTTGATAATTCAAAGGTAGATTTAAGGGCTCATCTTCATTTGGACTTGGAAAATCCAACAAAGCGAGCCAAGTCAAAATGGTCAGTGAACCTCAAGGGTGAATGGGTACATGATAAGTGTAATAATTGCATTTGATTGGTATAATATTGATGGCTTGTATGTATCCATTCATAGGTAAATCAAATAGAGCTAGATGAGTCAAGAGGTAAATGGTCTGAGCTAGTTCTTGATGACCAATCATAACAAATGGGATCCAAGTGACTTAGGCAAAGGTCAAAGAGTTGATTTTTGATTAAGGTAAGAAAGCATGATGGATATGAGATTAAACACATTTTAGTTAGGGATAGGAGTGGATATTTTGGGATTAGACAATGTCATTGGGAATCTATAGATTAAGACATGTAGAGCTCAATGGCCATCAATAAAGCCAGATGTAGGAAAATGACATTTCTCCCCACTTGAGCATACATAAAAAAACCAATCATAAATAGTTTTAAATCAAGACAAATGAAAATGACATGATCCCACCATTGCAGCCACCATGGAATATCATAAAGAAGATATTGTAATGATTCAATAGACTAGGGTGACCTGGATCAATCAAATGTTCTGAATGAGCATATCTGTAGAGGTAGTTGTAAAAAAAATTCAAATGGATTTGAATTCATTTTATTCCATTTTGAGTGCCAAAACTCCCTCTCTCTTGCTTCCCTTCTAATATAAATATATCCTTTGAGCTATTATTTTACATCCCTCAAGTTGGTACAACTAGACTCTACCGTAATTGTATTCAACACCTATTGGAGTAATGAATAGAGTGTTTTTTAGTCATTTTGCTAATCTATATTTAGTGTTTTATGTTTTTTAATATGAAACTATGAATGTTATCTTCCTTTTATATGTCCAAACTCAACCTAGGTGCTAAAAATATTCTTTGTAGGTTGTATACTATGTCTTAGCATTGATCTCTCAAGGATATACTAGATAGCCAAACTTAAGTGTCCTTAACCAGACCTTATTTTCACTACTCCATAATTTGAGCATGTCAAATAGACCTCTATATGAAATACTATTATAGAGAAAGCATAGTGATAATTGCATTCTTTTCATATTTCATTAGTGTGTTAAAAAATTTAATCCTAAGAGTTGGTTTATTAAATTATTGGTGTATCACTGTAGCTTAGAATAAGTTTTACTTTATGCAAATATCTTTCCCTTTTTCATCCCAACCAGTCTTAGATTTAGAAATAAAGGTCCAAATTTGTAAAATCTAAAGAGCTAACATCATAAAAAATCCTAGAGGTCTAGTCTAGATATGGGCAAACCATAGCCTTAGACCACTCCCATGTTAGTCCAAGTTTGGAAGCAAGACTTGAACACTCCTTTTAGCTAGGGTGCAATCTGGAGTCCTAATAGTTTATGCATACCTAGTAGAACCCCCTATTTTGCATATCTAAGTATAATAGTAAGTTTCAGAGTTTCATTTTTAGATTTTCATAATTTTTGTGCCCCTAAGATTTATCACAAAATACTCTACAAAAGGGAAAGAAAATTATTTATCTAAGCTACCCTTCTAGCCAACAAAGAAGAACAAAGCCTCTCAGCCAAAACTTACCCATACCTATCTTGTTCTTTTTTTTGTTGCCCAAAACCATCCTTTTCAATCCAATATAGTTTGAACAAGCACTATTATAAACCCCATAGCTCATATGGATATTCCTAAAAGGTAATCCTTTGTGTTATTTAATGGTGGTAGTCCTTTAAACCTTACTTAATGGGATGATATTCTAGTCTCAACTTTGAAGGCCCTTACCTAATATACAAGATAAAATCTAGTTACTCTTATAGACCATATGGTATATTTTTCTAACCTATGTTTAGTACATCATGTAACCCAATAAAATGTATTAATGAGGTTGTTAACAACTTCTTTCAAGGAAAAGGCACTTTAGTGGTATAGAGGATTGGCCCTTACATCAATCAATAGTTGGGATGAGTTTGGTGAGGTCCTATACAAGCACTTTGAGGACAAGAGTGATCAACTTTAGTCTGTGGATAATCTCACAACAATCAAGAGATTACCTAATGAGTTCATGGTGTATTTTAACTAAAGATTCCAAAAAAATTGGGAAAGAATTCTTGTAGTGATAAAGCCTAGACCCAACTATGATTTTCTATATTATTTGAAGGATTTCAACTTGAATGTAGTTATAATGATTCAATCCATAGGAGGGAATACCCTACTTGGAAATTTTGAAGTATAAATTAGGGTTGAAAATTGTCTTATAAAAATAGGTAAGTTAACTTCAAGGCTACCAATTCATCTCTTTCCATAAATACATCCTCCTACTCCAAAGGTCGCTCCAGTTATAGAATTAACAAAATTTTATAAAATAGAAGTTGAGAAAACAAATAGACTAGGGAAGATAGAGAGTTTCCTCAAAGCATAGAGCAATTTGGTTTTAATGGAGAGGAAATAGGCTCCACCATACAGGCCATACCAAAATAATAATAAAAAAATTTAGTACAATAGGCCACCCTATCAAACCAATCAACAAAGACAAGGTTAGAAGCCTCAATCAAGGAAATACAATCCTAATGCTCTAAGTAATTCTAGAGTTGTCCCAACTTAGAAAAACTATGACCAAGAGGGTTCATAAAACTTAGAGAGACATTCCAATGAGATGGTAATGGCCACTAATAAAAATATGTATCAAGACTCTAATTGGTAGCATGATACTTCATTTTAGATTCATGGCATGAAGCCTCCTTGACCACAAGCCCCCCAAGTGAGTCAAGGAAACATTCCTACCATGTTATGGTTAGAAGATCAAGGCCAACAACAAGGAAACATGAGTAAAACACCTACTAATACCACATGCTTGAATTTCCAAGAAGGGAAATATGTGTTTGAGCATGTAGCAACCAATATGGGATAAGCCCAAAGGATAAATGATTTATTTGTAGCTCAAATAAGAGATAAGAAGAGGATACTAGAGGAAAAATTTGGGTAACCTAAGGATTTTTCATCACTTATTTATACTATTCATAAACCCACTTATTTAGATGCAACTACTAAAGCTCAAGAAAATCAACAAGTGCCCTAATCCCATGGATAACAACATAGGCCTCCTTTCATTCCTCATGTTACTCAAATGTTGAGTGATGCTTCTACCTCAAAAGGGTAGTCCAAAGGTATTAGTCTTCCTTTTAATATTTTATATCATTTGAATAAGTATAATATAACTATCTCCATGTATGATTCTATGTCTATCCCTAGGTAGAAGGAGACTCTCCATCAATAGATCTCTAAAAAAATTTTGGTGAAAAAAATGATTGATAAAGTAAAATCTATTTTCATCAATGATAGTCATCATAAATGAGCCCATAACCAAGTTCCCAATCAAGTTATAAACATAATACAACCTCAAAATGTTTTCTTTCCTCCTAAGGTTGCAAAGCCTTCCCTATTTTATTTGTCAATCATCATAGGGGATTGTTTGGTGCATAATTGCATGATTGACTCAAGTGTTTCAACCTTAGTGATGTCTAAAACCATAGTAGAAAAGCTTGGGTTCAAATACATGCCTAATGAAAAGGGTGTGATCCAATTACATGAATCCCTTACTAAGATAGTAGGCATCTTGAAGGATCTTTATATCACCTTGGATACATGTCCAAATTATTTCATTTCCCAAGAAGTAATGGTGGTAGACCTAACCCCCTAATTTTCCCTATGCTTGTCTAAAGACTCACTACTAATATTGGGGAATATTTATCATTTTATTAATCATACATGGTTTTTAGAGCTAGGTATGGGACCAAAGTCACCATAAGGTCTAATCCTATAGATAGGTTCCACCTCAATCCCTACATGCCTAATCTTTCAAATGCTAATTGTGTCATATTTGAGGAGATTGAAGAGGTTATTGAACAAGAAACCCATAGTCATATAGAAGACATCTCAGACCTATACTTGGATGAGTAGGTAGTGGATAAACATGGATTTAATCCATACAAAATCATTAAATAGATAGATTTAGGAGTGTACTATATGCATAAGGAAGGTGTTGCAATAGCTTCCTTAACTAACACTACTCAAGAAGAAGATGGTATATGGACTTTGTTCTTTGATGGCTCAAGGTCTAATAATGGAAGAAGATTGGGAGCCATGTTGGTTTTGACCTTAGGTCAAAATTACCATTCTATTGCAAGAATCTAATTTAGTTGTACCTCAAATATAGTTAAATATGAACCTCTTTTACATGGTTTGCAAGAAGCAAAGAAGAGAGGTATCTAGCTCCCCAAAGTCAAGGGTGATAAAAAATTGTAGTGAAACAAGTGAGAGGCATAAATAAAGTCAAGAGTCACCATCTAAAATCATATGATCACTAGGTATGAGACCTCATGGAATATTTCTTGGCATTTAATATCCAGCCCATACCAAGAGAATCAAACTAGCATGCAGATAGGCTTGTTGCCATTGGTGCCTAGCATGAGATAGCAAAAAGAGTCAAATGTAACCAAGGTCAAGATTATATGCAGAACAACTATACCTAATAATGAGGTGATTTAGAAAGTCTTTGACAATGATGATCAAATCGTATGTTTTCTAATGCAAGAGGTAGAGTTCAGCCATAAGAACCAAAACAGGTTCTAGAATCAATATGATGATCAATTAATAAAGCTAAGATCAAATAATCTTCTCAAAGGACTTTTGATAGTGGAGAACATATTTAATGAAAATTACCAAGTGAGAAATGGGAAGACATGCATCTCAGTTAAAGAGGAACACTATCAAAAGATAGAAATCTTTAAGGGCAAGTTGTTAATTCTAGGAAGGGTCAATATGATAAAGGAAAGAGTTACATTTGTTTCTCTATGCAAAGAATTTATTGATGTATTTTCATGGGAATATAAATACTTGAAAGGGTTTGACCCTAAGCTTGGATAGCACACCATTGAATTAAAAATTAATGCCAAGTTGGTTAGGCAAAAATAGAGGCCTATCAACCCAAGAGTGAATAATCTCATGAGAAGAGATCTCTATAAATCGATTAAATCTAGGATAATATTTCCAATTAAACATTCCTCTTAGGTGGCAAACCTTATGCCAATATAAAAAATAATGGAGATATTCAATTATGTGTTGACTTTAGGGACCTCAATAAGGTGTCCCTAAAGGACCATTACCCACTTCCCTCCATAGATCAAATTTTGTAAAAGGTGGCAAGTTTTCAAAAGCTCTCATTTCTTGATGGCTATTATGACTATAATAAGATCATGGTGAAGAAATAATATAGGCATAAGACTTATTTCACTACAAAATGGGGTACCTATGCATATTGTAAAATGCCTTCTATATTCTCTAATGATGGAGACACCTTCCAAAACGTGATAGATGTTGCTTTTCATGGTATTTTGAATGATATGGTTTTAGTTTACCTTGATGATATAATAGTTTTCTCAAAAGACCCTAATGATCATCTAACACATTTGAGATCTATTTTTGATAGATGCAGATAGTTTAAGGTTTGTTTGAATCTAAAAAAATGCATTTTTCTGGTGTACAAGGGAATAATTTTAGGACATGTGGTGTCTAAAGCTGGTTTATCCATTAATTTAGAAAATATAGAGGCAATCCTTGCTCTATCAATGCCCAAACATGAGAAATGGTTGCATAGTTTCTTAGGCAAGATCAACTTCATTAGGAGGTTCATTATAGGATTTGCAAAGATGGTTAATCCATTCAATCATAGACTAAGAAAATGGAAAGAGTTCACATGGACAATAAAAGGAAAGAAGATCTTTGAGGCCATCAAGGAGGCCATATCTCATGCCCACACTCTGTTAAATCCATATTTAAACAAGGACTTCTATCTGTATGCCTTTTCCACATTAGATGTAATTTCTACCATGATCATGTAGTAGAATAATCAAGTTTTGGAGTAACCCATTTCTTTATTTATCCAAGCTTTGGAGGGTTATGAAGAAAGATAAAGCTTTGTTAAAAAGCATGTGATTTTTATTATTAGAGGTTTGAATAAATTTAGGCAACTAGTTTCAAATAGTAAGGTCATAATAATGGTGTCTCACCCAAGTGTGAAATATTTCATCCTCAATTGGGATTTGAATGAAAAGAGAGTTGGATGGGTCACTAATTTTATGGAATATGGCATTGAAGTCAAGGTCACAAAGCTAGTCCAAGGAAAGGGATTATGTGAACATCTTGTTAAAGATGTGAGAAAATAAAAATAGACAATCCTAGTAATCCAAGACACCTAATAAGTAGATGATGACACTCTTCCATCTAGATGGACACTAAACATTACAAGATTTCTCCAAATGGGACACTGTCTAATGGGTTTTAATATGTCACAAAGAAGACACTTCAGGCTACAGTTAGTGTCATAAATTCTAATTGATGGAGTGTTGTTAAAAATGATATTTGAGGTATGCTCTTAACATGTGTTGAAACTAACCAATTTGATAAGCTTCTCTAGAAATTCCATGATAGTCCTCAAGGAGGCCATTTTATAGCCAAGATCACATCCACAAAAATCATTAGAGTTGGTTAATTTTGGCCCAATTTATTTAGAGATGCACATGAATGGGTGAGGAAATATTCAAAATGTGCCATGTTTATATGGAAATGGAAGCTAGTTTCTATTCCATTGAAACATTTTCAAGTTGAGTAGCCTTTCATATAATGGGGCTTAGACTTCACTAGCATGATTTATCCTCTATCTGGTGCTGGCCATAAGTGGGTCTTGATAGGCATATACTAATTCACTAGGTGGGTGAAAGTAGTCCCCTTGAAGGAAGCAAATGAGAACTTTGTTCTTGAGTTCTATGAAAGTCTAGTCACCCATTTTGGGGTACCTTCCACCATAATATCAAATAATGCTTTAGAATTTAGAAACATAAAGGTATGTGAGTGGGCTCTTGAGTAGGGTATTTATCTTATGTATTAATCTAATTATTATCTATAGGTTAATGGAATATTTGAGTCTACAAATAAAAACCTGATTTGGATCATTAAGAGAATGATGGAAGATAATGAAACATCTTGGCACACAAAACTAAAGATTGCCTTATGGGCTAATAGGGTCACCCCCAAGAAGGCCATTGGTAACTCCCATTATATCTTAGTCTATGGAAGAGAATCAAGGCTACCTATTTCATTGGATCTTCTATCTTTGAAACTTTCACACCAACTAGAGATTATAGAAAGTAATGCAATGGAGGTCAGGATGAATGAACTAAGGGAGCTAGAGGAAATAAGTGATGATTCCATACATGCCATGTGGTCTAACCAATAACAATTCAAGATGAACTTTGATAAATATATTCATCAAATACATTATAACAAGGTTACATAGTCCTTAAATGGAATGAAGATAGTGTAAAACTAGGAAAACACTTCAAGTTTGATAGTCTTTGAAGTGGATCATATGTCATCACAAGCTGTGAAGAGAGAAATGATTTTGAGCTTGCCAAATTAAATGGAAAAAACATCCCCATCTTTGTCAATGGGAGGTATCTCAAGTCCTATTACTATTCCCATATCTCACTTCTTGTACATGAGTAGATAGATTTTTTATTTTCCTCCAAGTGCTCTTGCACATTATTATTGTTAGTCATTTTGTTCATATTTAGGTTGTTGATTTTTCATTATTTTCCCTCCCCTTTACTCTAATAAATTTTTCCATAAGTTAATTAGAGTATATTTTTAAGTATTTTTCATTTGAGACAACTTTATCAATGTCTAGGTTCCATAATTAGCAAGCTGATCAAGCCTGCTTAGTCACCATAATTATTGGCAATTTTGGCCCACATACCAAGCTTCTACCTAGTTTGAACAAATAATTAGGGTTCTACTTGATGAATGGATCAAGTGGATTTTAAATTAGGCTCAAATTTTGTGAGTCTATGGATCCAAGAAGATTTTTTATGGTGCTAAACAATTGTAGGGATAAGTTCATAAAAGGCCTAAGTTTACACTTAGCTACATATTTCAATGTTTGGCCAAGTGTTAAAGCATTCCCTTGGAGGAAGTATTCCAAAAAAAACTTATAATAAAATTAAAAGGCTTATTTGTTTTGGGAATTTTTATTCTACTTCATAATTCTTTTAGGGGAAATTCTTTTAGGATTTTTGTTTTAGCCTTTTGCTCAAATATCAAGAATTGTTTCAGACATTTTCTTTGAAACAATTTCCCTAAAGGTTTCTTCGAGGAGGTCCTTTTCATTTTTTTTTAGGGTAATTTTGGAGCCAAGGTCTAATACACTTTTTTGGAAGGATTATTCTACAATAAAGTGGACCTTTACAAATCTCAAAGGATATCTTATTTAATAAAAGTGTCCTATACATTTTTCTTGAAGGGTACTTTCTTTGAAAAAAATAGTCCACTTTTGAAATCTGAAGGGCAGTTTCCAATGTTTCTGAAGGACTATTTCAAAGTTATGAAGGGCCATTCTAAAGACATAGTTCCTTCATGAAAATTTTCTAGGACATTTTCCCAAAGGCAGATTTCTTTCAGAGCTTTTGTCTTAAAGAAAAAGACTAAGGCAAAATTAGTTTGGACATTTTATCTGAAAGAATTGTTTAAATCAAAGTGTCTTATGCACTTCTTCCAAAAGGTACTTTTCTTAGGAAAGTGTCCTAAACACTTTTTTTGAAGGGTAGTTTCTCAGAAAAGGGGGTCTAATGCAAAAATATTGAAGGGCACTTTTTCAAGTAAAGTGTCCCAAATTATTTCCCTAAAAGGCATTTTTCTCAAGGAAATGGTCCACATCAAGGTTCTAAAGGGCATTTTATTGGCAAAGTGTCCTACACATTTTATCTAAAGGATATATTTCTACAGTGAGATGGACCAAGTCAAATTTTTGAAGGGCACTTTTCAGAGGGAAAGGGACCAAGACATGAATTATTTTAGGTATTTTGTCCACAATAATTATTTGAGGTAAGGATAAGGTAAATGAATTCCTTTGGAAAAAGTGTTCCACACAAGGCTTGAAGGAATTATCCAGCAAAAGGTCCAAAATAAATATCTATTTGATTTCAAAAGGTCCTAGGTATCCTCATAGATGTCAAATTCAATCCCCTCTAATTGATTATTTGGATTTTAAAATCTAGATACATTCACACTAATGTTAAGTTTAATCTCAAATAAAGTAGGTCATTTTGAGCTTAAATTTGATGACTATGTGAATATCAAATGATATCATATAGACCGTCAGTTTTAAGATCATGAAGTAGTCATTATGTTTCAAATAATGGGTCCTAAGAAGATCAATGGTCCTCATTCGATTGTACATTTCAATCCAATAGTGCAAGATGAGTCAAACAGTCAAAAAGCTTGAGGGGTCAACACATTGCACAAGTATATGAAAATATAGATTGATAGAAAGATCTTTAGGATTAATTTATTTTGACATGTGGTGTAGGTAGGGACAAGGTTTTCAATTCAAAGGTGATCCAAGGGTTTACATTCATACAGACCTAGCAAATCCAACAAAGTAAGCTAAGTCAAAATGGTTAGTAAACCTCAAGGGTGAATTGGTGCATGACAAGTGGCATAAGTGCATTTGGCTATAGAATACCAATGGATTAAAAGTATTTATGCATAGGTAGATCTAATATAATGAGATAAATTAAGAGGTAAATGATCTGAGCCAGTTCTCAATGACCAATTAGAACAAAGGGGAGCTAAGTGACTTAGGCAGAGGTCAAAGAGTTGATTTTTTGACTAAGGAAAGAAAGAATGATGGAGCCAAGCTTGAGCACATTAATTTGGGGATAGGAATGGATAGTTTAAGATTAAATAGTGGAATTATGAACCTATGGATTAAGACACATAGAGATCACCAACTATCACCAAAACTAGCCATAAGAAATTGACCTTTCTCCCCACTTGGGCATGCATCAATAAACTAGTCATAAGTAGTTTCACATCAAGACAAATGAAAATGACTTGATCCCACCATTTCAACTACCATGGAGCATCATAGAGAAGATATTGTAATGATGTAATGGATTGGGGTGACCTAGATCAATTAAATGGTTTGAATGAGCATATTTGTAGAGGTAATTGTAATAGCTTTTCAAATAAATTTTAATTCATTTTATTCCCCTTGAAGAACCAAAAATCCATCTCTCTTACTTCCATTCTACTATAAATATATTATTTGAGATATTATTTTGCATCCGTTAGGCTGGTATGACTAGACTCTACCAAAATTGTATTTGACACCTCTTGGATTAGTGAATAGAGTATTTTGTAGTTATTTTTCTAATCTTAAATTTATTGTTATTTGTTTTTTTAATATGCAATTATGAATTTTATCTTCTTTTTATATGTCCAAACTCAACCTAGGTGCTATAAATCTTCTTTGCAGGTCATATAGTGTGTCTCAGCATTGATCTCCCAAGGATATAGTGGATTTCTAAATTTAAGTGTCTTTAACCAGACCTTATTTTCACTACTCCCTAATATGAGCATGTCAAACAAACCTCTATACAAAATACTATTATAGATAAACCATAGTGATCATTTCATTATTTTTCATATTTGATTAGTGTGTTAAATATTTCAAGCCTAAGAGTGGCTCTATTAAATTCTTGGTGTATCACCATAGCTTATAATAGGTTTTACTTTATGTAAATCTCTTGCCCCTTTTCATCCAAACTAGTCTTAGATTTAGAATTAAATCTGAGGATCTATCCTCATAAAAATCTTAGAGGTTGGTCTAGATATGGGCAACCCATAACCTTAGACCATTCCCATGTTAGTATAGGTTTGGAAGCAGGACTTGAACACTCCTCTTTTTAGCTAGGGTACAATTTGGAGTGTTCACACATCCTAGTAAGTCAAACTAAATTTATATACCCTAGCATGTAATGGGGTTGAAATGATTCTAGGAGATGAATTCCTAGGTCAATGATTCCTTATAAAACCTATGAGGAGGCTATGAACTCCTACTCACAAGCCAAAATGTATAAAAAGAAAAGATAAGTGAACAAAATTTAAGGTCGCATTTGGATCACCCAATTCATATAGATTTGAGAAGGGCCTTAATGACATTATTTTTATGCTTTTTAGACTAAAGGAAACCAAGGAAAATAAATATCACTTTTGGTCACTTTATTTCCATAAAAGGGATGGGGGAGAAATTACACACATCAATCATTTTGAAAAAATAAACAACTTTGAAAGAACAAACATAAAATAAGCACTCTTAAGAGTATGTATCTAAGTGTGAGCATTTATTTTATTGCAAAAAAGAGAGATGTTTATTAATTTTTAGTCCCTTGGCCTTAGATCAAAATCGTTATAAAAATTTTCACAAACAACTAAGCATAAAAATAATTAACTTATTTTTAAGCACAAAACAAAATGTTCAAAATTTAACCACTTCCAATGTTTTGCCTATTTCTAGCTTAGGTCCTACAGTTTTTAAAGGGTTTATGATTTAGAAGAATCCAAAATATGAATGAAAAAAATTATATTTTTCTCTCAGGTTTATCTATTTTTATGTCTCAAAGATCGATGCTAGCCCACGTAGGGATTGTTGCAAATCTATAAAAATTAGCATCAGTCAACACACAGGAGAATTGATGTCAGTTGACAGATAAACATTGATTGCTTGGAAAACAAAAAAATATATATTACAAATTTCCACAAAAATATGGTTAGCAATATGAGGATGAAACTAATAAACAACACTAGATCTTGTAATAAAATGGTTAGCAAAATGATATTTGGCTCTAAGAAATTTAAAAAAAAAACTAAAAAACTCAAGAAAAAATTATAAAACACAATTTTGCCATTCTCTATTCTACACGAAGGGGTAGATGTCAATTCTAAGTGGATCAATGTCAGTTATGGCAAGATCAACATCATCTATGTTAGAATCAATGTCAATCTTTGTGTAAACTATGTGTCACTAAGAAACTAGAATACGTGAAAAACAAAGCTAAAACTTGAATTTTGAAGATTGTCAAGCATTCATTAGAAAAAAGAAAAGTTTCATATTAGTATCCTTAATTTTATGGGATGTTTGAGGTCTCACCAATCATGCCATTTATGATCATAGGAATCCAAGAAGGGAGGTTAGTAATATTTTAATTCAAGTAAACAAAACTCAAATAAAAACACACTAACACTTGCAATCCTAGCCTATAAATTAGGGAGAGCTTAATAATAAAAGACTAAATGAAATCACAACTAAAACATAAAAGATACAAATCCTTTACCTTCATTAGGATCTCTAAATTCTTTTTCGAGTGGTTTTCTTGGCTTGTGCATCAAATAATCTTTGGAAAGTGAAACTTGTTGGCTCCTTCTCTCCTTAGCACCATGGCTTGTGTTGTGGCTTGATATTTCTTGGCTCAAGGATTTGGAATTATAAGACTATTTATTTGAATCTCATGCAATAAATCTTACACAATAACTCTATAATATCCAAGCTTAGAAATGAAGAGGCATGACCATGTATTTATAGCCTAATGATTTAAATTTCACCCAAGGTGAGTGAGGGTTGAGTTAAGGCTTAGAATGGGTTAAAACCCAACCTAAGTAAGTCAAATATAACTCTAGTAGAGTTAATAGATGTCAAGTAATTATGTTTTGCAATTACTAGGCCTAAATATCTAAAATAGATATTTTAGGATATTTATAAGAGCTTGACAAATCATAAAGGCAATTATGAAAGGCTAAGATGTTTTAAATTTTTGAATTTCCTTTTTGAGATATTCACTAATTGTAAATGTATAATTCAACTACACATTTAAATTTTTTTATCTTGTTAATTAATTCTGATTAGCCATTTATCTCTTTCAAGATTTGATATTTATTCGTGTGCCCCACTCAATAGGTCTATAGGCCAAATTGACTATTGTTAACCCATAAGATGATTAGGGATGAATCTATGAGAGGTTATTATTGAATAAGATATGATAACCCAATAAGTATGTATCAACATGATTTTGAGCTTTGATCAATGATGTGCAAGAAAATATGTGATGTTTAGTGATTCTTAGGCTTAGTTTAAAATGATTGGTAAGAATAGCTCTATAGTCCAGTCTAAATCTAGTTGTGTCCAATTTTAGGTGTCTATAACTACTAGGGAGGGATATTCACTTTAGTTGTGTCAATTGATTCTTGCATCCAACATATCCTCTACCATCTTTTCAATTTCACTCTTCTAGGCATAAGGAGACTTATAGACTTTGATTTTGGGTGGTGTACTTACAGGAAGTATTTTTATGGCATGATCATGCTCTTGATCTAGTGTAAGTAATTTTAGCATGTCACCAAAAATAACATAATGTCCATACAACACCATTTATAAATCAATATGGGTGAAATACTTGGTTTTTGTAATTTTATGGAAAATAAGCATGCTAAAATTATTTTATCACCTTTTCTGAGAATATTCATCATCTAATGGGAACTAACTAGCTATGGATATTTAGCCTCTAATCTATGCAAATCAAATTTCATGCCTTTTGAATGTAAGTGCATGAATAGTTCCTATAAATTTATCTCAATAGTGCCCAATATGGTGAACCATTACACTCATAGAATAATGTCATACTAATTTTCCCATAGGCGATTATCATCTTCAACATCATCATTGGTTCCTTAAATGTAAAACAAATTATTTTTAGAATAATGATGTCCTTTGATCCATTTTATATCATAACTAAAACATAAAACTTTTGCATTCATCTCCTCAATTTTTTGAGGTGTCAATTAAGTAAGCTAAAGAAATGATGGTACTGGGAAAGTGCATTCATGGAGATTAGTGAAAGGTCTTCATCTAAAAATATCTTTTTCCTTTATCATGAATTCTCTTGGGATGGATTTAGATAATGAATTGGGACTAAAAATGTGAACCTCCAATTGAATGTTATCCTTAAGGCCACCTAAAAATAGGCCAGTTAGATCTTCTTTAGTGTTGTCTACCACACATAAGGAGGGATTCTAAAATTGATGAATTTAACCCTTTATAGTCACCATTTTTCAATGTTTGTATAGTTGGTTGAAGTAGTTATATGATATATTATTTTTATATTGGAGTTGTATCTCCTTAAAAAATATAGACTAGGAAACTAAGAGACCCTTTTTTATTTTGAGCACATAACCATTTGTATCAAATGAAATACTCATGTTTGATATAAAGAGGCCATGATAATAATTTTAAATTATGGATTCTGATGTAAATCAAATAAATTCTCAATTTGAGTGATCCATGTTAGTGGATCATTACCATCAAACTTGCTTGGGTCAACTTTTGATAACATCTTTAGACTAGGATTGGTCTTGTGATTTTTTAGAGTAGGAGAACCAAATTGGAGTGGTGGAGGGTTATTTTACAATTGCTAAGCTGTAAAGTTGGCCAATTACCTAGTTATTTATTAAAATTGATCTCATAAGCCATTCAAGTCCCATTTCAACCCTGTGATGTTCCTTTTAACTACATCAAGATCATATTTTTTCACCATGCCAAGTAATTATGACTTATGTTATTTAACCACCTCGAAAATATATAGGTCAAAATTTATGGACTCCATGTCATAATTATTAGGAGTTTTAGGAGTTTGTTTCATGTTCTTGCATCTACAAGTGTTAGGATCAGCCATGCATAAACCCTAGGAGGGTTTTAACACTAAAAAAGTGTAGCATTAGATGATACCATTGCAATCACATCAATGATACAAATTTAATTACTGCTAATGTACACAAGGGTAAAAAATTTTAGCCTAAATTTTTTTCAAAATAGAATACATTGTTGTAATAATATCACATAGATGAATCTAACAACTACTAATTCACCCAATGTTAAACATTACTTATCACCATGATTGAACTATTTTTTTATCCATATCTCAAATGAATACTTAATCCATATCAAAATTTAAAATGTAATAGCTAAGGCACAACATAATCATGGCCTCATCATGGGTTAAATTAGAAAATTTTAATCAAATCAAGAGAACAATGAAACATAGCATGATATATAATAATAAATATGATATATGTAAGCCATGACATTCCTAATACACAATTAAGGCCCAAATCATAATTTTTATGTTGAAATTAAGAAGACATGTCACATTATACCAAATATTATAAGATTTTTTTTTAAAAAATCATCTAATGAAAGAAATGGTTGAAAGCTCATCTTAATCAAACTAAAACAATGTATATAAGCCAATGATGGCCATATAATAAATATGAATTATTATTATACACAACACTGGGGACCAGCACAACACAAGAATTCACAAATGGGAATGGTGGACATAATGTATTTTTACTTTACATTTATTTACCTATATTATGGTTTTATGATAGTTTTATGGATCTTCCAATCTCAAACCTAGCTTAGTCTCATGGATATTACCTACAATCACATAATTACATCAACAATATTGACTCTAAATGATAATAATCAAAATATAAATTTAATTTAACATAACCAATTAAAATATAACTAAACTAATAAAATATTAAGATCATAAAGTAAATATAGATCTAAACATATGCCAGGTCTCATATACAAAAAATGGATTATTATAATAGTACAACATTTATCTGCCTAAGAAGAATATGACATGATTACTCTCTTCTAGATCATAAAAGAAATTCAAATGCCTTCCTAGTGTAAATTGATAAATAAGTGTAGGTTTCGAATTTGTTTCCACATATTATTTTGAAACTATATGCAATGAGTAACATTGATTTTAAAGGAGGGGTGACCGATCCAATAGGATCTGGGACATTTCACATCATGCCAAACTTGAAAGAAATTATGCCATAGAAACTTTCCCAAATCAAAGCTAAGATACAACTTGTAACATTGTTATTCAATAAGGGGCTATTAGAAACAAGATGACTGAGAGGGGGGGGGGTGAATTAGTATTCAAAACTTTTCATTCAATTCCACTTAACCATACATGAATCATTTTAACAAGCATGTACATCTTAACAAGCATAAACATCAAACCATAAGAGCATTAAACATATGGACATGACATATACATGGGAAAAAAAAATTTTGATGAATAAAATGGACTATAGTCCTATAAAAAAAACATCAATGTCTATTGAAGCACCAACTTCACATGGAGCACCAACCCAACTAGCTCACCACCAACTCAACTAGGCTTTATCAAGCACCCACTTTTAAGGAGGCACCAACCACTTACATGACTTAGTATGAACTCAACCACCTAATTTTTTTATTACCTTATAACAAACTTATTGATTCTACAATATATGGTGATCTATTTCTTCAACTCTTTATTCTTTTTAGTCCCTCTCAAACTAACCTTTAGCCTTCTTTACTTGACTATCCCTCTTGATGACTTGATTAGGTCTTCTAACCTTAATATTCATATGCATAACCTCTTATATATATTCATAACACTTTACTAATGTTCTACATGACCTCCTTCTACTCACCAATTAAATATATCATTCTCTTATCTTGTTCTTCTCTTGCTCTCTATGCATACCAAAATAGGCCTAATTGCCTTACTTTTATACAAGTCACTTAATCATATCCTTCTAGGTCAGATACATATTAAAATCACTTATGTCATCCATGAATAGGTATTAACATATTAAATTAACATTCCTTAGTCATGAATCAATCAATACAATAGGTCGACTAAAAATTAATTAGCTCATACTCCTCTTTTAGGCTTATGGAGACCTAATAGGTCTTCTTAATAGCACGTTACCCTTTAATATTTATTTAAGCATATCAAAATATCTCACACGGTAGGAAAAAGTCATAATTCACTCTAATAGCCATTATATAGTTTCAATTTATGTCTACAGCACCTTTTAGGTCCAATTACCACTTGAACCCTTCTTCTCAAATCATTGCCTATATAAATACCTGCACATATATAAAAAATCTATCTTTAATAACTAAGGCATATACTCAATTTTTCCAAACAACCATAGAAAAAAAATTACATATTCAAAAACCTCATGACCTCAAGGTCATCACCAAATTTATATGATGCTTCAACTTAGGGTAAATAGGCTCAAATACCTCTCTATATGATGTTCACACAGAACTACCAACTTACTCTAAAACACAGTCAAGGAAACATGAACATATTAAATATGATTGACATTTTAAAGAGATTTAAATGCATTAATATTATCTTATATCATCCTTAGATAAAATTCAATTAATTAGATCATGAGATATAATGAAAACTATTGGCTTTATAAACTAATCTTCTAACCTTCTCTCTCATAGACTCTACTTAGCCAAATAATTCATTTTGGCTTCAATGTTTCAACCTCTTAGACCAAATTCAAAGCCTATGAAAAGTATGGATAGATCATTCAAGACCCAAATAACATCATTATCTATGTCAATGCATTACTCTTACATGAAAATACATCAATAAATATCTTCTCAATTCTATCTGATTTCCTTACTGTCCACACCACTAGGTCTATTTAGTGACTAACAAACTTGGATCGCCAATATTTCACACCTGAGACCTGAAACCTATCCATAAAATTTCATGAACATCAACAAAAAGTATCACATTTTGATCTTCATCTACTTAGTAACTTTGACTCGATCAACTCTATCTTCTATAGTAAATTTATGAAAAACACTTTTCAGTAGAATCTTCTCACTCACTTGAGACCAATCACATTAGAGATTCTTGGGAGAGTTTAATTCAACCTCTAATCACTTATATGATCATATAAAACTATTCTAATCTCTTTAGAATAATATCTTCAACATCAAGTCATAGCTATGGTTTTATGAGGGTTTAGACCATCTTATAGTCTTAACGATCATTCATAAAACTTATCTCCTCTTTCCAAAAACTAATTCTTGAAAATTTGAGATAGAACCATTCATCTACCATGAATAACTTAGGATCTCATGTAAATGATTCACATGCCAATGAGACTGGTAAAACCTTCTCAAGTAGACAACTCTTCATTATGTACACTCAATAAACCTTAAAATACCTTACAAGCCTTTTTACTTCAAACTTTGATTTGAAACTTCATGCCCATACTTAAAATAAATTTAATCACCTCTATCAATTTTCACCTACTCACTCATGTGATGGAAACTAATCCTATTACCTCATCTAATCACCATCACTCTTCTTATTTTCTAAGACATCACCTGTAAGCCTTAATATGCCTTGAATCTAACTTTATAACTACTTTGTATACTTCACCTTGAAACTCTCTTATTTTTTAATGTCTCTTTTATATGCTCAATCAATCTCATACACTCAATCTTCTTCATAAATTCAACATAACTTCTTTAGAGCTACTTATAGATCTTCACAGCTCGACTATAGCATCTTCAAAACTACATCTCATAGAACTTCATAGCTAGCCTTTTAAACATTTTCAAGGTACTCAACACATCATGGATAAAATCAAATCATCTCTATCATACTCAAATACTATCAAGTATTATTTGGAGAATTCACTTCATAGCATTGTCATGTTCATAGCTTTGTAGCTCATTCAGAGCATATTTAGATTTACTTACACAAAACTTTAGAGCACATAATTTCTTCTTAAGATCTCATTCATTTCATCATGATACCTATAAATAATATCTCACAAGGTCTAGTCAAATCATTACAAGATGATTTACATAGGTTATACTGACATGTACTCACTCATGTTACTTCTCAATTATTTCATTGAAGTTGTCATTAGAATAATCTTTAAACAATATTATCATCACAATAACATCACTCATTATGTTGTAAAGATAAATAATTCATATACATACCTCAAGGCTTTCTTGACTAGACATATACACAAAAACCTTTAACATTAACGATATTAGATTAACATCAATCAAATAACCATGCATCTTCATCATAACCTTTAACATCAATGATAACATTAAATATCAAAGCTTAACACTCAAAGACAATGCTCAATAATCTCTCCATTAATTAATGATAATATTAAAAAATCTTCCCCTTTGTCAATGATGGAAAACATACTAAAAAAATTATGACAAACACTTCTTGTTGGCAATCATCTATTAGACCTAGTTTTTTCCTTTTCTCATTCTTTCTGATCTTTCCCCCTTTTCTCATATTTTTTGATATTTCTCTTTTTTATCCTTTTCTGATATTTCTCCCTCTTTGACATTAATGATAAAGGTTTTCTGAAACTATCATCTCTTTTAGAATGAACTTAGATTACAAGATCACTTCAACATAGATTAGGCATAGTCAACAAATTGAATATCTCCCCCTCAAATCAAGCATCCACCATGATTCTATTAGCATTAGACATCAAAGATCATCTAAAACTACTAAAATCACACTCTTCTCCCTTTGAGTTGATATTATCTCTCAAAGACATTAGATGACACACAGTCTTTACAAATTATGAAAACCATTCTCTAAAACATCTCAATTAGGTCACTCTCCCAGTTGATTGATCAAAATCTCAATAAATAGAGTCTATATATCATATCAAATATAATCTCTCCTTATCTTCATACATATCAAAAAATAATCACTTTCTTGACAAGGAAAATAGAACTACTAAGTTCCCATTTGGACCAAGCATATCTTCTTTTATAAAAAATAGGAACTCATGATTACATACCTTTATTGACAAGTCTAAAGAAGATTAAGCTCTTGACCAAACACAAATATATCCCATGCTAGATACCAACTAATAATAATTGAATAAATAAGGACTCCCCCTTTGTCTTCATAGATCAGGCTCAATTACTCATAATAAATAGATCTTAGAAGATTACCTCTTATATACCAATGTTCTACAATTTGACTTCAGATACTTGATACTAGTCTTATATTTCTCATCATGATAATACTACAAACCATAGAGTTATCAACATAGGAATGAATAATATCCATATTCATGTCCTTGATTGCAACATATACAACTTGGAATCTTCTCAAAAGAAACCTTCTTTGACTACACCCTCATGCTTCTTCTAATAGAATAATGTCTCCATGAAGATTAATAGATCCACCCATTTTTAATAAGGCTCTAAAACAATATAAACTTAGGATATTCAAATATCTTTATATTCTTTTCACAAGATTGAATATTCTTCAACATTCTTTTTGACCTGATTGGCTCTTTAGGCTTGATCTCATTATAAACCTTGTCATCCTTCTTCTTTTCTTTGACTACCTTATCAACACATATAGATAATAGGTTTTCTTGGTATTTATTTAATTTTAACTTATTATCTAAAATATAAAACATTCCACCTTATTTTATGAGTTGATTGTGCCTCACCTTGTCATTTTTCTTATACTTATCCAATTCTTCAATCTTACTACTTTGATCAACCATAGGAGAACCAAGACCTTTATTTTCTCCAAATATGTGGCTTGAGTAACCACTGTCTATACTCTAAGATTTCATAGTATTTTATTTTTTATTCTTTTCTCCATCTTTACCTTATTTACAAATTCTGACTTCTTGATCCATTTCTTAATGGCGTGACTATGAACCTTCTTGTTTTGACTAGTCTTCTTCATACACATCATCTTGAAATATCTTGAAGTATGTCCTACATTATGAATACTATCATATACCACCTTATACATAAAATTTTACTGATTATGACTATGATATCTAGTTTACCAATTGCTTCTCCTTTCATAGTATCATGAATACTCATTCTTTGACGGTCTTCTACATTCTCTTACTCTATGTCTAAACTGATTACATGTAAAATAGTAACCATTAAAATAATTAGCATACCTTGTAACATTAGGATATTATATATGTCTTTTTATGTTAACCTTCTTGTCTTCAATAGTCTTCTTTTTATCTTGATTTGTCTTCTTTGAATCCAAGACAAGTCTTGTCACTTGCAGACTTTTGACTACTTAATATATCATCTAGAGATTTAGTGCTAATTTCAAACATTACAAAGCTCTCCACATTTCTCTTAGAGATTTATTTCAATTTCATATCTAATTTAGTCTTCTTCTTTAGCCTTTAGGCTTGCTACCACAATCTCCATCTAGGTTTCTACTTATTAAATGATCTATTCATACTCCTTGGAAGTGTTTCTAAAACTTTCATCAAAAAATCCAATTTGCTCCTCATTGTCTTGAGTTAATGTATTTAGTTTTTTGTTCTTCTTATTGACAATCTTCAACTCTTCTAAGGTACCCATGAGCTCTAATTTAAGATCCACTTTAGCTTCTTCACTATCATAGTATACTTCATTTGATTCTACATCTATCAAAAGTCCTTTACCATTTAAATATCCCTTATTTTTTTATATGCATATGAGTAGTTTTTTATTGTTATCATATTTAGATCACTCCTATCATCATAATTTTCAAATGTGTCTAAATCACTTATATCAAATGAGTTATCTTCTTTGGTATAGAAACTCTTTTTGTTCTTGATTGAATTCCTCTTGCCTTCATAATTTATGAACCTCTTTTTTCTCTTGTCAGACCTATAAGATGTTCTATCGTCTCCATCATGTTCTTCATTATGCTCAGATCTATCCTTTTTAGGACACTTAGTTACATTCTAGCAAACATATCTATGAGTTCATAATCATAAATTTTTGAACATACCTCATTTTTTACTTATTATAATTTGACTTATTTTCAACCATGAAATTTTATTATTTCTTGAGAGGTCTTCCTTAGTTTGATCTCATCTCATAGGTAATTAAGATGCAATGAAGCCCAACCATCTATAACTTGTCTAAATATTTCATGTCTTCTACTACATACACTTTAGAGTCAAACTTAGGAGTTAGTGATCTCAATAACTTTTGAAAAATATTAGACTCTTTCAATTATTCTCCCAATCCTCTAATGATATTGGCAACTTCATCAACTCTCAATACATAAGATTCAATAGTTTCATCTTCATTCATCTTTAGGATTTCAAATTGTCTTATATGGGTCTATAACTTGGCCATATTCACCTTGGTTTCTCTTTCATAGATGGTATTAAATTTTTACCATATGTATTTGGTTGCAACACAATGTATTAAATTTAAAATATTTGCCTCTGATAGGCCACGTAGAATGGCATTCATTGCCTTGGATTTATTCTCACTAGCACTTTTACCTATTGCATATGTTGGTGGAATTAGAGGTGCAATATAACCATCCATAACTAATTACAAAATATCATGTCCTTTTGACATCAAATATATTTTCAATCTAACATTATGTAAGGCTTAATTAGATCCATTGAGTAATGGAGCCTTATTGGTAGAGAAACCACCTTGAGCTTGCTAATTAGTCATCCTTTATTCTTAGGATCTCCTTTAGGTTGCCAAGCCTTTTCCAAAGGACATACTCTGGTACCAATTTTTGGAAACAAGATGACTAAGATGGGGGTAAATTAGACTTCAAAACTTTTCATTTAATTCCACTTAACCACACATGAATCATTCTAACAAGTATGCACATGTTAGCAAACATAATCATCAAATCATAAGAACATCAAACATATGAACAAAACATATAAGTGGGATACCCTCTAAGGATAGAAAACTAACTGATGAATTAAATTTACTATATTCCTATAAGATAAACATCAACCTTTAGTTAAGCATTAAATTCACATGGAGCATCAACTCCAACTAGCTTAGCACCAACTCAATTAGGCTTTAGAAAGTACCCACTTACAAGGAGGCACCAACCCCCTAGATGAATCAGCACCAACTCAAAAAAATTATTATTTGATCATATTTATAAACCTTTGTTGCTTATACAATATATGATGATCTAATTTTTTATTTCTTCACTCTCTTCAGTTCCTCTCAAATTAACCTTTAACCTTTTTTACTCGACTAGCCCTCTTCATGACTTGATTAGGTATTATAACCTTGATATTCATATGAAATTTTTTTATATATATTCATAAAAATTCACTTATGTTCCACATGATCTCCTTATAATCATGAATGATCTATATCATTTTCTTATCTTGTTCTATTCTCATTCTCTAAGCATACGAAAATAGGCCTAACTGCCTTGCTTTTATATAAGTCACTTGATCATATCCTTTTAAGTTGGATGCATATTAAAATACCTTAGTTTAGACATGAATAAGTATTAAATATTAAAATAAAATTACTTAATCATGAATCAATCAATACAATAGGTCTGTCATAGATCAATTAGCTCTTCTCTTTTTGGCATATGGAGACCTAATAGGTCTTCTTAACAATGCATTACCCTTTGATATTTATTGAAGAATATCTAAACACTTCACAATGTATTAAAAATTCATAATTCAATCTAATAACCCTTATCCAAATTCAATTTATGTCTACAACACCTTTTAGGATAACTACCACTTGAACCCTTCTTCAAATCACTGCTTATAAAAAGACGTGTGCATATACATAAACTCTATCTTGAACAACTTAGGCATATAATAAAATTTTCCAAACACCCATGGAAAAAATTTACATATTAAAAAACCTCATGACATCAATGTCATCACCAAATTAATTTGATACTTCAACTTAGGTAAGTAGGCTCAAATGTCTCTCTACAAATGTTCACTCAGAACTACCAAGTCACTCCAAAACAAGTCAAGGAAACATGAACATATAAAACATGATTAAATATATTAAATGAATTTAAATGCATGAAAAATATATTATAACATCCTCATAATAACTTCAATTAATCAAATCATGAGATCTAATGAGAACTATTGGCCTTACAGACCAATCTTCTAACCTTCTCTCTCACAAACTCTACTCAGCTAGATAAGCCATTTCAGATTCACTATTTCAACCTCTTACATAGATTAAAATATTATAAAAATCATGGATATATAAAAAAAACCCAAAAAAAATCATCATTAAATTAAATGCATTACTCTTACATGAAAATACATCAAGAAACATCTTCTCATTTTTGTTTGATTTCCTTACTATCTACACCACTAGGTTTATTCAGCAACTGACCAACTTGGAAAACCAATCTTTCAAAACTAAGATATATAACCTATATATAAATATTCATGAAAAGTAACTAAAATTATCACACCTTTATCTTCATCCACTTATCAACTTTGACTTGATCAACTCTATCTTCTATAGTAAATTTTTTAAAGATAAGCACTTTTCTATATGATCTTCTCACTCACTTGACAAAAAAACAACATAGATATTCTTGGGAGAGTTAAATTCAACATATAATAAATTTTCTAATCATATCAAACTATTTTGATATCTTTAGAATAATATCTTCAACATCATGTCATAGTTAGGGTTTTATGAGGGTTTAGACCATCTTCTAATCTTAATGATCATTCATAAAACTTAGCTCCTATTTTTATAAAATATAGATTATAACTTTAAGTTATAAACCTTCCTCATCTTCCATGAATATATTAGGATCTCATGTAGATGATGCATGTGACAATGATCAATGAGAAATTTTTTTTGGGTAGACAACTCTTCTTTCTATGCACTCGAGAAACCTTAAAATACTTTTCAATCATTTTTATTGTAAAATTTGATTTAAAAATTAATGCACATACTTAAAATAACTTGAATCACCTATGTTAATGTTCACCTACTCACTCATGCCATGAAAATTAATCATGTTACCTCATCTAATCACCATCACTCTTCTTGATTTCTAAGCCTTGACCTAAAATCTTTAATATGCCTTGAATCTAACCTTATATCCAATTTGTAGACTTCACCTTGAAAATATCATATGTTTCAATGTATATTTTTTATTCTCAAGTAATATCATACACTCACTCTTCTTCAAAATTTCAACATAACTTCTTTGGATCTACTTACAGATCTTTGAAGCTTGAATGTAACATCTTCAGAGCTATGTAAATAAAAGTTTGGAGTTGACCCCTTAAACATTTACAGGTCTTAAACACATCATGTAAAAAATAAAACCATCTCTCTCATTCTCAAATCATATTAGGTATTCTTTGGAGCATTCACTTTACAACATTCTCATCTTCATATCTCATTCAGAGCATCTTTAGAACTACTTACATAGATATTTGGAGCATACAATTTCATCTTTAGATCTCATTCATTTCATCATGCAACCTACAAATACCATCTCAAAAGGTCTATACAAAGCATTAAAAGATGGTTTAAACTTTATAGAATGACTTGTAGTCATTCATGCATCTTCTCAATGATTTTAATCAAGTTAACATTAGAACATTCTTTAAACAATATTCTTTCATCATAACAACAATACTCATTATGATGGCAATAGAACTCATACATATACATACCTCAAGACTTTCTTGGATAGACATTTACACAAGAAACTTTGAAATTAATGATATTATGTTGACATCAATGAAATAACCATGACTCTTCATTAGAACCTTTGACATCAATGACAACATTAAATATCAAACCTCAACACTCAAAGACAATGCTCAACAATCTCTCCCTTAATCAATGACAATGTTCAATAGGGGTGAATGATTAAGAGGATATGGGAATTTTTTTTTGACATTACATTTCTTAGGATACCAAATCTAAAAAAATATGCCTTAGAAAGTTGCCCAAATCAAATCTCTAATACCATTTGCAATGAATTTTTTTAGATGATTCATAACAATAGAATAATATATCATATAATTAAGAATAGAATAAGTAGATCAACAATAATAATTTAAAAATTATTAGAATACTTGAGGATTATGACTAAGCCACTTTGAGGGGTAACCTAAACAATAATGAAATAAGAACAAAATTCACAATATGACAATAAAAAAACTAACCACTACCTTATATATACTCTACTTAGCCTTGGTTATTCCATAGGTTGACCATACTAAGAACATAATGAATTGAAATAAGATAATATGAAGGTATGAAATCCATAAGTCAGCCACACATATCCCTAGATTAATTATAGGTTAATGATATAATAGAAAACTAGTGTATGGTAGGGTTTTTACCTTTATGAAAATTTAGGTCTGTACACAAGCTTTATTGGTCTTGTATATGTGTTATGTGATGCATGATTTTATATACAATCCAATATGCACCTTATTTTTCACTTGAAACCATAGATTTATAGACAATTATGAATAAATGGAATAAATAAAAAGTATTATTGGTTGAGTTTAGTATTGATCTCAATATCCCCTATGTTGAGCATTACCTACATACTAATACTACGAAGAGGGTTCAAACTCCAAGTATTTCTCCCATGTTATGATGGTATGTGGTAAAGACTAGTGTAATGCTAAATGTTGGTGTAATCATAATGTAATTAAGTTAGTTAAATATTAATTTTCAAATTTTAAGTGTATTCAAACTTAGCTTGGGGATACTAGAGTTGTGTGGGATCTAAATTAGAAATAATAGATGTTTTTTCCTCAATGTGTAGTTAGATGTTCTAGTGATTTTCCATGTGTGAGAATATTATGTGAAAAATGGTTGGAAATGTGGGTTTATAATGTTATTTTATCAAATTTATTGGATTTATCTTGTGAAATTTGTCTAAAAACTTGTTAGGTGATTTTGAGTTTGATAAATTACCTTTATTTGGCAAGAAGACACGATCAGTGGAATTTGATAATACCGACAAGTGAGATAGTCTTAAAGGAGTGAATTTTTTTGGGAAGAAAATGTATATAATATATAAGTGTTAATAATTATGAGGATGATCTTAGGATTTTTATAATGAATATTAGGAAGAATTATGTATTATATTTGGCTCAAGATAGGGATTATCCACATATAAACATTGGAATAACAGCTTAGAGCTATGGAATTAGGCACTTTGTGTGTTAAAAGATTTGTCACAAGTATACTATTTTAGAAATAAATATTCATTTATATTATTAAAAATTCATGTTTTATAGTATTTGAAACAAAATGTACATCACCTCTCTTTGTAGATAAAATCATACTATGTTTGGTTAATTCTAACACTATATATGAAAATCCCATTGTATATAAAATCCTTGAATTATCACTTCCTTGTGACTTAATAATACATAAATTTAAATTATTTGATGGTATTAGTGATAATATTATACATCTTATGATATTTAAGGATCCTATGTAAAAACTCAATACTATTCATATAATTATTCTAAAAACATTCCTCAGGAGCTTAGCTTGTCAAGATTTAGATTGGCTTCACTATCTTCCTAGTGGATATTTACATTAATTTATTAAGTTATAAGATGCCCTATTTAAATATACTTAAAATAAGGGACCACATGTTACGTAGGAGCAAATTCCTTTGTTCTACTAAGGAAAGTCTAATCTTTTTAATGATTACATATTATGATTTAAATCTTGTATGAAATACTTGATTTATCATGCAATAGATTTTTAGAATAAATAAATATTATATAGGGGTATTGAATTTTATATCAAAGAGATATTTATTTATCATCCTTTTTAATCTTTCTAATCTTTGTGTTTTGAGACTATTTCACTCAAAAAAGACCTTACACATGCTAAAAATGCTAGTCATATTATTACAAACAAGGTAATCCATAATAATGAAGTTTAAAATAAGGTAGTTGATAAAAATATGGAAATTCATAAAGTTTAAATTTAAAATAAAGTGATGCATATCAAATAATCTACAAAGAAAAATATCAATAAGATGGAAACTCACGATTCCTACAAGGAATCAACTAATCTAGTTTGATAGCTCCAAGGATAGACCAAATGATTTTTATGAACACTTCTTTGTAAGAATTTGATCAAGTTAACTTATAATCATAATAAACCCACACATCACCTTTAATGATTGGGGTTAAGATAAGTTTTTAACTATTATCTTATCAATGGGAATATATATGACAATTTTTATGCATTTCAAATTAGGATTAAACAACTTGTGGATAAGGGTGTTATCACATTTTAAAAATATCTTAATAAGTCCTCAAGATTAAGTTCTCCATCTTATTCTAATTTAAATTTTTTGAAGGGTGATGTAACCCATGACATTCTTAAAAAATAAATAATGGTCAATCATGTTTTCTCAAAAGGAATGAATAGAAGATCTTCTTCTATTTCAAAATATATGAAGATTGATATATCCCAATTCATTCCTCAAAAGGAACCAATAGTCATTCAAGTTATTATATAAGGTAAAAATATAAATAATATTGTAATTGATAATAATGCACAATGAATTTTATGCACAATTGGGTTTCTTAAGGAATTGGGATATGATGAGAGAGATATACAACATATGATCACTTAATATGATGAAATGGGGCACATTACTATGCCAATTTCTCTTAGGCCTAAGAAAGTGGGAATATTATTATATGTTAAGCCTAATATTACACAAGGTAATGGAGTATTGGGAAAATCATAGTTATGAAAATTGAAAGAAAAATTAGACTGGTTCTATTTGAATTTGTCAAACAATTTTCAAGGTGGGATACTTACATATCATAAAAATATAACAATTCACAAGAATACCCCTATTAAGAATATAGTTACATCTTAAGGAAAAAATTTATGGATACCAAGGAAAAAGGAGTAACGTATTGATCAAGGAATCAAACAAATAAAGAACATTTCAAAAAAATAACACGGAAAGAAAAAATCACAAGCTATCACAATTGGATAAATACCTTTACAAGAAAAGTTAACATAGGTATATAAGGAAAGTTTAAATGTTCCTTAGATGTTAGTGTCATAGGATTTAGTTGTTTATGAGGGTTAATATAACATAAAGTTATTCTAAATTTGTTACTCAAATAATTCCATCCTAATTGGTTTTATAAAATGTGATGATATCATTGATTTAGTTATAATCAATGACATATATCCTATTATAATATTTAATCATTCTCATGTCACATTTACACATGTTATTAGTTAAAATGATAATAATTTAAAATTATAATTAAATACATGGGTAAGTGCACGGAGTTAGGGGATAATTATATGGGCATTTTAGGTAATTTAATAATGAGATCATGTTATTTAATTAATAGAATCACATTATGTGAATTATGGCTCAGTGATTACCAAGATATAATGTGATCACATTATTATATAATGTTACCATGTCATATTAAACAATAACATGATCACATTATTAATGTGATTTCATTATTATCATTTTCAATAACATAATCATGTTAATAACATTATCACGTTACCTATGTATCAAAAAAAAAAGTGAAACCCAAATGCAAAATCCTCATTTTGCATTTGAGTTTCCTTATGCTCCTTCAACTTCCACAATCATGATTTGGTTTAAATAGATAAGAGAGTGCCAAGAAGCTACCAAATTCATCCCATAAATATTTTGATTGATGATGCTACCATGTAGAAGAGGTAAGTGATAAATATTCCCTATTTAACCCTAAATTTTCATTATTTAACCCTAATTTTTAGTTGTAATTTTTTTAACAACCCAACTTGATAATCCTCCACCTAACCCTCCTATAATTACATAAAACCCCTTAGTAGTTAGGAGATTCTAATTGACAACATTATGGGAAATAAACTTGAAATTGAAGAGTTAATTGGGAGAATTGGGGATCTTACTTTGACCAACCCCCACCACACCCAACTAGTTAATTCCCTAGAGACTTTATTAGGTCAAATTAACTCTATGATGAGTCAAATTGATAAATGGACTTCTTATAGCAATATTTGTAGGGAATATTATGATATAAAATTATTATCACTTTAATTCAATCACAAATAAATTTAAAAATCACCCATTTGTGCCCTATTTATTTACCCAACAACCAATTCCCCATTTATCATAATCCCTAAATATTTTCCAATCCATCACTGCATACTTAACTTAATCACAACAAATTTTTGGGATCAATGGTGGATGGCATTTGACTATCTATTGTGTAACAACCATGAGGTCCCATTATAGTTTTTGAGGAAACTCTACTATGATTTTGGCCTCAATGAGATTCCAAATTATTTTGATTTTAGTGAGTTTTAGGGCCGAGGGAAAGGCTCTGTGTAAGATTAACCAGGTGCATGTTATGCACCTAATCGACATACATAGATCTATATCCAAAAGTCTCTTAAGGTTAAGATCCCCTCTATAGTTCAATACGTTATGGAGATAAACACTCTACATGATCTTAGTTCACTCACCAATACACTCATTCAACATATGTATAGGCTTTCATAGAGTGATGCTATAGATATGCCACCTATTGTACATGCCCAACCCCACCCTTGTAGTTCTTGTGGATCTATATGTATAGGACCTTTTGATGATGATGGAACTAGTGTTTTATAGGTCTTGAATAATATTATTAGGAGTGATGAGTTTTTGGCATGCATATTTGGTGCACAGACATCAGCCACGACATAATTGTAGGTATATTTTATATAAATGTCATGTTAGGTTTTAATTATATTTACAAAGTTAATTTAGCTAAAAATTAATTTACATAGAAATTGAATAATTTATATGTCATTTTTTATTTTTTAGGAGGTGATGGTACCTTCATCATCATAGTCAACATTTATAGTATTTGATTTAACATGACCTTTGTTTATATATTTAGATCTAGCTATTGGCCCATCCACTATTGCATCTATCTTTTTTAGGATGACACCATTTACTTATATAGAGGTAAAACTTAGATTTAATATTATCCTTTATGTACATTTATTATATGTATATTTTCCATGTAAGTTTAATTTAAAATTATCTTTCTCTATTTTCATACTATATTTTCATGTTCTCTCTATTTATCCTTGCTCTGTTCTTTACAATCTTTTTATGTTTTTTCATAGGTCTACATGATACTTTGATTTTTTGCTTACACAATACCCTAATAGAATATACCTACTCAATTACATCTCTTTTCATGAGTCTAACCATTCCACACAACCCACAAGCTTCAACTCTTCACTTAACTCTTCTTTCCTCTTTAACACCTTCCTTGTACTAGCCCTTTTTTGAGGCAAACCTCCTTGTTATGAGTAAAATACAAAGCTCCCAATAAAACAAAACCCACATTAATATAACCCTTTACATCACATAGGTCATGTAGGGACTTTCATAATTTAAGTCTCTTTGGATAACACCTAATTCAACAACCCTTAGGACTAATTAGGTCTCCCAAGCTTAATTACTGACTATGAAATCATACCATATAAACTTAAATCAACTATAAACCTTAAAAATAATCTTCTCATATATAAATACACATGTACATAATTTTTTTAGATGGGTTGATCATCTTAGGGTTACTGTGAACCTTTGGAAGTTGGTATGAGGTATCACAAACCATTAAAGAAGAACCATAATAATTGCAAGCTAAGAGAATGGGATCAATAGTATTTATATAACTAAGTTTGGTAAATTTTATAAATATCCCATGAATAATATCATTCAAGATTAGATAAGGGTATTTAATCTTGAATGAGACTTATTAGGTACTAATAAAGGTATATATTAGTTCTTATAATGTTTAATTATAAACATAGACTTATTTTAATAATTTCAATACATATAATTTTGAAAAATATAACTTATGTAAATGTATTGTATTTGTAGGTTTATTTTATGACCATCTAATAGTCCTAATAAGATGATTAGTAGGGAAACTTGTCATGTTTATCCCATATTTGATATGCCTATTCTAACATTTGATCTTATCATTGAATTTTTTTGGCATGAAAAATAGATTGAATAGGATTACAAGCTTGCAGTAAGTGGATGTGTTAAATGATTTTTTATTGCAGTTTAAAATTAAATTATTTACAATTGTTTGAATTTATTTTAAGTTACTTTTATAATAATTATTGTATTTGAAAAGTCTTGGAGGTTTTTTAATGATGTCTCTAAGGTGACCAATAATGTTGATGAGGTGTCATGTGTGCTAGAATGACAATGACAAAGTGTGATTAAATGTGCTTTAGTGTTCTTACATGGTTCTTTAGTACTTGAATTAGTGAGGCAATTGATGGTATGGACATGTTGAAAAGTTAGTATGGGGTGTTATGAATCCTTAGAGTGATTATGGAAGTGAAATGAATTCATTAAAGAAGTCATATGAGTGTATAGGTTCAAGTAGTCATCTTGGAAGATAAGTCTAAGTAATAATTTTAATGACATCATATTTCACATGAATGAAGGTTTAAAGATAATTTTGATACGTGGATTGATTCCCCTATGATAGGTGATCACATGGTTCAAATTTTAGGTCTGAACATTGAGCGTAGAAAATTTATAACAGTGTAAAGTTGGCCTCTTAGATAGAGTTCACTAATTTTTTATACTTAGCTAAATTTTAAGGAGGAGATATAATAGTGAGTTTTCAAAAGATCCAATGATGTGCATGAACTCAATTTGTCAAAGGATTCAAAGATGGTGTGTGGGGGTGTCAAGTGGAAAAAGAGAATTGGATACTAAATTTAGGGTATGTAGAATTCACAGGGGACTACTAAGTGGTACAAGAATGGGGACTAATAACAATGTGTTTTGATAGAATACGAGACTACTAAGTGGTGTAAGTGAATTAATTGAATCAAGTAGGGTGCTTAGAAGGCATGTGAGGGTGCCAAGTATCTTAATCATGGAAGTGAAGATCTAAGATCAATGGTGAGTAATGCAAGTTAAAGTTATGAGACTTATAATGAGATCAATGGAGTGTAATTGATTTATCTTTTATGGAGCACGAGATGATTACAAGTGTTATATGTTTTCCTTTGAATAGTGATCATTAGTATTTGAAATTAACAAAGGAAAAACCTATGCTGATTATTTTTATTATATCTTTTGATCTAGGATTAATTTATTGATGGTGTAAAATCAAATTTCAAGAGGAATTCATGGCGCATCTAGAGAAGTGAGTTATAATATTTGAATGTTTGTGAAATTATAGATATTGAGATCCAAATTTGACTATTTGTTTAACCACATTCTGTAAGTGACCAAAGAAGGATATTTGAGTTGTTATTGATAGTATTTTGATGTTTAAACATGAACTATCTATTACAGAGTGTTATATACTCCATGAAGACCATCTATGTGGACTTTAGAGGTTTGAACAATCCATATTCAATATTAATAAAGGATTAGAAGTTGACTATGTTTATTAAATACACTGGAAGTTTGAGTGACCATCTTGTAGAGGTAAGTTGAAGATGTTGTGAGTAGATTTAAGGAATAAAATGAGTATGGATATGTTGTATAGGTCTCAAATAATTATAATAATGCATTGGTTGTTATGATATTCCCCTGATCAGATATGGAGAGTCAAAATAGCTTGATTATATTTTGACTATATATGACCAGTCTAAGTGGTCATTTTGAGAGAGTTATTTTGAGTCTTTAGATCCTATTTTGAAGTGTATAAGGAACATGTAAGTGTTTAATAGATCCTAAAGGTTTCAACCATGTGATATAATCATATGACTATGTGAAATATTAGAGTAATTACTTCAAAATTTCAAGACTATGTTTTTTGTGTTTAAAGGCCTAAAGAGCGAGGAGACTTAATTGGTAAGTTGAAGTATTAAGTTGGTGGTTAAATTGGAATAGACCCATGAGGGATTGATCAAGTGTATATTAGAGATATTTTTGATATTTTTTAAAGTATTGATGGAAGCTGAAGGTGGGCCGAGAGGTTGTAAGAATATTGTGTGGATGTGAAGGCCTAATTGTTTTGGGTCTCATTAAGGCCTAATGGAGGATTTGAGTCTTAAGGACCATGGATGACATATGGAGTGGATTTATTCACCCATGTAGAATTTTTAGGGAGATATTTAAATTATAAAACAATTATGGTAATCATATTTGTTGGCCAAGATGGGTTAGACCAAGAAAGTGGTATAAATACTAGGCATATTTGGCCTATTTGGTATAGAGTTGTGAGAGCATGGTGCTAAGAGAAGGAGAGAAAATTTGAAAGAGAAGTTATATTTAATTTAGTACCATAAAATATTAAATAGGATTAGTCATTTTTATCTAATCAAGTTGATGCAGGAGGACACACATGTCATTGGACCTAATGAGTCTAGAAGAGGCAAATTGAGTAAGTAAGCCCTATAGTTTATTTGGGAAAGATTGAAGGGTGAATAAGAGTGAAAGAAAGATAAGTAAATAATAAGGTGTATAAGAAATAATATCATATGTTTTATCAAATCAAGGTATCTAAGTGGGTGCTTGGTTGCCTAGGGTATTGGTTCCTCCTTATGGGATGGGTGTTCCATGATCAGTTGGTGCTGGTCTAAACACTAGATCTTTTGATTTTAGGAATATAGTACATATTTTAGGGTTTAGTGGGTTTTATCCCACAAGATGTTTTTTCACATAAATCATGTGTTATGTGCTTTATATTTCTATATTCATTGTAATGGTTAATTTGTATGCATCATAATTGTGTGTGTTGAATGTTTAAGACTTAGGAATTGAATTAGATTACCTTACATCATTGATTCACCTCACAATGATTGTACTTATAGAAATTTTTATAAGAGTAGGACCTTATATACAATTTTAACCACTTGAAGGTTATCATAAGTATACTAGATCTTCATGGTGAACTAGTTTGTGCTTTGTTAAAGACTAAACATCTAAAAAAATTGATTGAAAATCTGAAAGGAAGCAAATATTCAAATCTAACTCCCTCCACATTTTATGAGATAAAATCAAGTAAATTCTTAAAATATTTATATATTCTCTCTTATAAGTTTATAAGGTACTATAGATTCACCAAAGAAGTCAAAAATAAAGACTCTTGGATCAGTAATGAAAAAGAAAAAAGGAGATCCAACATGAACACTTTTTTTAATGGATATTATTGTACTTGAAAATAGTTTGTTCATAGATATAAGAATTGTCCTCTATCTCCTAAGATCCAAAGAGATTGGGTTTGCTACAAGTATAGTTAGAAAGGTCATATTATTAGTAATTGCAAAAGAGCCTTTTGGAAAAAGAACATACAAGTCATTGACACCATCAAATGGTTCAAGGAAACTAAGCCTAAGAAAGATAAATAAAATAACCAAAACTCTTACAATATACCAAAGGAAGAATAAATGTTTGTTCAAAAATATTTTCACACTCAATAAGATGAGAACAAGAAGTGGTACATAGATAGTGGGTGCTTAATTTTTATGATAAGAAATAAGAACAAATTTATCTCTCTCAAGAAGACCAATCTAGGTTTAGTTACATTTGGTGATAACAAATTAGCTAATATTTTTGGAAAAGGTACTATGAGTCTTGACAATGGCCATACTAGAATTGAGAATGTCTTATTTATAGAAGGTCTAAAACATAATATTTTAAGTGTGATTCAAATGTGTGAGCAAATAAATATTATAACCTTTCATAATAAGGAATGTAAATTTAAAAGGGCAAAGTCTAGAAAAATAATTGAAAACATTCATAAAGCAAAAAATAACCTATATATCTTCCATGAACCTAAGAAAGAGGAATGTTTCATAAGTCAATTGGATGATAGATGGCTTGGCATAGAATAATTGGACATATAAATTTTTACAATATGGTAAGTATCAATTCAAAGGGGTTAGTAAGACATACGCTAAAAATTACCAAAATTCCTCATTCTCTCTATAAAGCATGTCTTCATGGGAAGTAAATCAAGAAGAGATACAAATCCAAGGAACATTACACTATAGGTCCATTATAATTGATCCATACTAATCTATGTGGACCTATGAGAATTTTAATTATTCAAGGTAATAACTATTTCATGATTCTCATTGATGATTTCACTAGGATGACTTGGATATGTTTTCTTAAAGAGAAATCTAAAGTTTTCTCAAGATTTATAGCATTCAAAGCACTTATGGAAAATAAAAAATATAAAATTAAGTGTGTAAGATTAGATAGATGGGGTGAGTTTTGGTCTCATTAATTTGATGAATTATATGAAGAACAAGGGATAATAAAACAAGATTCTACTACTAGAGCACCAAAAATAATGGTGTTATTGAAAGGAAAAATAGAACTATTCATGAAATAAATAAAAATATGCTTCAAGATGCTAAACTATTATATGGTTATTAGTAAGAAGTAGAAAAAAAATTATTTTAGATTCTTAATAGGTGCCAAATTAGATTAAATGGTGATAAGTTTCCATATGAGTTATGGAAGGTTACAATTGCTAATGTCAAATAGTTCAGAGTATTTAGGAGTAAGTGTTATATCAAAAGGGATGAAGAAAATATTGGCAAATTTGATTGAAGATCTGATAAGGGAATCTTCTTAGGCTACTCTTTGATCAGATCTACCTATAGATGATTCAATAAGAGACTTCAAAATATTGTTTAAAGATCAAATGTGACTATAGATGAGACAAATAGAGTCAAGAAGTCAAACTTGTAAGTGATACTATTCAAAATTCTATTTCAAAAAAGGATGGGTTATATATTCAAATAGATGATGAATAAGAAGAGTAAAAAGCAATAATTAACACTAAAACTCCATATAAGAGACTACAAAAGGATCATCTTGCCTCCTAGGTAATTGGTAATGTGAATGCAAGGTTAAAAATTAAAAGAATGTTGATCTATAAGAATCAATGAAATGTTGTATTTTTATCATCAGTTGAACCCAAAACTCTCTTGAAAGTTAGAAAAGATGAAATTTAGACATGTGTTATAGATGAATAACTTGATCAAATAGTAAAGAATGAAACATGGGATCTTGTTCCTAGACCAAAAACTAAGAATGTGATAGACACTGAGTGGGTCTTCAGAAATAAGATGAATGAGAAAGGAGAGATCATAAGAAATAAATGTAGACTAGTATGTAAAGGATATAATTATGTTGAAGGGATAGATTTTGATGAGACTTTTTCTCTAGTGGTAAAAATTGAAGCAATTATACTCTTCTTGGCATATTCTAGTTTCAAAGATTTTAAGGTATACCAAATGGATGTGAAATATGCATTTTTAAATGGAAACTTAGAAGAAGTGTACATTGAGTTACCTAAAGGATTATTCTTGTCAATTGATCAAGACTATGTGTGAAAATTTAAGAAGGCTTTATATGATCTTAAACAAGCTCTTAGAGCTTGGTATGATAAACTAGACAAGTATCTTCTAGGTTTCAAAAGAGGGGTAGCTGATAGCAATTTTTACATTAAGATTGAAGGTACTCATCAATTACTTGTATTTGTCTATGTTGATGACATAATATTTGGTGCTAATAATGACAATATGGGTAAATAATTTTTAGATGTCATGAAGACTGAATTTGAGATGTCTATGTTGGGGGAGCTTTCATTATTTTTAAAATTACAAATTAACTAACTAGATGTAGGGAGATTCATTTCATAGGATAAATACATCAATGATATGATAAGGAAATTTTATATGATGGAGTGTAAGCCAATGAGTACACTAATATTTACAATTTGCTAGTTGAGTAAGCAAGATGACTCACCAAAGGTTGATAAAACCTTGTAAAGATCCATGATTATAAGTCTTTTGTACTCCACTACCTCCAAAACTTGACATCATGCAAATAGTAGGACTTGTTGGTAGGTTTCAATATGATCCTAGGTAATCTCACTTGAAAGTAGTAAAAAGAATCTTAAGGTATCTTAAGGGTACCATAGATATGGTTTATGGTATCCCAAGAGCAAATAATTCACTCTAAAGACATACACTAATGTATATTAGGCTGGTTATGTGGATGATAAGAAGCATACCAATGGTGGTATTTTCTTCTTGGGTGAATACCTGGTATCTTGGCTAATCAATAATCAATCCTCAATATCCCTATCCACTATAGAAACTAAGCATATAGTTATTGATTCATGTTGCACTCAATCTATATGGATGAAACAAACCTTAGAAGACTATAAGGTGAGGCAAAAATAATCTTGCCCCATCTACTATGGTAATACTAATGAAATTAGTATCTCAAAGAATACTATAATGAAGTCAAAAACTAAACACATTCCTATTAGATATCAATTATTGAGAGAACAAGTGAGCAATAAATGTGTTAAGTTGGAGTATGTGCCTACAAAAGAATAACTTGTAGACATTATGACTAAACCATTAAAAAAATAATATTTAAGTATCTAAGACAAATATTGGGAGTCATATACTTGTCTATAAATCAATATAAGGTTCTTGGTTGAGGGGAAATAATTGGTTCATGAGTTTTCTCCAGTAGTCTATAGTAAAATGATTTAGGTAACTTGTTTTAGGTTTTTGGTCCTAAAGGGTCAAATTGGTTGGTTTCAAGTGTTAAAGAGTTGTTGGCAAATCTAGATTTTTGAGAAGTCTTTTTGAAGATATCATGATCCAGGTGGAGAATGGAGTTAGGGGGGATAACTCATATAATTTGAAAAGTTTGAAGAGTTGTGCATGATGTGAGGGGGAGCATATGTGAGATGTTCTAGTCATGGTGGAGATATAAAGAAGTATACTATAGATGTGAACTCAATCATGTTGATATGATGACTTGATCAAACCAAGTCATGTGTTTTGACAATTATTGAATCCTCATACATAAACAAAGGGGAAGATTTGTAAATGGTCAGGTCCTAGTATCAGAGGACTATGTAATTGAATATGATAGAGAAGGTATGGAGGTAATTGTGCTATTTTTTCATGGTTTGAGATTGTCTAAAGGTGATCAAAGGGTGCCTAAGCTTAGGTGAGTTAGGAGGAGTCCCTCTCAATGTTTTCAAGGTAAGTTCATGTAGTTTTTGATGTTCATGTATGTTTTATCTTTATAGAAGCTATGTATGATAAAAAAAGAGTGTAGTCTTAGACCATGTTTGAGAATCTCAAGGTAAGAAGAGGTATGCATAATGTTAGGGGGATTCTGTATCATTTCTCATAGGTTATACTTTCCTATTATAGGTCCTTGAAGTCTTCTTAGATCCACAGGATTAGGAGTTGATCCCATTTTATCATTATGTAAAAGGGAGAGAAAGTGAAAGAAGAGAGAGATAGAGTTTGAACATAAGCTTTGTATTGGTGCTTGGTATTAGTGATAAATGGGGAGATTGTTGGAGGTTTGTCAATAATGTCTCTAAGGTGACTAAGGATGGTGATGAGTTGTCATGTGTGCTAGAATGACAATGACAAAGTGTGTTTCAATGTGCTTTAGTGTTATTGCATGTTTATTCATTGGTTGACTTAGTGAGGAAATTTATGGATGATATTGATGGTATGGACATGTTGAAGATACCCTATGGGGTGTTATGAGTGTTTAGAGTGCTTATGGAAGTGAAAGTAATTCATTAGAGCAGTCATATGAACATGTGTCTACATTCAAGTAGTCATCTTGGAAGACAAGGATGAGTAATTAGTTTGATGACATCATATTTCACATGTATGAAGGTTTTAGGATAATTTTGATACATGGATGGATTCCCCTATAAGAGGTGATGATGTGGTTCAAATTTTAGGTCTAGGCATTAAGTGTATTAAAATTTATAACAGTGCAAAGTTGGCCTCTCAGATAAAGTTCACTAAGTTTCTATACTTAGCCAATTTTTAAGAGGAGATATAATGGTGAGCATTAAAAATATACAATGATGTAAATGAAGTCAATTTTCTAAAGGATTCATAGATGATTCATAGCGATACGAAATGGAAAAAGAGCATTGGAGACTGACCAAAAGGTATGCAAAAGACATGTAGGACTACCAAGTGGCATAAGAGTGGGGACTAATAGCAATGTGATCTAAGAGCATATGGGACTGTCAAGTGACACAAGTATATTAACTAAATGGATTAAGGTGCTTAAAAGGCATGTGAGGGTGCCAAGTGTCTTAATCATAAAAGTACAGATCTAAGATCAATGGTGAGATATGTAAGTTAAAGTTAGGAGACTTATAAGGAGATAAATGGAGTGAAATTGATCTATATTTTAGGGAGCATGAGATTATTTCAAGTGTTAGATGTTTTGCTTTGAATAGTGACTATTGGTATTTGAAATTAATAAGGAAAAACCTATGTTGAGTATTTTGTTTATATCTTTTGATATAGGATGAATTTACTGATGGTGTAAAAAGAAAAGTTGAATATGACTTCAATATGCATCTATAAAAGTGAGTTATAATATTTTAATGTTTGTATAGTTTCAAATACTGAGCTCCAAAGCTGAATGTGTTTGACCATGTTTTTCAAGTAACCAAATAAGGATATTAGAGTTGTTCTTGATAGTATTTTGATGTTTCAAAATGAACTATCTATTGGATAGTGTTATAGACTCCATGAGGACCATCTATGTGGATTTTGGAGGTTTGAACAATCTATATTTAGTATAAACAAAGGATTATAAGTTGACTTTGTTTATTGAATACATTAGCAATCTGAGTGACCATCTTGTAGAGGTAAGTTGAAGATGTTTTGAGTAGAGATGAGGCAGAAAATGAGTATGTAGATGTTTTATAAGTCTCAAAGACTTATAATAAGTCATTGGTTGTCATGATATGCTCTTGATTTTATATGGAGAGTCAAAATATCTTGACTATATTTTGATTGTATATAACTAGTCTGAGTGGTCATATTGAGAGAGTTGTTTTGAGTGCTTAGAGCCTATGTTGAAGTGTCTAAGGCACATGGATGTGTTATAGAGGTATTTAAGGTTTAAACCATGTGATCTAATAATATAGATATGTGAAATATTTGAGTATTTACTTCAAGATTTTGAGACTATGTTTTCTATCTTTAAGGGCCTAAAGAGTAAAGAGAACTAATATGTAGGTTCAAGTATTGAGTTGGTGTTCCAAGTGGCATGGACCCAAGAGGGAGTGAGAAAGGTTCTATAAGAGATAGTTTTGATATGTTATAAATCATTGGTGTAAGTTTTAGGTGGTCCAAAAGGTTGTAAGAGTAAGGTGTAGATGTGAAGGCCTAATTGTTTTATGTCTCATTAAGGCCTAATGGAGGATTTGAGTCTTAAGGACTATGGCCAACCTATGGAGTGGAGTGTTTCACCCATGTAAAATTTGTGGAGACCTATTTCAAGTATAATCCAAGTATGGTAAGAATCTATTGAAGTATTTTTAGTGATGTCATGGAGGTGTCTAGTTGAGTGTATGAAGTGCTTTGATACCTTGAGTAATAATGAAAAAGTGTGCAATGTGCTTGTCCTAGTGTGATTTTAGTTGACTTGGTTAATCTTATATTTTTAATTGGTTAAAGATGTCCAGGGATGAGCATAGAGTATTAAG
>JARHVA010000519.1:262500-322500 GCA_037957365.1 Torreya grandis
GGATAACTTTTATATCATGCAATAAAGTGCATTAATAGATATGCATATGCAAGGTTGGGCTCTTAGGTAGTTTGACTAGGTTTTCCCATAGCCAATTTTTTAATGTGGTAAGAAGATCCAAGTGATAATTTTGATGGTGTTATATCTTGCACATATGAAGGTATCAAGATAAATTAATCATATGGGTTTATTCAATTTTGAGCATAGTTGATATGCACTAAATTTGAGATCATGCACTGAAATACGACAAAAGTTATGTATGAGCAAAGTTAGTCTCCTAAATAAATTTTGACGTAGTTGGGTCTATGATAGAAGATTTTGATAAGGAATTTTAATGGAATTACATCTAACACATACAAATTTTATAGGAGAATATTGTTATATGGTTACATTCTCCTATATGATGAGATCATATGATCCAAATTTGACATCATGCATCTAAGCATAGAATAAGTTATTAAGGATTAAAAAATGGCTACTCAGATAGATAAGCAAGGTTCCCATACTTAGTCATTTTTACATAAGTTAAAATTTAAGAAATACCAATGGTGTGAGTTGCTCTAATAAGTTAGGAAGTAAAAAGATGAGGATAGGTGCATAATGTTTAATGATTGAGCAAAGGTATATGATAAGGATATAATAGCGAGCAAGTGTTCATATAGATTGATTGAATGGTGAGTGTTGATAGTTAAAAACCTGGTTGATCCATAAAGATCAATGGAGTGCATTGAGTCAACATTTCAAGATTACATGAGATGAGGTCACAGTGACTAAGGTTTAGCATTTCACTTTGGATGTCTATACATTAAAGATTGAACAATATCTATAGTGAGAAATTGATCTAAAGCTGAGAGAACATGAGATTCAAGAAAAGTATTCAAAGTTTAACTGTGATAGTTATCATTCAAATATTTGAATTTAACATAGGAAAAAACTAGAGCTCTGTATTTTATCTATATCTTTCGATAGAAATCAAATTTTATAGTGTTGTAAAAAACAATTATGAAGAGGAATCCATGTCACATATAATTAACCTAATTTAAATATATAGAAGTGTGTACAATCAAATATATTAATGTTAAAAGTTGACTTTGTGTTCGTGCTTATTTTACAAATGACCCAAGAAGGATATTTGAGCTTTTTTTGATGTTTCATGGTGAATTATATATTGGGGAGTGTCATAGACTCCATGAGGATTCTATATGTGCATAATGAAGGATTTTCCAATCATATTAAGTATGAAAAAAAACTAGATGGTGACTATGTGTTCATTCATGGTGATTATGTACATAGAATGTTGATTGAGATTGCACAGAAGAGTGTAATAATGATTGTAAGCATTTGAGGATGACTAAAGGGTCATGTAGTGTGGAGCTATACATTTGGAAGTGGTCCCATGTTATTTTTTTGTTTGATGATGTGTTAAATGGGTGAATAGGTATCCATGAGACCTATAATATCTAAAAGGGACTTATTAAAAGGTGTAGTTGCATAAAGGTGACCCATCGATGCTATGGCTAACCTATGAATATTGTATTGAGCTATGTCTTGATGATTTAGTTGCCTTAAAGGTTAAGGCATGCCTAATGGCTTATCAAGATGGTGATGATCATGAATGCTCTATAAATAGTGAAACCAAATGTGTTGGTTTCTAGACTTATAAGAATTGAATGAGGGAGTATGAGTGTGAAGCTAAGAGAAGGAGATAACATTTGAAATAGAAGGTATAGGTCATTAAGGACTATTAGAGATCAAAGAGGATCAAACATTCTAGTCTGAGCAAGGTGATGAAGGTGATCACATAGGTCATTATACCTAATAAGCCTAGAAGAGGCAAAATGGGTGAGTATTCCTAAGAGATTGTTTGAGAGAGACTTGGGAGTGTTTTGACAGAGGATTGTATATGTAAATTAGGGAGTGAAGGAGGGGTATAGTTCCATGTGGATGAGTTGATGACAATATCAGTTTGAGGACTATTTTTATGACCTATTGGTCATAATTATATTGGTAGAATAGTGCTCTTGTTATTTAAGTATGAGTGAAGGCAAGGTGAATATTGTGTGAGATTGGTCATTGATTTGAAAGGAAGATTAGTGTGTGGACTATGTGTATGACCATCTAGTCATGTTATTATTATTGTGATAGAATTTTTACTGTGAAGGATGCTTTGAGAGTGTAGAGTTAAAGAGTAGGGTTAGTTGGGATATGTAATGTGTCCTAATTGATATTTTTATTTGGTTCAAGTATGTAATGTGGTTTTGCCAATAGAGTGTGTTGGGTGAAAAAGTTGTTGTTGAAAGTTGAGAAGAGTGAGATCCATAGATCTATCATCATGTGTTGAAGACATTAGTTCTAAGGTGGAAGTGTTCTTATCAAAATAGGGACTAGAAGAGTTGGTCTTTCTTAGGTCTAGTTACTCTCTATAAAATAGGTGTTTTAATAAAGGAAGGTGTTCTAAAGGAGTTGATCATCTTAGGGGTAGGTGCTCCTTATGGAATAGTTGTTTCACTAAATACCTTTGGTTAGGAAGACATGATCAAGGTTTACTGGTCTAAAGGAGTTGATCAGTCTCTTGTTTGTAATTTATTATAGGATAGTATTCCATTTGTGTTGTAGTTTTGAGAGTGGGTTTTATTCCCCATGAGGGTTTCCCATAGGAACTGTGTGTTATGTGTTTGATCTTATGTATGCATTGAATGAATGAAGTCTCTTGTTAATGTTACTTGATCAAGTTGATATATGTTAAATGCTTAATAGTTTGAAAGGGACAACAATTGAAATTTAAATATATAAGATCAATAATTCACCCCCCCCTCTCAATGATTTCACCTTTAACAGCATCTTGGAAGACTAAGATGGGTTAGACCAAGAAAGTGGTATAAATACTAGGCATATTTAGCCTATTTTGTATAGAGTTATGAGAGCATGGTGTTAAGAGAAGGAGAGAACCTTTTTAAGAGAAGTTAAATGTCATTTAGGACCATCAAAGATCAAAGAGGATCAATCATGTTTATCTAATCAAGTTGATGTAGGAGGACACACAGGTCATTAGACCTAATAGGCCTAGAAGAGACAAATTGAATAAGTAAGCCCTAGAGGGTGTTTGAGAAAGATTAAAGGGTGAAGAAGAGTGAAAAAAATACAAGTCCATCATCAATTATAGAAGACATTAGATCATAGGTGGTGGTCAAATCAAGGTAGTTGATTGGTTGCTTAGTTGTCTAGGGGATTGGTTCTTCCTTATGGGATGGGTGTGTCACTAAATTAAGGGATGGGTGCTCCTTTATAAGTTGGTTTTGGTCTAAATGTTGGATCTTGTTATTTTAGGACTATAGTCCATCTTGAAGGGTTTAGTGGTTTTTATCCCCCAAGAGGGTTTCCCACATATATCATGTGTTATGTGTTTGACCTTGTTATATTCATTGAAATGCTTAATTTGTATGCATCATGATTGTATGTGTTGAATTTTTAAGAATTGGTAATTGAAATAGATTATCTTACATCATTAATTCATCCCTAGTGATTGTACCTCTAATAAATAGGTTCAACTATAGTGAGCTATGAACATATGACCCATAGTTAGACCTTAGAGCAATCTAAGGCATTAGAGGGGTCTCCATATACTAGTAGGGCATCCCAAGGAGAGTATTATTCAATGAAGGAAAAGAGAGGGATGATATTTTATGAATAGGATGTCTTACATAAGATGTACTTTTTTCTATGCATATATGGTAATTTACACATTTTAGGCATTATATATGCATATATGACATTGACCCAACATTATATACTATGTTGGTAGATGTAATTTTTTGTTTGCCTATTAGGGTAATCTATGTATTATTGACATTACACACATGTACCTATATTATATACCTATCATGGAAATCTATCTAGTTTATATTTAATTTTTATTTCATTGTGTTATTGTACAGTGTTTTTTTATCTTCCAAAATATTATCTATCAGATCTCATATTTAGTATTTTACACAAATGAGGATTAAAAAATTATTATTTTAAATTCTATAAATCTTGGATCTCCCATCATTTTTTTAAATTAAAGTTTTGATTTCATTATGTTTAGTGGAAATGACTAATGACACTATTATCACTTAGGCTTAATGGAATTATTCTCTTTTTACCTATTTATTTTACACTTTGGAGACACTTCTTGGTGTCATTATACCTCTTAAAAACCTCTCACATTCATTATATAACTCATTTCATTCATTCCATTTACAAATGTCCTTTCACTCTTTCACTATCTTCTCACTAGAGAATCCTCTTAGGTTTCAAATACTAAAACTTGATATAGGTCTCAAGGAGTCATTATTATATAATATATTTTCTTATATGGTCAAATAACACCTTAATTAACCTCTTACAAGTTCTCAAACACACTTCAACATCCAATTCCACATATAGGGTTCACAATGGTCTCTTTAGGCTTGTAGCCTTTTATTTGAGGAAATCATCTTGGTTTAAGAAATATATAAATTATTTTGGATATTTAAAACATTTTATAGCAACCCTATATTTACTTACATGTTTTTGTCAAATTTCATGACCTAACTCCACTCTAAGATCACACTTTCTTTGTAAACCACCCTTCAATTAGGCCTAATTAGCCCTATCTTAAACCCACATTCACCAAATCCATATTGTACATCATTTAACCACAAAAAAACAAATTTATTAATTTTCCTTACATTAAAAAATGTCACATTATTAATTTTCATTAATTTATAAGGGTCAAAACTCTTTTAATGGGGTTTTTTCTATTAAAACCCTAGTTAGACTTTTGCACAACCTGAGGGGCTATATAATTCAATATATTGAGTTATAAAAAGTTTAAAAGGACAAAAATTACACATATAGGTCTATTTTCACCCAAAAATAATTATAATAAATGTGATACATCTCATTTCTCTTTATTATCTCTTTTAACCATCAAAACACATGTTTTTGAGTCTTATTTAGGATTGTGACAACAAGGTTTATGTATCAATCAGTGTCAAAGACTATATTAAGGGATTTTAAAAATCTAAATACCTTATTTAAACATATAACCAACCATAAAAACCATTATATATATTATCATACACATTTATACAATAAAAGTCTCTCCTCTCTATCTTGACTATGCACAACAAAACACCCTACAAGCGTATGACAGTAACATGGAGTATTAGTTCAATTTAAAATATCTAATGCATATTATAAGATATTAAAAACATCATTTTATGATTTTAAAATATTAAAAGTCCATATATTAAGTTTCATACTTGACAATATTAATAAATAAGTCTTACTTCCCTTTGTAATGTGATTGTTAACCCAATATAGGATATAAATAGGGTTTATTTATTTTAGAGGACTGCATGTTGATGCATTACAATTATATTTTGTATTAAAAAAAATAAAATTACAAATAAATTATAATATATATATATATATATATATATATATATATATATATATATATATATATATATATATATATCATTATCTACACCAAATGCATATGCCCTTCATGAAAAATAACCATTTACTTTCATATTGGACTATCATAGGCAAAACAGGGTATATGGGTAGAGGTAACCCTTTTTGTTAAATTATCCATGTATAAATTTATTTATCATTTATTTTTTGGTATTTATATGTTCAAAACATTAAAAAATAATATTATGATGACTCACAACTTACCAACTTGGTGGAATCACTCCAAGCTCCCTTCCTTGACTGTGACTTACAATCACTTCTTGGTTACCCCCTAAAGTCATTCATCCACCTACAACATTAAAGAAATGAAAAAATATTCATGCACTAAATAAAATTACAGTATAACATGAAAATAATATAATCACATACACTAAATTGAGAATCCATAACAAGCCACTTTCCTTTATTCGTAGCTTTGTTCTTTATTACATTACAGTCCTTTATTGGACTGGAGATCTTTCTTGAGATGTTTTATACATGACTTATGGGACCTTATAATAAAAATTATCTCATCTAAATATTTATAATTATGTTCATGAATCACATTATATAATCCCCCAATAGAACCTAATAGGTCATTTACTCATTAAGTTTCTAGGTCTTTAGTTCAAGTTGTCAAAGTTTAAGTTGTAGTTGTAGAACTCTAGTTTTAATGCTTCCCAACTAAAAATTGAAACAAACAACACATATGGGGGGTGAATAAAATATATTACCAGGTTAATTAGCCTCCCATTAGGCTTTATTGATAAAATTACCACCTATTATAGCCTTAAGAACACCCTTCCCAATACAAGAAAATGCAAATTTTTAGCCTAAGTTTAAATATGCATAAATGAATACTGTAAGTCATTTTTTTGAAATTTTAGATCCTTCACCTACTTATTTAATCCTTATAATTTCACCCTATATAAATCATTTGGAATATTCAATTGAAATCTATTAGACAAGTTGTAGTGAGGGGTCTAAAAATGCAACATTTTGGCAATGAACAAACAACTTCTTGAGCTCCAGCTAGCATTTCTACCTCCAAGACCTCCACCTATGAATATATCACTTTGATCACATACATATAGTAAAATTACATGTTATAACATTTCCATGATGTTCAAATCCACCTAGAAGTACATTTTCACTATCTTTTTGAAGAGAGGAAACACTAACAACAAATATTGTTAACATTTAAGTTTTGGTTATAAAACTCTAGTTTTAATGCTCCCTAATTAAAAAATTACTTTGAAAAAAATTATAGGGAGGATGGTGGATAATGTTTATTAATATGTTCTTGGCCTCCCATCAGGATTGATAGACAAACCCACCACCCATTCTGGCCTCAAGAACACCCTTTCCAATACAAGAAAAATATAATTATTTTGCCTAAGTTTAAACATGCATAAAATGAAAATTATAAATCATTTACATGAAAAATGAGATACATAAAAAAAATAATTAATCCATCTAATTTCAACCTAGAGAACTTATCTGTAAGCTTTGAGATCAATCTGTTGGACAAGTTAGAGTGAGGGGTCCAAAAATGCAACTTTTTGGCAGTGAACAAGCAACTTCTTGAGATCCAACTAGCATTTCTACCTTCAATACCTCAACCTATGAATATATCAATTTTATCAAATAAATATAGGAAAATTAAATTTTATCACGCAATCATGATGTTTAAATCCACATGGAAGTGAATTTTCACTACCGTTCTAGAGAGTGGAAACACTAACAATAAATGTTGTCAAAGTTTAAGTTACAATTATAAAAATCTAGTTTTGATGCTTCCTAACTAAAAATTAAAACTTAAAAAACATTGAGGGGGGGGGTGGATAAAGTCTAGGACTAGGTTTTGGCCTCCCATTAGGCCTAATCAATAAACCCAACACCCATTTTGGCCTCAAGAACACCCTTCCCAATACAAGAAAAATGTAATTTTTAAGCTTAAGTTCAAACACATGTAAAAAAAATTATAAGTCATTTCCATGAATTATTAGATACCTCCCATACCCATTTAATCCTTATAATTTCACCCTATATCATTCAAGTGTAATCTTCAATAGCAATCCATTAGACAAGTTGTAGTGAGGGGTCTAAAAATATAACTTTTGGCTATGAACAAGCAACTTCTTAAGCTCCAACTGGAATTTATACCTTTGGGACCTACACCTAAAAATATATCACTTTGATCACATATAGATAGGAATATTACATGTTATCACACCACTACAACATTCAAAACCAACTAGAAGTACTTTTTCACTATGTTTGAGAGAGAAAAAATACTAACAAATATTGTCAAAGTTTAAGTTATGGTTGTAGAAATCTAGTTCTGATGCTTACTAATTGAAAATGACAATACCAACATTTTAAAATAGGGTGTATATCTTCTAAGACTGGGTTATTATCTTCCCATCAGACATGATCGACAAACCCACCACCCATTCCAGCCTTAAGAACACCTTTCCTAATACAATAAAAATGTAATTTTTTGGCCTAAGTTTAAACATGCATAAAACAAAAACTATACATCATTTATATAAACTATCATATTCATTCCTTACTTATTTAATCACTCTAATTTGATGAAATTAATGTTGGATTCATACAATTTACCCAAGGTCACCCCTGACCAGAACTACCTTCTACCAATGAAACAAATAATTGAATAAAAATAGAGTTTTGATCATTTCTCCTTTCGAAATGTTAAAGAAGATTAGTTTCCAAATGAATAGTTAGGCAACTTAATGTCAACATCCCAACAACCATGTTAACATCTTATTTTCACATGTGGGTGTGCAATATTAAACCCCACATGGGTTATTCTATCTAAGGTGAAGCTTCCCTTTGTCAAGACCCAATTTAATCTTAAAACACTAATTAATACAATTACTCTAACATAATTGTACCTAGAGCACTTAGGTGGAATATTTGAGATCAATCTATTGGCCAATTTATAGTGAGGGGTCCAAAAATGCAACTTTTTCATAATGAACAAGTAACTTCTTGAGATCTGACTGTCATTTTTGCCTATAAGACCTCCACCTCAAAATATATCACTAAAATCACATCTAGATAGGAAAATTACATGTTATCAAACCACCATGATGTTCAAATCCACTCAAAATTGCATTTTCACTACCGTTCTGGAGCACAAAAATACTAACAATAAATATTGTCAAGGTTTAAGTTGTGGATATAAAACTCTAGTTCTGATGCTTCTTGACTAAAAAATGACACTTCCAACACATCTAAGGGGAAAAATAATGTCTAAGACTAGGTTCTAACCTCCTATAAGACCTGATTGACAAACCCACCACCCATTCTAGCCTCAAGAACACCCTTCCCAATATAAGAAAAATGCATCTTTTTAGCCTAATTTTAAACACCCATAAAATGAAACTTGTAAGTCATTTCCTGAGCTTTGATCACATCGAACCTGATCTTCTCTTACCTTTAAGAATATAGAATTTATTTACTAACAGTGCCAACCACATGAAGGTGGAAGCTTATTTGGCACCACTAACCTATAAAAAAATATTAGTATGTAATTAAAAATAAGATTTATAAGTAATACCTAGAAAATTAAAAAAAAAATCATAAGATTTATTACATCTACATTTTAAAATTCAACATACCTATGTTTTTTAATCCAATAAACCACTAGGATCTACTCTAACTTGATAGTATCAAGAATAACTTCATGGTCTGAATCCTCAACTTTTTATATTTTCTTATTTAATGGCTTCTAATGATATTTTTTTGATTGAATATTCATTTTAAGAATCAAATTTGAATAGTTTAGTATCTTCTTATGTATTTTAAACTCTTCAAACAACCATTGATCTATATAGGATATCATCAAAACTAAGTTCTAATAACTACCACTGACCCAGTGGGATAGTCAATATTTTCTCCATATATAATTGAGGAAGTCAATTTTTTATTTCCCTCTACACACCAACACAAGTAATAATCAATGGATTCTTCATTATCCTCATCTATAATAACTACAAAAATATGCCCTGTATCACAAAAAACAATTTTTAGTGACAATATGAATATATATAATGAGAATAAATTATATATAATGAAAAATATTCTACCTATCTACACTAGATTTGATACATGGTCAAAGTCATCTAATGATGTCATATTTTTAAGTTGAAATGTTGTTGGAAATTGATATGCATTGATTGGAATCAGAAGTTTGGAACTCTACTCATCCACCCACTCTTGTGACTCACACTCATCCTAAAAAAAGTACATGCATGAATAACCAAAACATGTCAAGTGTCTCATATGAATTAGTCTAAGAACTTACATCTGAGATAAAAAATGAGTGGAGGTCACTTGAAACCATTAGAGTCATACAATCCTCATAATTTGCCATGTATTACTCCTTTATTAACCAAAAATGTATAAGAATAGTAGAATTTGATTGAGCACCATGACACATGTTCTCATTACACCATTCAATAATAGTTTTTTATCTATCAAATGAACACCTTCTTTAAATTTTACCTCCTCCGTTGAAATAGCTCTTTTTACACATGCTCCAGTACCGTCATGCTCCCCTTATCCATGTACAACCTCAATGAAACTCCAAATGTGTTCTACATAAGTGGTAACATGCATATATATAAACCAATAAAACATTCATGCATTTTTAAATTGTGATGTGCAATTGTTTGACCAAATGTAATGTTGATTAAAAGTAATGTTCCTCTGACTCAACTATTCATATAACTTCTAAAACCAACTTTACACATAATCTAAACAATGTGATCTATCATTTTTGATATATAAATGGTTCCCCCTTAGTATTTTCTGTTGTTGCTTTGTACTATCAGGTACATGTATGAATGTTATATGCATGAATATGGTAACATGTGATGAGTTGTAATACCATGATTAAACTTCCATTTGGTGTTTGAATGTGTAATTTTTAGTAAAATAAACTATTAAATTAATCAAACCAAGTGGTAATTTATCCTTTCTTATCTTGAAATGTTCATCCAACCATCTATCCCTATGTGTGTGCCTTACTTATTCATAAACAATCTTCTCCCTAAATTTGACCAAAATTTTGGAAACGGGTATATTTTTTGTAACAAGCTCATACCTTTTATATTATTTACCATATTTTAATTGATAAGTCACTAATTTATATTTGATTAAACCAACTAATTCCTATCCAATTTCACTTGTAATCTCCTCATGGATATATTTTTTAAATTTTTTTGGTAATCTACCACAAATGCTGCAATTTTTATTTAAACATGATTTGTTGTAAAATAATTGTCCAATTGGTATTTTAAAAAATAAAATTGGAATAAATTACCCATCTGATTTTTGTGTAAATTCAATGCCACACTCCTACAAAATATTTTTAGTATACAAAGTACAATGAATATGGACAAAAACATCATAGTGCATTGAAAACTCAACATGTTGCCTATAACAATAAGTGGTGTGTGTGTCATTTATTTTAACATAAAAAGGTTTTTCCATCTCAAATATCTTTGACAAATACAAATTTGTGGATGTTTTTCCAAAAAAATTATAGTACAAATGTGTTTGAGTAATATCCAATAAATGTTTTGGATATGGTTCACAATTATGAGAACCAACTCTTCTTTTCACAACATTTCTTGCATTGGGTAAAACTCTTTTATTTTCAATCCAAAATTGAGAAAGTAACTCTTTGAGAGTATCGGATATAGCTTTGTCCTTTCATGGAAGTCTACCATAGAATGACCATATCTCATTAGTATTAGGTTTATTAAGTTTTTCACATCTTTTAATTGCTTTCATTGTTGTATTTATATTTATATTAAGTGTTCAGCTTATTTTTGAAACCATTCATTTTTCCCCTATTTTATCACTTATTACACAGGTTATAAGTATACATTGGGCAACATTACAAACTTTGGTACATGATTTTAAGCCTATAGTATGATATGCATCATGTATATTTTCAATAATTTCATTTATTTCATCATCCATGTTAGATGTTATTAGTCCTAATGTGTACATTATAGGTCTCATATTAATCAATTTTATCAAAAAAATTTATAATTGACATCTTTGACTATCATAATCCAAATTATGAAAGAAAGTATCCCAAATTTTTTGAGCCAATCTTCTTAAATCGTGATCAGGCATTTTGTTATGCATTGGTTCTAAAATATTTTCATTGTCTTCAATTGAGTACTTGTCATTTCTACACACAATTCTTGGAGGTGTTGGTAATGGTGGAATTTGTTGAGAGGGTGTTTCAAAATCTTATTACTTTCATTGTTTAGAGGTGGGTTGACATTTTATTCATTATTTATTTCTTCATTATATGTTTCCATAAATTTTTCTTGATGGTTAATTTCATCATTATTTGTTTCCATCAAATTTTCTTCATTCATGGGGGTGAAGCATCATACATAGACTCATCATCAACAAAATCAAAACCTTAGAACTTTGAATTTAAAATTTGAATATTAACTAATTATTATTTTCAATTTAATTATTATTCATTTCATTATTGTAAATTTCATCATTATTTAATTCATTATGGTCAATTTCATCATTGTTTAATTCATAATTGTCAATTGGCTCATTATCTATGGCATTTGGTTCATCAGGATTAGGGTTTGTATCTTGTCTACCACAATGTTTTTGAATTCATATATTATGTTTCTCTCTCGAATCTTCTAATTCCCTAGTGTTTTATTTTTCAACATCTTCCTCTTCCTCAAATGTAATATATCACCCAACACGAATAATTGACAACTTTTAAAAGGTGGGGTCAAGTACATAGGTATCGTAATCTCATATAAGTACATAAAGAATGTTTGTGGGGACAAAAAATCTTGATTTGGGTTGAAAATAGTCATTGAAAAGTGAGCTTAGTCTAAAATAATGATAACATGATTACATGAGTTTTTGTATAAGGTTCTGCTTCATCCAACATATTGAGAAATATATATTAATAATAGCATGATCACATTATGTAATAATGCAATCACATTATTCTTAATAATCATTTGGGGTTAGTAATTGGCAATGAGAAATAAGTGTTACCTATATTAAGAATAAAGTGATCCCATTATTAAATAACATGATTTTTTTATACGTAATATATATTAGGTATTATGGATTAGGCATTAAGGCATTTGGCATAGGCTTTAGGGACTAGTGCATGTAGGGTTTAGGTTTAATGGTGTATATAAGGTCTAATCACTCTATACCATGTGTGAACCTATTTTTTATTACAAAGGATGTTAATTAAGACTAAATCAATTGGTAAATAGGGAAAGTTTTTGGTTTATAATTTAGGGTATAGTGTTTAGGGCTTAGGTTTAGGGTCATAGTATCAATTAAAAAGATAATTCTTAGTCTAAATGATCTTAAATTGGGTTAAAATATTGTTTTAAAAATTAAAGAGTTTTTATTTAGGGTTTAGAGTTTAGGTATTAAGAGCTTTAAGCATTAGGGCTTGGGGTATAGGTTTTAGGGAATGTACAATCATGATGGCAATTAGGGAAATTAGAGCTGATCAAACCCCAAATAAAAATTTATAGTCATGTAATTAGGTTTAAGGGGTTTTAAATAACCCAAATTTACTTCAAATGCATAGCTATATTGGTACTCGTTTTGGCCATAGGTTTAAAAAATACATTTAATTAAATATCATGATAAAATCAATTATATCATAAGGCATGTATGTTTTTAGCATGTAGTGGGCATTAGGGCATAGGGATTACAATTTATGTTTTAAGGATTAGGGATTAGGGTTTAGGTTTAAGGACCTATATGTGATTTTTCTAATCAATCTATCCCATGTGAACCTAGTTCTTACTAAAAATGATGTAATTGGGAGTAAATCAATTGGTAAATAGGGAAAGCTTATGGTTTATAATTTAGGGTTTATGGTTTAGGGATTAGGTTTTAATTTATATATGGTTTAGGGTACATAAGGTCAATCATACAGATAATTGAGGATAATTTGAATCACTTGGACCCATTTGTTACTATCGAATGTGTTTTTGGGTTTTCATTATACCCTAGATGTCATCATGTAAATTGAGTGAATTAGTCAAATGGGGAAATCAATCATGTGATTTAGGCCAATCTAAGCCCTATGAACTTAATTCTTAGTATAAATGATGTTAATTTTGGCTAAAATGATTGTTGTAAGGTTTAAAGAGTTTATATTTATGGTTTAGATTTTAAGGATTAGGAACTTTAAGGATTAGGGTTTAGGGTATATAAAGTACAATCATGAAAGCAATTAGGGTAAATTTGAGCTCCTTGAACCTATATATATAAGTAAATAAGGTGATTTTGATATCAATTATCCCCCATATCATCATATATTGAGCCAATTAAGTCAATTATGGTTTAATGAGTGATGCAATTTTAACCAAGTTCATCCTTGTGAAACTAATTCTTACTATATATATAAAAAATGTTAATTTGGGATAAATTTATTGGTTTAGGGTTTAGAGTCTATAATTTAAATGTTTTAGGATTTAGGGCATATGTCTTAGGGTTTAATGTAAATGTTATAGGGTTTAAGGTTAAATTTAAATGGTATAGGGTTTAAGGTTTAAGATGTCATATATAGGTTCCAATCACTAAGGTAATTGAAGAATATTTGATATATTTATTCACCTATTTATGATAATTATCTTCATTTTTACATTTATGATAAAATTAGGGTCAATTATTTTATGTACATGTTACATACATGTTATATAATTTATTGAGCCATAAATTTGGTTTAGTGGATCAATTTTGCCCAAATCATGTAGGGAATTATACAAATTGACTAATTGGATCAATTCATGATATAACTGATATTTTTATTTTCCCCCAAATCATATCTTACTATTGAAGGGGTTCAAATTGGCCTTAAATTCTTCCTTGATCAAAATAATAAACTAGTTCCTCCTCTTTGGTTAATTAGATTGAAGGGGCTCAAAATAGCCCTAATTTACTTCAGATGTAGAACTAGATTGGTACTCCAAAGGCTAAATTTTGGCCATACGTTTAAAAATTTAATTTTATGACATCTCATGATAAAATTAGTGATATCATAAGGCATGTATGTTTATGGCATGTAGTGGGCATTAGGTCATAGGGCTTACAATTTATATTTTAAGTATTAAGGATTAAGGCATAGGGTTTAGGTTTAACAGCCTATATGTTAATGTTTAATCACTCTATGTCTTATTCAAACCTAATTCTTACTATAAAGGATTTTAATTTAGACTAAACCAATCGGTAAATATGTAAAGTTTATGGTTTACAATTTAGGGCATAGTGTTTAGGGTTTATGTTTTATGGATTAGGCTCTAATGTATATATGGTTTAGGGTATATAGGGTCAATAAAAAAGATAATTAAGGATAATTTGAATAATTTGGACCCATTTGTGACTATAGAAAGTGTTTTTGGGTTGTCATTATACCATGAAAGTCATCGTGCAGATTGAGTGAATTAGTCAAATGGGATAATCAGTCATGTGATTTAGGCTAAATTGAGCCCTATGAACTTAATTGTTAGTATAAATGATGTTAATTTGGGATAACATGGTTGGTTTAAGGTTTAAAGAGTTTATATTTGTGGTTTAGAGTTTAGGGATTCAGAACTTTAATGATTAGGGATTAGGGTATAGGTTTTAGGGTATATAAGGTACAATTGTGAAGGTAAATGGGGAAAATTTGAGCTCTTTGAACCTATATCTATGAGTAAAAAAAGTGATTTTGATATCAATTATCCCCCACATCATCATATATTGAGCCAATTAAGCCAATTTTGGTTTAATGAGTGATGCAATTTTGACCAAGTTCATCCTTATGAACCTAATTCTTATTATATATAAACGATGTTAATTGGGGATAAATTTATAGGTTGAGTATATAATTTAAAGGCTTTGGGTTTTATGGATTATATATTATGTTTTAATGTAAATGGTATAGGGTTTAGGGTTAAATTTAAATGGTATAGGGTTTAGGGTTTAATATATTAGATATAGGGACCAATCACTAAGGTAATTGTAGAACATTTGAACTACTTGTTAACCTATTTATGACAATTACTTTTATGTTTGAATTTATGATACAATTGATGTTAGTTATGCCATGTACATGTTGAATACATATTATACAATTGATTGATCCATAAATTTGGTTTAGGTCTCAATTTTGACTAGATCACTTAGGGAATTACACAAATTGACTAATTAGATCAATTCATGATAGAATCAATCTTTTGATTTTTTCCCAAATAATATATTTCTATTAAAGGGGTTGAAATTATCCTCAAACACCTCTTTGATTAAAAGAATCAACTAGGTCCTCATCTTTGGTTAATTAGGTTTAAAGGGCTCAAAATAGCCATAATTTAATTCAAATGCTCAACTAGATTGGTACTCCAAAGGCTATTTTTTTGCCATAGGTTTAAATAGAGAATTTTATGACATCTTGTGATAAAATCATTTATATCATAAGGCATGCATGTTTGTGGCATGTAGTTGGCATCAGGGCATAGGCCTTAAAATTTATGTTTTAGGGATTAGAGATTAGGGAATAGGGTTTAGGTTTAAGTACATGTATATTAATGTCTAATCATTCTATTCCATTTTCAAACATAATTCTTACTACAAAGGATGTTAATTGGGAATAAATCAACTGGTAAATATGTAAAGCTTATGGTTTATAATTTAGGGTATAGTGTTTAGGTTTTATGGCTTATGGCTTAGGTTTTAATGTATATATGGTTTAGGGTACATAAGGTCAATTTCAAAGATAATTAAAGAAAATTTGAATCACTTAGACCAATTTATGACTATAGAATGTGTTTTTGGGTTGTCATTATACCCTAGATGTCATTGTGTAAATTGAGTGAATTAGTCAAATGGGGAAATTAGTCATGTGATTTAGGCCAAACTGAGCCCTAAGAACTTAATTATTAGTATAAATGATGTTAATTTATGTTAAAATTATTAGTTCAAGATTTAATGAGTTTATATTTATGGTTTAGAGTTTAGGGATTAAGGCTTACAATTAGGTTTAAGGGTATATAAGGTACAATCATGAAGGAAATTAGGGTAAATTTGAGTTCTTTAAACCTATATTTGTGAGTAAAGAATGTGATTTCAAGATTAATTATCCCCCACATCATCATAGGTTAAGTGAATTAAGTCAGTTGTGGTTTAGTGAGTGATGCAGTTTTGACCAAGTTCATCCATATGAACCTAATTATTACTACATATATAATCGATGTTAATTAGGACTAAATTTATTGGTTTAGGGTTTAGGGTCTATAATTTAAAGGGTTTAAGGTTTAGGGATTATGGATTAGGGTTTAATCTAAATAGTATAGGGTTTAGGATTAAAGTTAAATGGTATAGGATTTAAGATATCAAAAATAAGGTCCAATCACTAAGGTAATTAAAGAACATTTGAGCCACTTGTTCACCTATTTATGATAATTACCTTAATGTTTGTATTTATTATAAAATTAGGTTCAATTATGCCATTTACATGTTGCATAGATGTCATGTAATCAATTAAGCCATAAATTTGGTTTAGTGACTCAATTTTTCCCAGATCACATAGGGAATTGCACAAATTGACTAATTGGATCAATTCATGATATAATAAATCTTTTGATTTTGGCCCAAAGTATATTTACTATTAAAGGGGTTCAAATTGGCCTCAAATTCCTCCTTAATTAAAAAAATGAAATAGTTCCTCCTCTTTGGTTAATTAATATTAAGGGGCTTAAAATAGCCCTAATTTACTTCAAATGCATAACTAGATTAGTACTCCAAAAGCTAAATTTTGGCCTTAATTTTATAAAGTGAATTTTATGGCATCTCATGATAAAATAAATTATATCATAAGGCATGTATGTTTTCAGCATGTAGTGGTCATTAGGGCATAGGGATTACAATTTATGTTTTAGGGACTATGGATTAGGGGAATAGGGTTTAGATTTAAGGACCTCCATATTAATGTCTAATCAATTTATTCCATGTTCAAACCTAATTATTACTACAAAGGATGTTAATTTAGAATAGATCAATTGGTAAATAGGGAAAGTTTATGGTTTACAATTTAGGATATAGTGTTTAGGGTTTATGTTTTGTAGCTTAGGTTTTAATGTATATATGGTTTATGGTACACATGTTCAATCACAAATATAATTGAGGATAATTTGAATCACTTGGACCCATTTGTGACTATATAATGTGTTTTTGGGTCATCATTATACTTTAGATGTCATCATGCAGATTAACTAAATTTGTTAAATGGGGTAATTAATCATGTGATTTAGGCCAAATTAAGCCTTGTAAACTTAATTCTTAGTCTAAATGATGCTAATTTTGGCTAAAATGATTGGTTTAAGGTTTGAAGAGTTTATATTTATGGTCTAAAATTTAAGGATTAAGAATTTTAGGGATTAGGACTTAGGGTATAGGTTTTAGGGTATACAAGGTAAAAGCATGATGGTGATTAGGGTAAATTTGAGCTTGTTAAATCTAGATATATGAGTAAATAATGTGAATTTGGGATCAATTATCACTCACATCATCATAGATTAAGCCTATAAAGTTAATTGTGGTAATGAGTGATGTGATTTTAACAAAGTTCATCCCTATGAACCTAATTATTACTACATATAAAGGATTTTAATTGGGGGTAAATTAATCCCAAGGGCCTACTAAGCCTCAATATAAGGAATTTCATCCGTATGATATCAATTGGGGATCCAAGTGCTCACCATATTGAAAAAATAAGTATTTTTCAATTTAATATGCAATTCGGTCTAAAGGAGCTGTGTGAAAGGAATTACATTCATATAAAATGGAAATTAGGGCTTAGTTGACCCTAATTACATACCATATTTAACCAATCAAGTATTAGGTTCCAAATGATACATAATTAGGGCCAATCAAGGTTTGTCGAAGGAATTATGTCAACATAATTTTAATTAGGGCCCTATTTGCACACCTTATTCAAATAACTAAGATTTTGATTCAATCTAATATGAAACTAGGGATAATTGAATTCTCTATAAGGAATTAAATCCATCTAATAATAGTTATGATTTGTATTGTGCACCAAATTTAATTGAAATAATATTTGGTTCAATATGATATGAAATTTAGTCTAAAAAGGCCTTGTGTAAGAGATTTAATCCTTCAACTATAAACAAGGGGCTCTATTGGTCCCAAATACATAACATATTGAATCAAATAAGTATTTAGTGTAGTTTAATATGCAATTATGGCCAACCAAGGCTCATACATGTAGCTGAATACATCCAATGTTAACTACAACTTTGTTGGCCCTAATTGTGAACTATATCTAGCTAATCATGTATTTAGTTTTATCTTGTACATAATTGGGGCTAACTAAGCCCCATAAATTAATTTTTTTTCATATAATGTTGGTTGGATTCCATTAGCCCTTATTGCACACCATATTGAACTAATTGAGTAATTAGGTTCAATATGATAAATAATTGGGGCCACTCAATCCCCAAATAAGGAATTACATCCATCTAATGTCATTTGGGGCTCTAATTACACCATGTTAAATCAAATGATATTGTTTTCAATACTATACAAAATTTGGGACAAACAATTACTATGTAATTAACTACTTCCACCTAATATCAATCGAGTCACTTTTCACTCCATGTAAGGAATTATGTCCATCTAATGTCCATTGTGAATATTTTTCCCTAATTACACATCATATTTAACCAATTAAGTATTTTATTCAATATAATATGTAATTAAGAGTGATCAGTCCCTATGTAAGGAATTCCTTCAATATAATGTCAATTAATGATTTGATAGCACACCATAATAAACTAATTAAATATTTAGTTCAATCTAATACACAATCGAGGTTAAATGAACTCTGAGGAAGGAATTATTTCCATATGATGTCAATTGGGTCTCTAATTACACACCATATTATAAAAAACCAAGTATTTAGTTTAGTTTGATATGTAATTGGGGCCAACCAAGCTCCATCCAAGGAAATTTGTCCATCTAATGTCAAGTTGGGATCTATTGGCTTGATTGCACACCATATTGGGATCAAAGGAAAAATAAATTGATTCATGGGTTAATACATATCCAATTATAATTTAATTATATTAAATATTGACAAGAACATTGGTCCCTAACAATAATATTAATCAACCAAACTTTGATCTTAAGACTATTAGGCCTAATGGCTCCATTAGTAGGTCAAAATACAAATTCAAGTTTTAGGGTGTTGAAAATATATAACATCATCATGTTATTAATATAATCATGTTATTGAGTAATGTTATCATGTTACTAATGCATTTAATAACATGATCACTTTATTAACATGATTGAAATATTTAAATTTAAATTTAATTCTTGTACCTTTTAGCTAGAGAATGGCTTGGATTCTCAAGCCAAAGGCTTGGACTATCGATGTACATCCAAGTTTTGACAGATATGATTTAAAAAAAAATTAAAATCTGATTTCCAAATACACTAATAATTTCTTTGTGAAAATTCAAAAATGTAATACCATTGTGACGATAATGCTCTCACTTTCCAAAAATATGATTTTTATAATTTTTAGACTTATTTAAGGTTTTAAACTATGTTGATTTCTAATTATACCTTTTTTATGCCACTGAATGCCATAAACATACATTCTTATACATGTTCATTTATTTTTTCTTTCATTGATTCAAGTGGAAAAAAAGTTAGATGCTCACAAACTAAGCCTAATTCTACACACATTAAAAAATGATTTTCATTTTTCTAGGGTAGTTAGGCATGCCACACAGATGGCTATCCATTTGTTTTTATTTTTTAGGATCTATTTACTTGAAAATTCATAAATTTTCCCTAAAGGGTTTCATATAATATTAAACTCTACTAAAAAAATGGTACATCACATAGATGTCTATCTACTATGTTTTTAGAAAAAATAGGAGTTTCTCTTCAAATTGTTGATGTTTGGCCTAGTTATACTTAGAAATTTTTTATTAAAAATTGGTGTTTTGGAAATGATACTCTAAATTCTACATTTCATATTCTTACATCATCTTCATATTTGGAGTGCATATATCTTAAATTATCTACCAAAATTTAAATTTCTAAAGTTTCAAGAATCATTTCCATAGGTAGGCCACTTTTTGTCCCCCAACATTGTGCACTTACCCACACATAAATAAATCAAATAATACATAATTTGATGTTATGAATACATGATATAATTACACATCATAAAAATCACACACACAAATTCATATTTATATATATATATATATATATATATAAAGAGTTGATATAAATGTTAAAAAATCAACTATATCACTTAAAAATGGGAAAATGATGGAACTATTCTTTTAAATCACTATCATCATCTTTATCTCAAGTATTAGGAGCCTTGATATAGAATGCCATTATATCATCACACCTAGATCATAAATAATAAATATTTCATCTATCATGATATTCATACATGGATAGTCTTGACTTAAGGTCTACAATGAATTTCACATTCTCACTCTTCAACCATGCATATTCAACAAACATTTTCTATCCAAGGTCTACACTAGGAATAGGCAGACATATTTGATGGCATGCTAGATGTTCTCTTAATACTAAAATCTCACTCCTCAGGTCATCCCACTCATTTTCAATTATAATTTATATAATAATCATAATTAAAGGATTAAAAAAATGTAGATGTACACCTGATATCTCATATACTCTCTCTAATAGACCATCTACCATTAAATCAATAAAGATATACCTCATTAATAATTAAATTAAGGCATAAATATATTCATCCAATACTCATCACCTAAAAATAAAATAAATTTAAAAAAAATTAATATACACTTCGTAAAACATGATACACATAAACTATTACATAATATTTCTTACACCTACCTCAAATGTCTATAGTGGCAAGATGTTATCTAATCACTTGTATGTCTCCTCCATCACCACCCATAGACACATCAGGTATTACATTGGTCATATATGTGGGTGCATATCCTATAATAGGAAATACAAAAATATCACCAAGACTGATCCTACCATCATGTATACTCAATTGTACATCTTACATTATCCACATCTATAATAACTATTAGGGATCCGCATTCCCTACTATAATAGGTACTAACTTGACAAAATTCAATAGACCTATTTCTCTATAACATTAACCAACTCTTTGTGTATGTGTTTAAACCAATGGAACTGGGGGAACACTCTACATAACATAGAACTGTTATGTCATTTTCTCATATTGGATGTTCTCATACACACCATGAACCCAATGACTCACTCTAATTTGTTTCAATTTTACCATATTCTCATTATACCCAAAAAATCATCTATATGGTCTACATATAATATAATCAAGAGTTAAATAATTTAATAGTATATTTTAATCCATTATTTTATGCCCAGTGGCATGTAGGCTATTGACCTATCTTTATACATACATCTATGGATGTACCCAATATATGCATGACATGCCTACTAGAGGATGGGCCACCTTTACCCCTTGAAGTAGTGATAGCTTGGAGCACATTAAAAAATATTGTAGCTATCACTGTATAGAGAGTTATGAGGAGAAAGATATTATTTTTCATACATTAAAAATTTTCATACACCTAAAATAAAGAGCATGAAGGCTATAACAAGGAGAAAAAATATGACCTATACTATGCCCAGAAAACCATATCTAAAAATAAATAAATGCAATAGAAATTTGAAATCATAAATAAGGTTAGGGTTTGGTTCAATTAAACTCATAGGTTAGGTTAAATATATTTTTAACCATTTTTAAAAATAAGTAATAATAATGAAAGAGTATCCTATTAAAATAAGGAGTAAGATACTCTAAAAAAAGTAGGACAATTAATTAATTTAGATTCTATAGATATTTTGATAAAAAATAATAAATCTAAGAATATGCCAAATATAGAAAGTACAAAATTAAATATTATGGTAATATAAATATGAAGGATAGATCATACTTATATTATACACTAATACATAAGAAAATATAAGTGATTGTTTAACCCTAAAAATATATTGATTAGTGTTATCTAGGGTTAAAAGGGATAGATATAGCCTAGTGTACAAGGGAGATAAACTATTTGTATAGCACAATAAGTAGATGTTGGATATATGTTGAATTTATTAAATTGATAAAGGTTAAAATTAGAAAGTACATCTATTCTAGATATGAAAATGACAAATAAATAATGTAATTAGTTGGTTCTAATGCTAACATTGTTTTAGATCTATAATAGGTAAGAAGTAGACTAGAAAATGATTTTCAAGTAGTCACTAAATTCTAGAGCTACATACACTAGCACCATCTTGAGATGGTTGTGTTGATAATACTACATGAAACCAATGTAGGTTTCCTATATGGAATACCTATTGGAAAAATCTGTGACTACCTATATGTGTTTGCTTTTGTCTTCACCTTTTATCTAGTTTATTTAGATATGGTTTATGGACTACCTCTCTTTATGAAATTACAAAACCTTAGTTCTTCATCTTCATAATGACCTTGGGGTAAAATGGGTTAGTGGGCACATGGTTTCAATTTGTACACAAAGACCCATCTATTAATGACCATTATTTACATAACCAATACTCCGAAGAGGGCCTTAGACTAATGTAGTTCTCCCCTATGTGTTGGCTTGTGTGTGTGTATCATATAATACATGATAATAAAGTATAATAATGAGGTCACTTGTAACATGGAAAATATATATCTTGGTCTACTCCTTCAGTAATTCAAATCTATAGATGTGATATCCGTATGTCTGATATAAAAATAAAATAATATAGGGGAACTTTTCTCAATTAAATGTTTGATAGAATGCTTTGATAAGTTACCTTGGTCTCTTTTGGTATTTTCTAGGTGAGTAATGAATGAGGGTTGATGTTTTTAGTTATATCAATCACTTTGGATAAGTTACATTAAATCATGTAGTGTAACCATTGGGATACATTTCATTTATGAATTATATTACTTTAGGGAACTAGACACTTGCATTTGAGTAGAGCACATACATTGATGTAGGTGTCTATACTAGATGCTAATATAGAAGGAACATGAAAGTAGGTATAGACTCAAAACTTGTAAAGGTGGAAGATAAGTAGGTTTTAAGCATTTTAGGAAAGATATAAGGTTTTTGTTATCAACATAAAATTTGTTGGACCAAGAGATAAGCTAAGGGGTATAATATAGAGTAAATTGAAGACTTCCAAAAGTGAGATATATCCATAATTAAGAGGAACAACCAATGTCTAATTTTTCCAAGTGTATAAGACTGACGTGCTATATAATCCATAAAATAGTGTCTACATCCCCCCTTTAATCTAGTAATGAAATTTCTAGTTTAAAGGTGAATAAATGTGTACCTAGGTTTATATAACATAACTTGATTTTGCTTGAGTCCAACTTGAGTTCTTTGATGGTGACTGACCTACAACCAATAACATGTTAAAATATATAATTAGTTCATATAATCTAAAATTTAAAGTTTTTAAAAGATTGAAACTGAAAGAGCAAGGTTTAAAAGTACACTTATGTATTGATGCAACTATCTTGCCTATTGACAACTTTATTTGAAAAGATATATCATTGTAAGGATTTGAAACTAAGATTAGTATATATATATATATATTTAGAAAGTGCATATATATAAGGAGATATAGAGATATTAGAAGGAACATGCACCCAACCTTTGATAAAAGGTACATTCAAAAATTGAGATTATCTCAATTGTGCAACCCAATGATACTTTTAACCTGGTGAAGTTGGATGATACAATTAAGTAGAACCTAAAAATTTGGCAATATTGACTGATTTAATCATCTCAACCATACCAAAAATGAACTAACTAATGCAATATATTGGTTCAATACAGTCTGTAATAGTCTATCCTAGCTATCAGTGCATAAAAGTCTATGATATGGTGATAGTCCATAAAAGAGTTATGAAAGTTGAAACTGATTTGGATTTTGTAATATTAGGCACATATTTCATAGAATATGCACCTTAGATATGCCTAATTCTAAAAATATGTATAATAATGGTATTGATGTATATAATTATGCCACAACTATGAATATGAATTATATAACTATGTGATTTGTCCAATTAAAAAATTATGTAAGTGTGGAGAACATACTTCCAATTCATGCCCCCATCATATATGGAGAAATACAAAAACTAAAATAAGTGAAAATGTGGAGGACATGTTTCCCAAAAATTCCTCCATAGAATTTGGGTGTGTTAAATACTGAATAAATGTGGAGAACATGAATCCAAAGCATTCTCCCACTAAATCTAAAAATTCTGAATGTGTGGAAGTCATGCCTATATGACATGTCCCTAATGAGTCTAAAAACTATGTTAAATGTCGAGAGCATCACTATATCACATGAACCTATTTATATTCCCACACCTTTAAGGTGATTGAATAATAGAAACCAATAGTTACCTCACCTCAAAAGGATAACACAACTATATAATTTATGAATGTAACCATGTAGCATATAGAAGAACACGTCTAGATAAATGTATCATTAAAGTGCATAAAACAATGTGATCACATGAATATGTAATATTCATGATAAGGATCATACAAACTTATATATATTAATATTATAATCTTAATAAGTATATAAATCACACACACAAGATCACTCAAAAGCAAGTCAACATATAATGGTCTAAGGAGAATACAAATAAGGGGAATGTTTAAATGTTGCATAATTAAAGGGATGTGACCTAGTCAAAATACCATAAAATTAAGGATGAAATATTCAAATGTCCATAAAAAAAGTAATGATATATTCAAATGTCAAATAAATCACATATAGGAATGTGGGTTATAAATAAAGGATTATATTCAAATTCTCTAACAAGCAAGACAATAACAAGGTAAGGCACTCAAATAAGTGTATAAAGGAAAGCAGAAGCAACTAACATAAACATATCATATTATCAAATGAATCAAATTTTTTAGCAAAAAATGTTAAGTACATAACATATTGAGTACCCTATGAAATATATAATCATGGATAAATGCATGTGTAAGTACATATATGATATCAAAACATGATAATGAAAGATGATCATTAAACCATATAACCTATGAGTATCAAGATCAAAGATGTGGATGACTCCAATTCATATATGGAATAATTAAATGGAAGGCCCAACATCTAAAATAGGATTAAATCATGTATTCTATATATGTATGTATCACTCAAATAAAATCATGGCATACGTGTATGTAGAAGTAACTAATATGTCATCCATCAACATGGAACTATCACATAGATGCAAACAAGCCAATATAACATGCTTATGTTGATTTTTTTTGGATTTTGGAAGGTTTATGATATTTATGGTATTAGTATCCTTAGTTTGGATCATTTTAATTGATATAGTGATAACTGAAGTAATCATCACATGTAATGAAAACTGATTAGACATAAAAAAGTCTACTATAATGATCAAATGGTAACTAGGTTTCTAATTTCATTTCTAACACTATAAATAATGTATATATGGTAGTATGAAGTATATAATATTCATAAATTGTGTACATTAGGATCATAATTATATAGTAATCATTGTTATACTAAAAAACTAACTTCTTAGATTGTTCTTGAACATGTGGTATACCATTTAGAGTATCTGTATATGGATAAGACCATACTATGGTGGAATTTTTTTTGGTATTTCATTATTTGTATCTATTTGTATGATATATAAAGATATAAGGATGCAATTTTGACTTGATGATCAAAATATATGTAACTGATGTTTATATCAATCACTGCTCCTATTGAGTGTAACCATGATTTTCCAAGAACAATATTATAAGCCCTTGGATTATCAATAACCTAAAAAGTAAGAGAACATTATTTTTAATAAATTTATCCCATACGTTTTAGGATTTCATAGTTTTCATCAATATTTTAAAAATTATTTTCAAAAGAGCTAAGAAATGACATAGAACAAAAAAATATCTTGAAAGTCCACGATCTTGATATTTGTAAATTGCTTGCCCTCAACTTGAGCATTGATAGTAAAAATTCCTTGATATGAGGAATGGTTTGTGATTTCCTCCTTTATAACCAAATTTGAAACACTAGATTTTTTAATTGTCTCTTGCTTTTTGACTTGTTTTGTTAGAACTTACGGTTTTACTATTTGATGTGCTCATTAATCTTTTTACACCTTGTTTTCATTTGTGGGTTCTTGATTTTTGAAAAATGTATCTTCGAATGATTTACATTAGTATTTGAAATATATCCAAAGAATTTATGGTCATTATGATTAAATGTGTAAATAGGATAAGTGATGCGTTGGGAAAGTTTTCCCAATCCTTAATTATCATAACCAAAGTTTTGTAAATATTTATTTACAAAGTCATATTGTTTGGAAAACTAAGTATCAATATAATGTTTAAATATAAAATTGGATGTGGATCCTACTTGGTAGATAAGGGTAAGAATATAGAAATGACATTGCATAAGGGTGATAATTAGATTTATAATAGGCCAATTAGATGTTAAATTTAGATATAACATATACTAAATTTATTAAATTGAGATAGGCTCAAAGTGGAAAGTACATCTATGCTAGATATGGAAATGACAAATAAATAATGAACTTATATATTTATAATTCTATTATAATTTTGTATCTAAAATGGGAAGGAAACAAACTTGAATATGATTCTAGAACAATTACCAATTTTTGGATTAAATGCCTCTAGAGATATGGACACTAGTATTAACCTGGGATAGTTGTGTTGATGATACTATTTGAACTTGATGTAGTTGTACTATATTGGAAAAGGATGTGACCACCTATATTATTTTGTGTTTGTTCTCCCCTTTAATTAGGTGTATTCATATCCAAGACATGGATTGTTTCTCTTTATGAAATTGTAAAACCCTAATTCTTCATCTTTATAGTGACCTTGGGGAAAAATGGGTTATTTGGCATATAGTGTTGAGCTAACCCAAAATACCCCTATATCAATTAGTACTACCTATATAGACAATAATTTTATGAGGTCCTTAGAATGATGTAGTTCTCTCCTACGTGTTGGCTTGTGTGTGAATCATGAAATATGTGATAAGTAAAAAAAATGACTTGAGTTATAACTTGGAAAATATAGTTCTTATGATATGCATTTAATTTAGACATATAGATGTGTTGTACCTATGACTGATATAGAATTTAATATTTATTTAATTTAATTCTTAATATAATGTTTTGATAAATTACCTTGGTCTCTTTTGGTCTTTTCTAGGTGAGGAATGAATGAGGGTTGATCTTGTATTTATATCAATCCCTTTGGATACGTAATTCAAATTAAAGCATGTAGGTTGACCATTGGGATATTTTTCATTTGAAAATTATATGACTTTAGGGCATTTGACACTCGCATTAGGGCATGAAACCTACATCGATGCAAGTGTTTGTCTTAGACACTAGTGCCAAAGGAATAAGAAAGTAGGTATAGACTAAAAACTTGTACAGGTGGAAGATAAGAAACTTTTAAGCATTATGGGTAATATATAATGTTTTGGTCATCAACATAAAACTAATTAGACCAAGAAATAGGCCAAGGGAAACAAGATAGAGTAGATGCAATAAGGAAATGTCCAAAATAGAGAAAAAGAACTAAGGTCTAATTTTTACATGTGTACAAGAATGAGGTGATATATAATCCATAAAAATGTGTCTACAATAATGTAAGTGTAAATATATACTAAATCATGATTCTGATCTAGTTGTCAAATTCTAAAAATTAGCTTTCTATTAGCATGTAAACTTGCATTGATAATATTATCTCGTATTCAACTCATCTATCTTGTATGAAGTATAAAATTTTGATTGAAACTTTCACTTGATTATTTTGGGGTCTTATATATCCTTTTAGATTATGTGTTCAAATAACATGGACATACTTTTGATACCAAAATATAGATCAAACCCTACCTCATCCCTTAGGTCTTATTACCTTGATAAAAATGGATTAATGAGATCCTAAATTCACATTGACCTCAAAGATAACTATACAAATGGACACTACCTACATAGACAATAATTTAAAGAGGGCATCAGACATATGTGGTTCTCCCCTATGTGTTTTTATGTGTAAACAATGGTATATAATGTTATCTGCAAGTGTATGTAGTGATATAACTTGTAACTTAGAAAATAATACTCATGGGTTATTCTTTGAATGCTTCAAACATATAACATGAGTAATCTTATGATTTATATATAAATAGGGAAGAATATGTTAGTACAACTCATATTTGTAAGTGATTTAATGAGCTTGAATAGATGCTTGGTTTTTATTTTTTAGATGATCAATTAGTTAGATTTAACATTTAATTATACCACTTATTTTGAAAAGTTCATCATGGAAGGGTTAATGAAACATAATATGCCAACATGTACATTTCTAAATATTTTCAAATTTGAGTGTTTATAAGGCATGAAAACTTGTGTTGGAGATTGGATAGTAGCGTCGATGCTATTTTACAAGTATGAATGCAACTATTTAGGAACAAAGAAGGTCATTTAAGCTATGTAAATAAAAATGAAGGATTTTTACTAGATTTTAAGTGTATTATGGTCTATAGGTGATCTAGATAATTATAATAACAAGGTTGAACTATAAAATAAGCATTTTGGCCCAAGGAGACGGTGAATGTAAGCCTATAGGCTGCTAAGAAGGTCAAAAAATGTGGGGTAGAACCTTGAGTGATATTTTTCAATTGTAAAAGACTAGTTTAACATATAAATAAATATTTAAGAATTTATATATACTACCTAAAAACTAAGATAGTGTCAGTTACCATAGGTATTTTCCTTAACTATAAGTTTCTATGAGCCATTAATGTCTATTTTTAAAATTGGGATCTATCCATTAGGTTTGCTTACACACATTTTATGGGCTAGTCATAGAGGGAAAATAATAAATATTTTATTACATAATATCCTACTCTTCAAATACTACATTAGTATTAGGGAATAAATTGAACTAATGATTAATATTTTTTCTAATTTTGATAATATATTTGGACATCTATGTTATTTGGTTTGACAGATGTTCTATTTTATTTCATCATATAATATGAATATAGGACATTTATACATGTATATAGATGTATTGTATTTTAATGTATTGAAATATTATCTATATATTATTTAATTTGTAAATTTTTATTTGCATTACATTAGTTCATTTGATGTATATACATTAAGTGTATTTTATTATTTTATTATAAGCTCAAACTAACTACCATTTGATTTGATCAAGGTACATTTAGGACTATTACACCCTCATAAAGTGGAATAGAGGGAGAGTATCATAGTGGAGGAGGATGTAGATATCGACATTTACGATAAAAATTGTGAAATTGAACCCACACACACATACTTTTATATGCTAAGCTGAATTAGTATTGAGGGATGTGTTGAATGCTTATTTTTACTATCTGTCACTATGGTTAATATTTCATGACTTGAATTTTTTAGGTTCAAATGCTTGATTTGTTATGAAATAACTATTTTTTGAATGGATGTTATTTTTAATAAAAATTATTAACAATAATATTGGGCATAGGCTATAAGAACCTCTATGAAACCATTATATAGGTTAAATTTTGGTTTGTTGAGTTATGAATTATGATGGACCTATTATATGCATTATAAATCTATAAAGTGTCATATGTTTATTGAAACCATTCCTCTTTTTATTATGTAAAATTTGTTGGACTTAATTCTTACCCATTTTTGGTGGCCTATGGGATTTATGGAAAAATATACCCAAGCATTTATCATTAGGTGAGTTTTAAAACTAAGATAAAAATTAGTTATATGTTGGTTTATAAGGTTCTAGTAGAATAATTTACAAGAACAATTTGAACCAAGAAATAAATTAGGTCATTTTTGAGTCATTTGAAAGAAAATTTAGGTTTATTTTTCTATAATTATGGTGTTGACCTTGCCATTTTGTGGTAATATGAGTTGTAAGGCTTGCATGCATCCACCATGCAAGAAAAGGAATACATAAACTTCAATTAAATGATAGAATGAAGGAATATACATTTATGAATTTGAGTCTTGTAAGGGAAAACTCAAAAAATTTCAAGATAAAGATGAGGGCATGCAAAAAATGAAATAAAAATGGAAATAGATTAAGAAGAGATAAAATGGATGAGTTAATGGGATCATGAAATAAATAAGCAAAGCATTTTTGAAGAGGGAAAAACATTACCATTATTTACATTGGATGATAATCATTTCTAGTAACTAGGAAAGTAGATTATTTTAATTTGAAAGTGAAATTTGTAAAGGGTTTGCTTGTGTGTGTGTGTATGTGGACTATATTTTCCATTTATACTTAGTAATCAAAATACAATCTAAATTTATCTTACTTTAATTAATTATTAAAATCCATCCAAATGCATATTTTTATAGTACTTAAAACATTATAACCATCTTACATAGCTTAAGAGAAAAAATGGAGTTTTAGACATTGTTTGACTGTGTCAATATTACATAAATGGGGATGTAACTTGTTTCCATCCACAGGCCCATAAAAATGAGAATATATCCATTTGGATGGATGATGCACATATTGTCACCAAATATTTCACCCTAGAAGGGCGTTTAAGCCTCTTCCAGATTTGGGAACCATGGGAACACTTATAGGTATGTAGGTGTACCTATAGTGGAAGTTAGCCTCTAGGTTTAATGGATAGCTCCCTATATGTATCTGTTGTCACCAAATCTTACACCCTAGAAGAGAGTGTTCAAGTATCTTCTAGATTTGGGAAATGTTGGAATATTTCTAGGCATGTGGGTATACCTATAGAGGAAATTAACCTCTAGATTTAAAGATCTAGCTCTTTTAATGTATCTGTGTAAAATAACTTCTATCTAAACTAGTTTGCTTTAAGGGAAAAGAGTTATAAATTGCATAAAAGGAAACTTATTCTAAGAGTGGTGATGCACTAAGATTATATTCCATGTGAATATCATATTCTAGTGTATAATACAACAAAACACATAGACCATCTCCAAGCTCTAAGGATTCTAACACAATTATTTTAGTATAGAGGCGAGATGTATACAATAACATAAGGAAAATGAACTCAAAAGGCAAGTTGCACATTTCAAGAATATTTACATACTTGCAACAATTTAACAAACTTTAATGCACTCTATATGACCTATTAGGCTAAGAATGTTTGCTCAGGTGTGAAGGATAAAGGATAGAAGGATGGAAAATCATCACTTGTTGTCATTATATGTCACACACTCAGACAATTATTCAAAAATTGAAAGAAAAAACAAGACTTTTACTAATGCCTAAAGGCAAAATATGACATCAATCCAATAGGGATTCGCCATACATTATGTGGTACCTCTTTTCAATAGCCTAAGGGTTGTATTTATAGTATAAAATAAGTGAGAGGGGATCCTTTTTGGCACTAAAACGAGTAATTAATATTTTAGAAACCTCCAACCATTGTTGAAATTATCTCTACAAATGATTCTCATTCAGGCCATTTGATTGATCTATATCACCTCAAGTGGTTACATAGTTAGTTTTCTCTCTCAAAGATGCTTCCATAATGGTTTCACTAGCAGAATCAAGACATTCCAAACTAAGAAATGGCATCAATGTGGTTATTAAAAATGAGTCCCCTTTTTGTAGGTTTGTCTTGATGCTAATAGCTTCTCATGATATCACTAAGGTGTGTAACAGTGTATGGGACTATCCTTTTCATTATGTTGGCCTTAAAGATGAAACCACCTGAAGCCTATGTGTATGTCTTCATGGAATTTGTTAGCATGCTGGATCCAGATGTATGCCTACAAAAATCCCTTGGAGGCTTGTTCTATCTCAACCTTATTCAAATGTTCCATTCCCATAGAGTCCCTCAACCTCTCACCTTTTGATTTGCTCAAAGTGATGTGATCCCTTTGATATACTTTATCTCAAGCGAGGACCATTGATATAAATCTAATGTTTAAACACTAAAGGCTAGCCCATCACCCTGAAGTTGACATCCTTACAACTATCACTCTATTGGAATCATTCTTTTAGGGTATTTTCTTTAGACCTATTTTCCCTTAAGTAATTCCTTAAGACAATTTTAAATTTGTTATGGCTTAGTTTATTTTTCTTTGAAAACACTCCCTTCGAAGGAAAAATACCTTTAGGAAAATTACATGGGCACTTTACTTGAAAATTCTTTCAAACTTTTTTTGAAGATGCCCCTTCAAAAATATGGAAGATGACTTTTAGAAAAATTGAACAGTCTCCTTTGAAAATATTGAAAAGGACACTTTCTCAAGACAAGACCCTTTGGTAAAGTGTGTAGGGAACCTACATGAGAAATGATCTTTTAGGCTTTTTGTAAAGGACCTATTCATTTATAAATCTTGTAAAGGACCAATTCCTTTGAAAATCTTTCAAAGGACCAATTCCTTCAAAATTATTACAAAGGTCCAATTCCTTTGAGATTATTTCAAAGGACCAATTGCTCTAAGATTTTTGAAAGTGCTTTTGCCTGTAGAATAATTCCTTCAAAAAGATTATTTTAGACAAATTTTTTGAAATAATTCTTTTGTATTGAAAAAACCCAAAATAAAAACTATGCTAAAAGAAATAACACTTGTGAAAAAAGACCCAAAAAAAGCTTATGAAGGAAATAACACTTCACACTTTATTTTGGGCATAGTGTGAAATGCTTCCTCTGATAGAAATTTTTTGAATGCTGAACTTAGCCAAAATGAAAGATACAGAACTTGGAAGTGAAAAATGTCTAACATTCTTGGTGATTCTTAGGGGTGGGATGCCTACTATGCCTAAGACCAGTTGCCTAAATCCTTTCATTAGGCATGGAGTAATGTATATAGGCACCCAACATAACTTGAATAGACCTTTGGCTCAAAAAACATAAGCTAGTTGATTCACACACATAAAATCAAAGACACACACCAAACAAAAGGAAGGAAATACATCTGTGTTATAAAGCACTTAGGAAACACAATAGCAAACCAAAGGGAACAGACATGTGTTCAACTAGAACACTTAAGGAACACAACAAAGCCAAATTAAAACTAGACTAAAAACACACACCTAAGCTACTATTTACAAAACATGACTTGCAAGGACTAGTAATATAACTTTAGATGTATCCCATTCATAGGAATAGGCAATGTTTCTCTATTCATCTTGGTTAGCTAAAAGTAGTTGCTTTAATTTCACTTGATAGTGATGTAAGGGCCACTCCACAAAGCATCAAAATTTGTATGTCTACCTATTTTCCTTCTATCCTTATCCCATTTTAGAACCAAGTCACCTTCCTTAAACACTCTTATACTTTCTCTTTTGTCAAAGGACTTCATCATAAGTACTTAGTGGTGTTACATGGCTTTGTGTGCATTGTATCTTGCTTCTTATAGCTGAATTAGTTATACCAATATGACTTCCATTGAATTATTTTCAAGTAGCTCTAGTTGATGTGTAAGTTCTAGAGTAGGGAGTTATTGAGATATGTAAAACCTATCATCTCTCCCATAAACAAGCACAAAGGGAGAGTTACCAATTCATCTCTTATGAGTGATCCTATCAGCCCATAATGTTGTCTTCAAATTGGTGTGACATACTCTTTGATTATTATCCAATATCCTCTTGATGATCTTGATGAGATTCTTATTAGTAGACTCAACCAATCCATTACCTTGAGGGCAATAATTGGATGAGTTACTCAATTAAACTCCATTCCTTTTGCCTAATAATTTTTTTTATAACTTATGAAATCAAGTGCATTATAAAAAATGATAACATAGGGAACTCCAAACCTTTTTATAATATTCTCATAAAACTCCAAGATTGTATTTTCATTTTCCTCCTTCAATGCAACAACCTCTACCCATCTTGTGAAGTAGTCAGTAGTAGTTAATATCCATTTATATCTAGTACTCAATGGAGGTTTGATCACACTAATGAAATCAAGGCCCATTGCATAAAAGGTTGGTCTACTTGGATAGGGTTCAATGGAAGGGATGCAAGTTTTTATTTGCCTACAAAGAAGGCACATTGAGGACACATCTTAACCTAAGATTAACAATCCTTAAAAAAGATAGGCTAATAATACCCATCCCTCATTATCTTTGTAATTATTGTTTTTGGGGAGAAATGACATCCATCTACATCATCATGAAACTTTTACAATAACATACGAAATTGATCATTGTTAACACACCATTCACATCTTTCCTAAATAGAACACCATCTACAAGATAGTAACAAATGGTCTAAAATCTAAAATACCTCCTTTGAGACTTTTGGAAGTCATTGGGGCACCCATCATTTTCAAGAAAACTAATGATGTCCTATGTCTAACTTTGAACTTGTATGTGATCAGCTAGTTGGGGGTAGATTTGGTTGATCAAGACTTCCTCTTTTGGCTCTTGAAGATCTGAATCTAGAATTTCACATAGCCACTTTCCTCTCACCAAGTTTGTTACCTTGATATAAACATCATACTCCATTGCCTTTTTGATACACCCAGATCTCTTTTCATTGAGGTTTTTGTTTAGGAGGAACTCTTTGGTACTAAGATGAGAAACCATGACATGTATCTTATTGTTTGAAACCATGTGTCTAAATATTTTCAATCCTCTTATAATAGCTAGATATTTCTTCTCAACAAATGTATGCTTGACCTCATAATCTTCTAATCCTTGGCTAAATAATGTGATTGGTTGTTCTACCTCTTCATCATTATTTTGCATGAGCATAGTTGAGATTGTATCAAGGTTAGAAAGTATAGAGTATGAAATCCTTGGCAAAGTTTGGGTTTAAGAGAGTAGAAAATTTTTCAATTGCTTATTTTATTGCCTCAAAGATACTCTTACCTTTATCCAAAAAAAAGATTGGTTTTTCTTGAGTATGGTCGTGTTAGGATTTACAAATGTTGCAAATCCTAGAATAAATCTTCTTACAATGTTTATTTTCTCCAAGAAGCTTTGAAGTCCTTTCTTGTGTTGAGTCAAAGACAAGCCTAGAATAGCCTCAACCCTTTCAAAATCAATAGACAAGCCTTCTTATAAAATAATATGACTTAATAACTTACCTTCATGGATAAAAAGGATGCACTTTTTTGGATTAAGGGATACTCCATACTCCCTAAACTTCTCAAACACTTGCCTTAAATGTTCCATATGATCAGTATCATACTTTGAAAAAATAGTTATATCATCAAGGTATAAAAGAAAAAAATTATTGATCAAACCTTTAAAATCCATGTCCATTGTCCTTTGAAATGTAGCTCCAGCATTAGATAAACCAAATAGCATCTTACTATAGGCTAAGGTTCCCCATTTTATAGTGAAGGTTGTCTTGAACTGGTCCTCTCCATTCAATAGCATTTGATTGTAACCTAAATAACCATCAAGAAGTGAAAAGCATTAAGAACCTAAAATAACTTGTATAATTTATTCCATAGAAGGTAGTGGATAATGATACTTGAGAGACACCCTATTAAGGTCTCAAAAATACACACAAAATTTAATATCTCCATTCTTATTTTGAATAGGTATAAGATTAGCCACCCAAGTTGAGTGTTTGATAGGAAAGATAATCCTAGATTTGATCAACTTCATTAGCTCTTTCTTCATTATTTCCTCTATCTTGGGATTGATAGGCCTTTATTTTGGCCTAACTGGTTTAGATCCATGTTCTAAATCAATGGTGTGATAAGCTAGACTTGGATCAAACCATTTAAAATTTTTATATTCCCAAGAAAAATTTCATGAAACTCTTTGCATAATTCAATAAAGGTCTACCTCTTGGACAGAGAACATGTCTTACCAATTTTTAGAAGCTTGTCCTTGTAAATCATGACTCTCTCATAGTTCTCTTATTTCATGGACATGCTCACTCTTTATTTATTCTTTTGATCATATTCAATGATAATACTCTCCAAATTAATCATCCCTTTAGGTATCTTGTTTGTCTTCAGATGAGTAACTTGTTCTTCATATTTATCATGCAATCTCTTTTGGTTTCTTGAGGAGAATTCTACCTCATTTTGTAAGAAGTGTGAAATGTGATCATCACTTTCAAACACTTTCCATGATACTTCATTATCTAGAATAAAAGTCCTCACAATGACCTTGATATGATATTGATCTTTTTCCTTCCCTATATCAACAACTACATCAAATTATGCTCCTATGGCAACAAATCTATCAACATGTTTATTCAAATCCCTTGATATAGGTTATATGTTGAAGGCATCAAAGTACTCAAGTAGGTCCCATACCATATGCTTGTAGGATATAATTAATGGATTCTTGGTTGTATATTGATTTCTCACTTGATGGATGACCAATTCATTATCCCCTTAAAACTTCAAATTCTTGATCCCTTTCTTCTTTACCCATTGGAGGCCATGAACTAGGCCTTCATATTCTAACACATTACAGGTGCAGCTGAAATGGAATATATATGAGGATTAGTATTGATTATTTGATGGATAAACTAAAATAATGATAGATCATGCACCTGCTTTTCTTCTTGATCCATCAAAAAACATTTCCCATATCCCTTTAAGTTCATGATCTTCATTAGTGAGTGAAGGAATGGAAGCATCTTTTTTTTTCATACAATAAACTCCCAAATCAATCTATTCTATGAATATATATGGATCAATTCCATGTGTTTTAGTGATATAATTATCAATAAAATATCAAAAATACCTTAAATCAGGGAGGATGCTTCACCATCCATGACATCTTCTTCTTCTTTACTAATTAGATAATTCTAATTTGAATTTGTCTCCATGTATGACTCAATATGAAACCTTGCTAAGAGTTTTGTCCTTATAGTCACCTTGGTTCCATATCTTATTTTAAAATATATAAAATACCAATTAGTATAAAGGTACCCTCCTATCTTATTCATGAATTCCCTTGATAAGTAGATAATCAAATGAGCTAGAAGGTCTACCACCACAATGTCTTGTATAATGGGGAAACATGGGAAATCATGTAGAAATACTTTAAAACCTCTAACCAATCCCACTATCTTGGATGGAGTCCCATCAAGATGAAACACACCTTTACTATGTGGTTCATACTTTATTCCCAACTTATCAACCACCAACATAGGCATGATAGTCGTACTAGATCCACTATCTATAATACAATTGTGAACTAGCTTGTCTCCCATAATGAGTGTGATGTAGAAGGGTAGAGACTTTTTAGTTTTTTTTGAGGGATTTAAGACATAATTTGGAGTATTGGTAAGGGCTACACTATTGTGTTTTTAATTTAAGGGCTACATGAATTCTTACAAGCTATTCTTGTAAGAGCTCCTTTTGACTAGGCATATGTAAGACTTCCAAAAGAGATATGTTTGTCTTGGTATTCTTCAAAGAATAAAAAAATTTAGAAGGTAAGTATTCAAATTTTATCATATTATTGAAGTCAGTGAGGGAGATTTAACTTATTACATTGTATGCTTGACAACCCTACTCGCATTCTAACTTTATTGAGGAGCATTAATGGTAGTAGGTATTTAACTAGGATTCACACTTTGTGGCCTTGGAGAGGCATTGCTTGGAGTCACATATACTCCCATAAAATATCCTATATATCTATTTTTGCCTCTTGTATTGGATATAATTGATGTGCTTTGATTCAACACATAATCATCCTTCACTTAAAATTTCATAATACCTACACTTTGGCTGCTACCTTCTCCATGAATATCCCTTTGCATGAGATTCACTTATTTTGATGTCATGTTAAGATTATATTCTTATTATACCACAAAAACTTAGCTATCTTCTCCATCATCATACTTAAAATAACCTTGAGGTTACCCCCATTAGTCTAAATTATCCTCTCCTTGGACCAGATTAACATGTACTAAAACAAAAACATTCATGGAAGGAATGGAATTAGGATTATAGGCATTGGGATACCTATTGAAACCTTTTTGACATTATCGTCTTCCTTGGTAGTTTTATTGGGGTGGATCTCTATCGCCTTATTGAGGATAGTATTGAGGGTTAGGTGGAGCACTTGCCTATAATTGAGCTTGCTTAATCTAAGCTCATAATGACTATATCTCTTCATATTTATCCATAACATTATCTATCTTCTTGGGAATGGTTATTGGCTTGGCATTGTCACTAGGAACTTGTGATATGCTTGGAGCTTAAACTAAACTATGAGACAAAAAAGGTATAGAAACTTTTAGTGGTAGCCTACTAGCCTATATCAAGCTATTCTCAGCTTCAATAGCTATCTCATATGCATTTCATAGAATAAATACTCCCATTGACTATAATATTACCACCACATTAGTACCAATATCCTTGAGATAAGTGGGAAACACAAATCTTAGAGGAGGTCACATGATAGGTGGCAACCTATGCAATTTTCTTTGAAATCTTTCATTAAAATCTCCCATGGATTTGTTAGGAATTATTTTTATCACATTCACTTGATGGATTAGAAAAGTATGGTCACTCTTATTCTCAAATATAGTTACAAAAAATTCCCCAAATCCATCCCAACTTGTAATTCAATGACCTTCCAAAGTCCTATACTAGTCAAGTGCCTTACTTTTTAGAGACATAGTAATCAATATAATGGCTATATTGGCTTAGGTGATATTATGAAAGTTAAAAAAAATTTAAATGTCCCTAATATTCTTAGATGGGGTAATAGGACCCTCTCCATTGAAACTAGGGAGATTCTTGGTATCATTGGGAGGAATATGATTGTATGCAAGAAGGTTGATAGGATTTTGGGTATTGAAGGCTGAGAAAGGATGTTATGTATCCATTTCTTCTCTTTCCTCTTGATCTCCTATCTCTTCAATCTCCTCAAATTATTCTTCTTCTTCTAAACCTCTTTGCCTCAGATTTTTAATCATTAGGAATGGTTTAGGGTGTTATTCTTCAAGAAGAGCTTTAGCTAGAGGGGTTTGATCAAATATTCTAGATGACCTAGTGAGGACCATGAAGTATAATGTGGGAAACTTGATCTATAACCAAATATTTTCACATTTTGGAGTCATCAAATTCTAGATTAATAATATTTTTACAACCTTAGGCTTGTGAAGACCATCATTCACCTTGATATGTAAATAATTAGGACCAACAGTCCCACCGAGCATGCTAGAACTATTGTCACCAAATTTTCCACCCTAGAAGAGAGTGTTCAAGTCTCTTCCAAATTTGGGCAACATTGGAACATTTCTAGGCATGTGGGTATACCTATAGAGGAAATGAACCTCTATATTTAAAGGGCTAGCTCCTTGAATGTATCTCTATAAAACAACTTATATCTAAACTAGTTTACTTTAAGGTTAAAAAGTTAGAAAGTTCATAAAAGGAAACCTAATCTAATAGTAGTGATAGATCAAGATTATCTTCCACATGAATATCATATTATAGTGCATAATATAGAAAAATGCACAGACCATATTCAATCTCTAAGGATTCTAACGAAAGTATTTTAGTATAGAAGTGAGATATATAAAATAACACAAGGAAAATGAATTAAAAGGCAAATTTCACATTCCAAGAATAGTTATATGCTTAAAAAAATTTAACACACTTGAATTCACTCTATATGACCTATTAGGATAATAAATTTTTCTCAAGCATGAAGGATAAAAGACAAAAGGATGGAAAATAATCACTTGCTATCACTATACATCACTTACACGCTCAGATAATTGTTCAGAACTTGAAAGAAAAAAAGACTTATATTAATGCTTAAAGGCAAAAGATGACATCAATCCAATAGAGATTCACCATACATTATGTGTTACCTATTTTTACTAGCCTAAAGGTTGTATTTATAGTAAAAAAGAAGTGAGAGGGGAAGGTTTTTGGTGCTAAAAAGAGGAATCAATGTGTTAAAAGCCTCCAACTATGGATACAAGTATCTCTACAAATGATGCTCATTCAATCCATTTAATTGATCCATGTCACCTCAAGTGGTTACATAGTTAGCTTACTCTCTCAAAGATTCTTCCCCAATGTTTGCACTAGTAGAATCAAGATATTCTAAGCTAAGAAATGACATCAATATAGTTATTGTAAATGAGTCCACCTGTTATAGATTTGTCTTGATGCTAATAACTTCTCACTAGCGCGATGAGGTGTATAATGGTGTAGGGGAAAGCCCTTTTCATTTTGGTGGCCTTGGAGATGAAACTACCTAAATCCTACATTTATGCCTCTATGGCATTTATCAAGATGTTGAATCCATGTGTATGTCTACAAATGTCCCTTAGAGGCTTATTATAGCTTGACCTTAGCCAAATCTTCCATTCCCATGGAGTCCCAAAGCCTCTTGCCTTTTGATTTTACATAAAAAATTACTCAGATCTTGATCAAAATACTCAAAGTGTTTTGATCCCTCTAATCTACTTTATCTTGAGTGAGGAACATCGATCTACCTGGGACCCACTATTTAAATGACAATAACTAGGCCATCACCCTGAAGTTGACATCCTTGCAACTGTCACTCTACTAGAACCATTCTTTTAGGGTATTTTATTTAGACTTATTTTCCCTTTAGTAATTCATTAAGACAAAATTTTGAAGGGATTATCCTTAGTTTCTTTTACATTGGAAACACTCCCTTTAAAGGAAAAAATACCTTCAAGAAAATTGCATAGGCACCTTACTTGAATATTCCTTTGGACTTGTATTGAAGATGCTCCTTTGAAAATATGGAAGATGCCTTTCATAAAAAATGAATAGTACCCTTTAGAAATATTTAAAATTATAATTTCTAAAGAAAAGACCCTTTTGGAAAGTGTGGAGGGCACCTACATGAGAAATGATCTTTCAGACTTTTTTTAAAGGACCAGTTCCTTCAAAAATATTGCAAAGGACCAATTCTTTCAGAAATCTTGCAAAGGACCCATTTGTTCAAAATTATTGAAAAGGACCAATTTCTTTGGAAATATTATAAAGGACCAATTCATTTGGGCTTATTTCAAAGGACCAATTCCTTTGAGTTTTTGAAAGTGCCTTTCCCTATAGAACAATTCCTTCAGAAAGATTATTTTGGAAAAAAATGTCTGAAACAATTCCTTCAGAAATATTGTTTTGGACAAAATGTCTGGAACAATTCCTTCAATAAGATTGTTTTAGACAAAATGTATGAAACAATTCCTTTGTCTTGAACAAAAAACCCAAAATACAAACTTTATTGAAATAAATAACACTTATGTAAAAAGACTAAACAAAAGCTTCTAAAGGAAATAACATTTGACACTTTGTTATGGGCATAGTTTGAAACACTTCCTTTGATAGACAAATTATGAATGTTGCACTTGGCCAAAATGAAAGATACAAAACTTTGGAGTGAAAAATGGCTAACAGTATCTTGAAGTGCTTATCACCTAAACTAGTTAATTACTTATGAGGGAAATGGATAGAATTTACATGAAATGAAAATACACCAAGATGATTTAAATAGGACCATTATACTTCCTACACTAAGAATTAAGTCATACAAGCTAACTTCCAAGTCCTAAGAGATTCTAACATGAGTGTTTCAATATGGAGGTGAGATGTATGGAGGCTATTCAAGGTAATTGAACCATTGGATAGTTTCAGATACTAAGAATCATTGTACACTTAAAATATAGACCCATACACTTTACAACACTTTATATGACCTATTATAATATGAACTATTGTATAAACATAAGAGGATAAGGATAATAAAGGATGCGATATTATCACATTGCATCACGTTACATCACTTTACACACTTATAAAATTGTTCATGAACTCAAAACCAAACTTTTATTAATGTTATAATTCAAAATACAATGTCACTATAGTAAGGATTCACCATACATGGAGTGGAATTAGAATACCAGAGCCAAAATGGAAACTACTTATAGAATAGGAGAGAGAGAGGAGAAAAGAATAAAGTAAATAAGTTCAAGGGTCATGATGCTAGATGTCAAGGAATGAAAAATAATTATATTGAAGGAGAAATGAGTGTGAAACAGACCATGAATGTCTCCTTGGACATGTGTCCATATAAACTATGACAAACACTCCAAAATGGCACAGAGATTCTTTATCTAGCCTTTGTAAAACTGCCTTCATCATGGATCATCTCCCAATCTTTTGAAATTAGACCATGGAGAGTTAACACATGTCTACTATCTAAGAGAGGTTGAAAACATGCTATGACTATCATAAGATTTTATCCTAACTAATGGATATATTCTAGATACTTGTATTCACTGTCTACATTCATTCATTGGTCTTTTGGACCTCATTCTTTGCATTTGTCATCTAATAAACCCTGGAAGTTACTATTTATCTTCAATCTCTATCCAAGACTACCTATGATGAATGGTGTAGTAGGGGAATTTACATACCCATATATTATATATGATTTCCTAGGACTACAAGTTTTATGAGATGATCTTGAATGATCTTGAATGGTTATATGAGTCTAAAGTATTTACTTTACCATGAAATATTTTGATCTTACATGTCTACCTGTGTGGTATTTCCTTACCACATTGCTCATGTCATTTTAAAATATTATTGTTGTCACTCTGGACATGTGTCTTCATATCATTCCCCCTAAAACTTGATCAAATTTGCTCTATTGATCTCCTTGAGAGTCTCTTGGCCTTGAATTTCAATGTCAACCATTGATCTTTGATTTGCATCAAATTTGTGATAGTTGGTAGCTTCATGTGCCCTTATTAGACCCTACTACTAGTCTTCATATGATCAAGTACACTTATGCCATATGGTAGCCTTATATGTAATTTGGGCTTATTATCTTATTAACCTCATGCACATCATTGATATGCTCTTGCATGGTTAAACACATGCCATAGATCTTTAATCTATGTGATTAAACATGTACCATTGATCTCCATCTAAATACTATAATTAATCATGGGTCATTGATCTACTACCAATTCACTATGATCATGACACTTAACACCATCATGTTCATTCTCAAGATCCTTTGATTTATTGACTTCATGCTCACCATCAATATTTGATTACATGATTAAATGCACACCATCAATCCTTTATCTTGACTCGTTGACCTTAATCTTCAACACAAATCATTGATTAGATTTTATACATAAAAATATGCACCATCAATCTTGATACAAGGTCTTTCACTCATTGAATTCACTATCATGTGCATGATATTTATCTTTGATCTAATTGAGTGAGGATTCTATTATAGGCTCAATCTACACCCTTGAAGAGAGTTCTTCAGGCTCCCTCTAATTAATCTAGACAATGGGAACAACCCCAGGCTGTGGGTCACCTATAATGGGGTTGGACCTCTAAATAAGGTAGGATTCATGTTGATGCTCACCTAAACTAATGCAAATCACTAAAAAAGGGTTAGAAAGGGTTTAAGGGCTCCTAAAAAAGCTAAAAGGTGATGTACCAAAGTTAAAATGGGCATTGATATAAGATTGAACCTACATTGGATCAACATAAAAAAACTATAGCTCACATAACCTCAAAATATCACTAGTTGCATAAACACTTCATAGAAGAGGTCCCAAGTAGAATGCTAAAATAGGCCTACAAGTTAGCTTTAAAACTCCTTCAAAGAGGAAAGCAGAAGGATAGTATACTAGGAAGATTCTCCTTCACAAATTCACCATTCAAAAGTATACTAAGCATTGATTGAAGATGGGATATAGGCAAAGAGTTGATTCTACTACTTTAAAAGGTAGTTTTTATAATATTTTGATAGGGTTTAATCATATCAAATGAGCACACTTTTTCAAGAGTCTCAATGAGTATCCTTGTCCCAAAAAAGAATGAAAAATTCTAAGATCTGAGAACCCCAATAATTGGAATGTGACTAGGATATATATGAGGAGAGAGAGAGAGAGAGAGAGAGAGAGAGAGAGAGAGAGAGAGAGAGAGAGAGAGAGAGAGAGAGAGAGAGAGAGAGAGAGAGAGAGAGAGAGAGAGAGAGAGAGGCAACACACCATCTTGGGTCATTAATTGAATTTGAGCTACCACTTTTTTGATTAATTAGGACACTATGCATGGATTACCAAATGGGAAAGTCCCCAAAGGCCCTGAGGATGCATTGAATGCACCTAGATGTAAGTCCCAACCATTAGATCCTATTTCTTGATCCTTCATTACATCTCCCATTGAAGATAAAAATTTCATGCTCATATATCTTATAGAATCATGGATTTATACATTTTAGGTGGTTTTTTGTTGAAAATATGGCCATGCTGAAGGATGAGGAGCTTCTTCATAATCATAGATATCTACCCTTGATCAAATATGGAGTAGATATTTTATACAAATGGAAAATAAATATCCTTTATTGGTTTTCCTATATCCACATATATCGATACATAATTATAGAATACAAAGATTTTATCTTGATATTTATTAGGTCTAAAAGACCTATTTTTTTCATTACAGGAAGAAAGGATTCACCATATACATTGATCCCTTTAAGAATGGAAAACACAATTTTAGAATGAACCCTAAAAACTATAAAATATAGAACCAGAGGTACATATTAAGCTTTAATGGTATCCCTTTATATTCTTTTAACCTAGTTGAATCATTATGTCCTTTTCATGGTGTTCGATCAAGAATCAATGATGGCATGATGACCCTATAGTACATATTTGCCTTGGTTGAAAAATTGGTCCTTGGCTTCAAATTTATCCATAAAATATTTATCAGGGTATTCAAATTACTCCATATTATCTTACTCCCATGGTCCATTTATTTCATGCCATGAATATTTTTTGACATGTTGACTTTCAATCGCACCATTGGATCATAATGTATAAATAAATGAAAGCCTTCAATCTACTTGGGCCCACTTTCCTACCAATTCTTATGCACCATTAGATCTTCAATATAATTCATAATTTATAATTTATCTAGCTTGAACCAACTTCTTTGTCAGTTAATTTCACACTATTGGATCTCTATTTGGTTGATCCACATTGTCAGCTCTTATCCAACTTATATCTCTTTGAAGGGCTTTAACTGAGGAACCTTTTGAATTGTTTGACCCCATCATGAACCATTAGATCTTGCTTATCAAAATGTGAGCTCAAGAGGACCATTATATTTCTCAACTTTAAACCTTTTAAGGAATTTTTGAATCCAAATGGTCATTTTTTGAAGCTCAAACTTGGCACTTGCATGAATGTAATATGCTACAAGTATATCTTTGAATAGTTAGACCTTGAGATAGAAATCTTGCACGTGCATGAAACTTACAAGATATGATCTTAGCATGAATATTTACATGAAACTGTAAGATTTTCACTCATGATGCTTTATAAGTGGATTTATAAAATACATAAGTTAACTAGTCCATTCCTTTTCTAGATGACATCCTGGTGATGGTCTAGTCTTTAAACTTGCCCAATTCATCCTTTGCTCAATATTTCAAGGTTTTAATGAGCTCCTAAGGCCTATGAAAAACCTAATTTATGTTCCTAAATGTTATGACCACCATGGAGACATTCCTGGATCCTTATATTTTATTTGTATACTTGTCCCTTAGAAATTGACAAACTACACTTTAATAGAAGTTAAAGTGTTTCAAAAGTTTTACAAGATACATGATCTTTTTGGTCTACTCATTCCATCCAGAACATATGTTTATTTTCTCATACATTATTAACCTCATCCATCTGGGCACAAAATTGGTATGTGGGCCAAAAATGGCCAACATCTTTGATGACTCATAGGGAAGCATGCCTACTATACTTGAGAAACTGGTCCATTTTGCCTTTTCTAGTCCATTGGGTGTATAGAGTCCCATGTCTTCTCTCAATTGATCATGAAGATAATAGAAGACTATCCCTATCTAGAACCTTTATTGAAGTAAAAAGATTAAAATAAATAGAATAACAAAGTGCCCAAGGCACTTATTAAAAAGAAAATATACAATAGAATTAAAATGTGCATAAGGCACTTAGAAGAAAGCATAGAAAGATAATATAATATGTACAATATGATACAATGTATGCAATGATTCTAATAACAAGGCTTATAATTAATGCCATTAACTAGGATGGTTAATACCTATTCATCCAATTGGGAAAGATGAAAAACATTATGTTCTCTGCATCCATGGATAAAAAAAGGAGCACTCCATAAGCTATCAAACTTGGTATTGTTGCCTAGCTTGGCCTTACTTGAGCCTCATTTGAGGACTAGGTTACCTTCCTTGAAGCTCCTTGTTGTATCTCTCTTTTCAAAGGCTTTTTTGACTTGAGTTTAATGTGACTATAATTTTTTCAAAGCAATGTCCTTGGTTTCTTCTATCTCCATGAGATCTATCATCCTCACATTAATGGGTTCATCCTCAATCAACTCAAGTTGATAGGCTAGCTCTAATGCAGGCATCTCAAGAGAGATAAACAATTTGGATTCCCTTCCATACACTAGGACATATGGATAATTTTTAATGGTATATTTAGGAGTCACTCTGTCTACCCATAAATCTATTCTTATCTTAGTGTGCCATGTTATTTGATTCACTTTTATGGTCCTCATGATTTTTAACAAATTCTTAATTTTTGGACTCTACCAGACCATTTACTTAAGGATAGTAGTTGGAAGAGGTGTTGAGGTAGATGAATAATTTTGGATCTCACTCATTTGAGTTCATACCAAGGAATGCCAATGTATTATTCAAAATTATGGTGGCTAAGACACCAAACCTAGTCACAATGCTATCATAGAAGTCCAAAATGACACCCTCATTAGCCTCCTTCAAAGTAATGGCTTCCACTCACCTGGTGAAGTAGTTAGTTTTAGTGATCACCCATTTATGCCATGAACTTGAGGGTGGATTGATCATCCCTATGAAGTCTAACCCCCATTGCATAAAGGGTTACTTCACTTGGATTTGATTAAGTGGAAGGGATGATAATTTTTGTTTTCCTACAAAGAGAGCACACTTTTGGCATTTTCTAACCTATATATGAGCATCCTTGAAAATATTGGGCTAGTAATAACCAACCCTCATTACCTTTGCTACTGTGATTATAGGTGCAAAATGTCCTCCTAGAGGTCCGTCATAGAATTGATCCAAAATCTTGGTCACTTGATTGTCATCTATGCACCTAAGGATTACCCTATTGAGGTCCCTTTTAAAAATAAAACCATCAAATAATACATAAGGTATAGATTGAAGCTTGAAATACATTCTTTTAAATCTATCCAGACCTTAGGGGCATCCTCTTATTGTCAAGAAGTGATTAATGTCTTGAAGACAACTCTTTTTAAGTGGAGGTAAACTTTCTTGTGAGTTTTCTTGGGTCACCAAAACATCTTCCTTTTCTTATTGGAGGTCATTTACCATGTACTCACATAATACCTTACCTCTGACTAGCTTAGTGACCTTGATCTCTACATCATATTCCATGACCTTGGTGATCTAGCCTACTCTCTTCTCATTCAATTCCTTATTAAGGAGGAAGTCCCTAACTCTAAGACGAGACACCATAAGATGGATCTTGTTATTATAGAGCATGGGCCTAAAAATTTTGAGGCTTATCAAGGCTACAAGAACTTTTTTCTCAGTGAAAGTGTACCTCACCTTGTATACTTCTAGCCCTTGACTAAAAAAGGCAATTGGATGCTCCATTCCTTTGCCATTATTCTACATCAACATAGTTTATATGTTTTCAACATTGGCAAAGGTGTACAAGATTAAGTCCTTGGAGAAGTTAGGATTCAAGAGTGAGGGGGCCTAGGCAATGGCTTACTTGATGGCATCAAAAGCTATCTTACCTTCAACTAACCAAGCAAACACTTGGTTCTTCTTCAACATGGTGGTGATGGGTTTAACTAGGTTTACAAAACCAAGTGTGAACCTTCTCACAAAGTTAATATTCCCAAGGAAGATATAGATCCCATTTTTTTGCTTTGGTAAGGATAAGGCTAAGATATCACTTACTCTATTAGGGTCAATAGATAATCCTTATTTTTAGAAAATGTGGCCCAATAGCTTACCTTTATGCACAAATAACACACATTTATTGGGATTTATAGAGATCCCATACTATTTGAATCTCTAAAATATCAGCCTCAGATGGTCCATGTGTTCACTATATTTATTGGAGAAGACTATTATGTCATCCAAGTAGACCAGTACCATTTGATTAAGTAGTCCTTGGAAAGCCATGACCATTTCCCTTTAAAAGTTTACCCCATCATTAAACAATACAAAAGGCATATTCTAGTAATCAAATGTTCCCCACTTAGTGGTGAAGGTAGTCTTGTACTAGTCTTCCTCTCTCACTGGCACTTGGTTATGACTTGAATATCCATCCAAGAGAGAGAAACACTTTGAACCAGTAACTATTTGAAGGAGTTACTTCATAGATGGAAAGGGATAATTATCCTTTAAAGAGACCCCATTAATATCCCTAAATTCCATAGTCTGATTTCCCCATTACTTTTTCTGGTAGGTACTTGATTATATACCCATGAGGATTGCTTAATTGGAAAGATGATCTTGGATTAAATCAACCTAGTTAATTCTTTCCTCATGAGTTCTTTAATTTTAGGGTTTATAGGCCTTTGATTCTACCTAATAGGCTTGGAATTAGCCTCTAGTTTTTATAGTGTATTGGGCCAATTTAGGATCAAAGCCCCTAGGTCACTATATTTCCTAGAAAATATGTCTACATATTCCTTACAAAGCTCTATGAAATAATGCCTTTCTGGTTCTTGCATTTACAAGATTGAGGAGCTTGTCTTCAAAGATAAGAACTCTCTCATAGTTCTATTCATTAGTTGACATAACTACTTTATCCTTCCTTATATGGTCCACTCCATGAAAGAGACCTTCTAGGGTAACTAGCCCTTTAAGCAGATTATTAGACCTTAATTGAAAAATATGCTCCCCATATTAATGCTACAATTTTTCTTGGTTGATGGAGAACTTTGCTTCATGCTATAAAAAATTAAGCAATTTGTTGGTCATTTTTAAAGACCTACCAATGAGCTTCATTATCTAGCAATAATGATCTCACTACCACTTTTACATGTGGTTACACCTTAGTTATTTTAAATTCATTAGGGATATGAAAATGAGCCCCCATAATTGCTAGTCTATCAACATGTTAATTTTGACCCTTTGGCACTGATTTGATATTGAAGGCCTCAAAGTCCTTAATTAGGTCTCACACTCTATTTTTATAGGACTTCATTAATGGGTTCTTAGTGACATTATGGCCTCTGACTTGGTACACTACCAATTTAATGCTCCCATAGACTTGTAATTGTTTAATCCCTATCTTATTAGCCCATTAAAGGGCATGTATGAGACCCTCATATTATTTTTTATCGTAAGAGTAGCTAAATTATAGCCTATATGAGGATAAGTACTTTCTATTTAAAGGGGATAATATCATATCAACTACACAAACTCCATGTTTTCTCCTTGAACCATGAAAGAATAATTTCCATAGACCACTAGGGTCTTCTTGAGGCCTCATGAGAGATGGTATGGACTAGCTTTCTTCATGTAAATAATAAACACCCAAATCCTTTTCTTTATCACCCTCTAAGGGATATACCAATTGGATAACATTATATTGATCATCCAAGAACATGTCTAGTATATATTTTGGATGAGTGTTTAGCTCCTATCCCATTGTAAATTCATCCTCATCAATGATGTTGAAATTGATGTTGATATTATCTAGTCCATAGGTTTCTATATGGAATTATGAAATGGACTTAGCTTTGATTGACACTTTGCCCCATATGTAATTTTAAATCCCATATATGACCAATATGATTCAAGATAACCTCATATCTTTGCTATGAACTCCTTCAATAGGCATAGTGTAAAGTGAGGAGGCACATCTAGGATCAAAACCTATTGAACCACTGAGACACCAGGATAAGCATGTAGGATCAAGTTGAGGTCTTTTATTATTCCAAATGGATTGGTAGAAGAAACATCTAGTTGTATCATTCCTTTAAACTAGGGCTCATATTTTAGATGAAGCTAATCTACTATGGACTTTGGCATTATAGAGGTACTATCCCCATATCCACTAATTAGTTATGCACTAGAGAGTTACCAATGATCACTAAAATATAGAAGGGAGGAGGCTTGACTACTTTACCTAATTTCCATTTATTTCATCCTTTGGTTACATTGGTAAGGACCAAATTATCCTTACTTTATGTCTTGTCTACAACATTGATCTTTGGTAGTTCATCTTGGAAGATATATACCTAACTAGGTATGGGGAGCATGTCCCAAATTAGCACACTCACATTGGAATTTTTCATTTGTTCCATAATGTTGATGGGTAAACCACCAACCTTTCATTGTACTTTAGGGGCCATAACTAGACCTTGATCTTGTGAGTTCTGAGGGACTAAAACATTTCCATAATTTTGACCCCTTAGAACTCTTGGGACCTTTGGAATAACAAGAAGTCCAACTAGCTTGGTTATTTAAGGAGTAAAGGTAGGAGGTTCCTTACTTGGTTCCAAGTTACCATCAATGTTCCTTCTTTTGAATATGGTATTTGTAGCGACTGAAATGTATCCCTAGCTAAAGCTAGCCTATTGATTGAGTGTATAACATATTATTGTTCATAATTAATCATTATAGCACCCAACTACTCTGATCCTTGATCGGTGTTTTGAAGTCATTGAGGTTCTTCCAACTTGGTCATCATAGGTAGGCACTTCTATGTTTAGGACATAATATCTTGGTTATACCTAGAATTAGTAGCTTACTACCATTGATCATTAAATGCTTGGGTGAAATTAGTGGTTAGGATAATGTATTGACCAAAAGACTAATTCCAAGGCTTGATACCTTCATCTTGTTGAGCCACATTATTTTTAACTAGGACTAAGGTGTTGGAAGTGATTATAAAATTAGGATTGTAGTTATTTTGCCTATTGTAGCCATGTTCCCCTTGTACTTAGTTTTGACATTGGCCTTGGCCTTGGTAGTTACCTTTGGATAGTGGCCTATTTAATTAAAAATCATATTATTGAGGTTGATAGGAACCTTGATAAAGCCTATTCAAAGCCTACAACCTTTTTAAATTCACTAGCTTATTCCCCAAGGATTGGAACATGATCTTGAGTTCTTAAAAGTTATTTTTCTCTTGGGACTCAGTAGATCCACTAGTGGAAGATTTATCTTATTTTTGTGTAGGTATTGCATCAATTGTTGGAATAGGATTAATGACATCAATTAGAGGGATAAAAATAGGAGGTTGTCTAATTTAAGGAATTAATGGCATTGGTTGTCTAGGTGTAAGCTTGCCAACTTGAACCAAACAATTTTTTGCTTGGATGGCTACCTCATAAGCATCTAGAAGTATATTATCTCCCATATATTGGATCATCACTACTATGTCACTATTTAAACACTTCAAATAATATATGAAGGCAAAATTAGGGGTTGATCTGACTGAGATTGGGATTCTATCCTAATTTTTTTGGAACCTCATGTTGAAGTCTTGCATGACTTCATGAGGATCTCTCTTAATGGTAGTTAGTTTATATACAAGTGAAAAATGGTCACTTTTGTCCTCAAATATGTTGTATAGGGCATCACCTAATTGGTCCATGTTTGAATATAATTAGTAACAAGGTCTCTATACTAGTCTAGGGGCTTTCCTTCTAAAGAAGTAGCTAATAACCTAATAGCTATATTTTCCTTAGTGACATTATGGATGTTAAAAAAATTGGTTATGTCCATGATGTGCTTAGAAGGTGTTGTATCTTGGGCTCTAGCATAATAAGGGATACTTTTAAGACTTGCAACTAGGATATGATCATATTGGGTAAGGTATAGAGGACTTTGTCCATTAAAGGCCACAAAATTAAAAGGTCTAAGGGATGTCATGGCTACAAAAGGATTTATAAAATTTCCTCTTGTAGGGGTAGGTCTTAAAAATGACTTAGGAGCAAAGGTTCCCTAATATGGATGTGTATTGGTAAACCTTAATATTTTTACCAAAAATAAAGGTAGTTCAACAAATTAAAAGGGAATAACTATTTAAGATGACCCCATTTTCAATTTTGGCATGAGATGAAGTTACTTATTTACTATGAGAAAATTGAATCTTCCTTTTGGATTCATTAGATGTTGTTGTTTGGGAACTTAATTGCTACAAATTTGATCATGTTAACATTAATATTTATCAATATTCCTTGAACTGTAGTCCCACTAGGCATGCCAAAAATTATTTTAGGCTCAATCTACACCCTTAAAGAGAGTTATTTAGGCTACTTAAAATTTGGATACATAATGGGAACAACCCTAGGCTATGGGTCACCTATAATGGGGTTAGATCTTTAGAGAAAGTTGGCTTCCTCTTGATGCTCACAAAAACTAATGCAAATCACTAAAAAAAGGGTTATAAAGGGTTTAAAATATACTAATAGAGATAAAACGTAATGAACCAAAGTTAAAATGGACACTCATATAATCTTGAACCCACACTAGATCAACATAAAATATCTATAGCTAAAACAACCTCACAATGTCACTAGTTGCATAAATAATTCATAGAAGAGGTCCTAAGTAAAACACTAATCTAGACCTACAAGTTAGCTTGAAAACACCATCAAAGAGGCAAGTAGAAGGATAATGGCCTAAGAATATTCCCCTTCACAAATTCACTATGCACAAACATACTAAGCACTGATTGAAGACAAGTGATAGGCAAAGAGTTGATTCTATTAATTTTATAGTCACATAAAATGTAAAATTTGGTTACTTTATTGTGGCTAATGGCACCTAATCCATAGGTCCTACTTGCTTGCACAACACTCATAGGCTTTTCTTTCATTGATTCCTAATCATCTATAGCCTTTTATAATTAACCCTTATAGACCCAGGTAGCTCTTTTAGGCCTAGATCCATCCCCCTAAGTCTTATTCCCTCTAGACAATAACACCCAACTTAGATAGGAGCATTGAAACCTAAGGTGTCATGTTTTTGGTGTTATTGTCCAAGTTCAAATTTGGTTCAAACATTTAATTTTTTGAATCCTTATCTTAATTCATGTCAGCCTAATGTGAATTCATTTAACCCATGATCATTAGGTTCCCTATAAAAGTCCATTCAAAGTCCATTTATAATGGTTGACACTTATTTACAAGAGATAAATAAGAATGCAAGCAAGTACACTCAAGCACTTTTCCCTATTTTCTACATAAAACCTTCTATTTTTATTTCAAGCCTATTCAAACCCTTACACTAGTCCCTAGCCATCTAAAGTACACCTAGTTTTGAATCTAGTTATATTTTCATACACAATTACACCAAGCACTTCAATGGGAGAAATACATTAACTTGACCCCTCCTTAGAGTATTGGTATGTAGGCAGTGTGCACACACATGGGGTATGAAGTACATCCAACATATCCTTCACACACTAACCCCTTCTCTCTCTTTTTCAAGTTACCATTCAAGTTCAAGAACAAAGAGCTTATAAGGCTTTAAATATTAAAATTGATGCATAATGAGCTCTGTAGACTTCTGGGCTTTGATTTTTCATTGATAGGGTAACACATACCTACTGAGTAAAACCCATAAAACTTATATCACCTAATAAATAGTGTTGAAAAAGGACTATAATGTCAAACAACAAGGTGTCCTACTTTCAGTGCTCCTATCCAATTAGAAAATGAAATTTAGGAACCTATTTCCACACTGTCCTAGTCCTGTACCTAAATTCTCAGACCCTATCTCAGACTGGATAGCTCAAAATAGCTAAGTCATGTTTTCTCTTATTTATTACTATTTTTAGAAAAGGCAAAAATACAATCTATTTACATAAATTAGTGGCTTAATTATTACACATTATTTACTAATTTATTTTACTCTAGACCTATTATTAGTTAGGAATAAAACTCCATTATTCTAAAAAATAATAAAACATTTGGTGAACCCAACTTACTTCAAATTTTGCACAAAAACTCTAAAAACCCTAGGGTTAATTATTTTTGATTTCTTTTCATAATTGCTTGATTTTTCTTATATTTAAAAATCATAAATCTACAAATTAATTTTAAAATTACCATATATTTTATAAACAGCCTAGTTTGCACATACTAGGTCCTTTTTGCATACAAAAACATTCCAAACACTAGGAAAAATATATTGCTAATTTTAGAAAATTTTTTGATTTTTCCTAAATTTTTAAATAAAAATTATATAAATTTTATATAAATTCATATCAAAATTTTGAAACTATCATACTAATTTTAAAAATTCATTCAATAATCCCTAGTTGTATTAACTAGCTCCCAGTTATTTTCTAGTACTTTTCCAATCATTTTATAAATTTTTAGTTTCATATAAAACTCAAAAAAAAACATTTTTAAATTAAAAAATTCACAATATTTTTCATAAATATTTTTTTTAAAATACTTATTTTCATATACTAGCACATATTTGCTTCTTGTGGTATTACCTTACATGTTTGGGAGCTCCATATCCTTTTTACACAAATTCCAATTAGCTACTTTTAAGACTTTTCATTTCTTATATTCAACACTTTCATTTTATATCACATTGCCTATTAAAACTTATTGCAAAACATTCAAACACATTATAAATTTTTTTCCTACTTTCACAATAGCCCAATATACCATTTTTTATGAAACTGTTAAAATAGAACTTCAAGAACTCTTAACAAAACATCTAGATATGCAAGATGACATGCTTAGAATTCCACAAGAGGAAAAACAAAAAGTGAAAAATGGTCAATATTCTCAAACCACAAAGCAACCATTTGAAAATGACACTACAAGGGACACTATGTCTCAATAACCCCCTATAGCAGCCCAACCTACCTCTATGCCACTAGTTACAGCTAGTACATCCCTCTCTCCTAATGTGGTAGCCATTGTGCAAGAGATAAGATCTATTCAATCCAAGGTGATACATCTTGAGCAAGGTACCATGAGACCTACATAGGCTTTGAATTATTTTGATCTTTTACATACACCATTACCATGTCATATTGCTTCTACACCCTTTCCACAAGGTTTTGTTCAACCCACACTCACTCTTTATGATGGCAAGGGTGATCCAGAGACAAACTTGAGATAATTTCATGTAGCATGCTTGGAATATGTACCTAATGATTTGATACTTACCAAGTTATTTCCATTGATCCTAAAGGATTATGATTTACAATGGTTCTATAGTCTACCTAATTAGTCGGTTCATGCATTCAATCCTTTAACTAACATGTTCTTAGCACACTTCATCATTAACATTAGTGATAAGGTTTCATATGCTCAAATTGATTAATAGAAACAATGACTAAATGAGCATCTCAAAGACTATGTTCTTTGGTATAAGACCATCTTCGCTAAAATGACTAGTCCCATAATATATTATGAGTTATAGGACCTCTTCAAACAAATTCTTCTACTAGCACTTTATGCATCAATTATGTTTAAGTGATTCTCTTCCTTCACTGAATTGTGTCATACACTAAAGTAAAGATAAATCAAGCTTATTTCAATGGGAAAAATTAAGTACTCAAGTATCTTAGACACAAAAAATAAGATTAATAAAAAATTCCCATACAAGTTCAATTTCAATGATATAAAAGGGTAGAATCAACCTACATTAAATGCAACTTTAGAGCCTCCTCAGCGTATAGTTTAATTATCACTCCTTCAACATGTATTTACCAATCTACCAATTTCTCTAGCTAGAGTTTTATAGTAATATTAGAATTTAACACTATTACTCTCCCTTCTATTCAAGAAGTTGAATCAATAAATCCTCTTTCATGGGGCACCAAGCCATACTTCAAATAGATGCATTAGTTTGAGACATAAGATACAAGACCTGATAGATGATAACCTACTTGATCTTGCAACTTTAGTTGAGGCAAAACCAACACAAGATAAAGCTTTGAAAAAATTCTACGATCCATTTACACAACATTATAAATAAGATAAAGGGGACATATTAGGTGTTCACCATACATACCATGCACATCCTCCACCAGCTACATACTAGGCACCTTTAGTTGAGTTACATCTTTGAGTGGTATGATAAGTGTGTATGAGTCTAGAGTTCTAGCTAGACCTTTGATATCATTCTTAGATCAGGAGATTGTGGAAGATAATTTAGAATATAGTACACTTTTTATTAGAGCACATATTCATAATCATCCCATTCATAGTGTTCTCATAGATAATGTTTCCAATGTCAACATGTGCACCATTAAATTATTGCAACATTTAGGTTATTTAGAGAAAGGTATTACTCACAAATATATAGTTATCAATACATTTAGTGTGCATGTACAAAGTTCATTGGGAGATATTATGCTTCTTCTATAGGTTGGTCCTACACATGTGACCACACATTTCACTATAGTTCCCAATGTAGGAGTTTTTGATATATTACTTGGTCACCCATGGATTTAGAAAATTTGAGTAGTAACATCTAAAATTCATAGATAAATGAAATTCATTCATTCTAATTAGGTTATTATAGTTGGTGGAGTCCCATATGAGTTACCACTACCCACTTCAGAGCCATCTACTTTGTAGTCACTAGTTCCAACTTTTCCATGAGTTTTAATTTCCCCACCAATTATAGTTCTTCCCTCGATACCAATTCAGACATAATTGACAAATCTATCACCATTATAGACAGTTCATACACCTCCATAGCTTTGGGATTCTAGATAGATTTCAGCTATAATTTTCACACCTAGAGTAGTTTCATTGAGAATTCATGGGTCTACACATAAAACACATGTTTAGAGAGCATCTCCTACTTCTATATGGATCCCTAAAATCCCTACAATTACATCCACTTCTTAGAATTATATAAAAATCCCATAGTTGGATTATATTTCAAAGAGTTTAGAGAATCTACAACATATACAACTTCTAGAGCCATAGTCTTAGCATTTTCATCATGCTTCACATTCACACATGATTTCACTCCTTAATATAAGACACCATTATCAGGAGTCTCCCATGAGACTCATTAGTTAGTATAATCCTATACTAGCTTACTTATACATAATCTCTTTCATTTGATTGTACATAGATTATATCAAAACACAAAAACAATACAAAAACATTTAAATATATAAAAATACAAAAACATTTAAATCTATCAAAATACCAAATACATTTTGATTATATGCATCATCCATGATTTACATTCCTACTATCATTCTAGGACTTACATTTTCTATTTCATGCTATTGTATGCCAATTTATCTACATTACCATGCTTTACTTGATCTTCTTTGAGTATGTGCAGTGACATCTAGCTACTTGATTGCTTCACTCTACTCATTGAGGGGGAATTCCAACTTCTAAATTTGAGACACACATCGATATACATACCCATTAGGGGTCTTATACATGACAACACCATCTAGGTTATGTCAATCCTACACTACACACTCTAATTTATCATACTAATGTACATTACTTACCAGATTACATAGATTACTATATCAACATTTTACTAGTATCTAACACTTATGTATCTCTTAGCATATACTGAGTCTTTTACTAAACATGTCTTGCATAATTTCACTCTTTCTTTGATTAGTTAAATGTGATTATACCTTTCCAATTTTTACATGCTTTCCTTTCTTACTTTACATAGCTAGATGAGATTACATTTCCAATTCTAGTTTTGTGTCTTATGTGTACCTTAGGACATATGCCAATGTCCTTTGATTCTATTCATGTGTGTGTACCTTTAGATATTTACCAATATCCCTTACTTATACTCTTCTATGTGCCTGTGGTCCTCATACCAATCTTTGCTTGTTTCAACTTGTATGTGTATGTGGCATTTGAACATGACTTATATGCTTGCTTTCTAGTTTGAGTGGCATGTGCCCATATCCCTTATTTGCATGGCCCCTTAGCCAACTTTATATGCTTCTTAATTTATATGCTTGTTGCTTGATTTCTTTTCCTTTTTTTCAATGTCATGATTGATATCATGCATTTACCTTGATTTATTAGATGCCATGATGGACATTATTTTCCATCCCTCCTTGATAATTAACAACTAACAACAAATAACAAACAACTAACAACTAACATCTAACATTTTTAGTTCTAGTTCAGTACATTGCACATGATTTTACATTGTTATATATATCTAGGCATACCCTTGTTGATCTAAAAAATATCTCAATACAAACATTATTATACCTATAGATATCTTGTCAAATATCATTGTTATATCATGTATCTATGTAGCATAACACACTTGTAGGACTCTTTTCTTCTGAGGGTAGTCATTGTATGTTCATCATTCTTAACCTCAAAAGAGGTGGAAATAAATGGGGGGTTTGTCATAGAGATAAAAGATCTTAGCAGTCAAAATAGTAACATTCAAATCACCCATTTTAGAGTTTAGAGGTCAAACTAGTTAGAACATAATAGAAAAATGGTGACAATTCTAGATCAATAACCAATTTTAGCATAGGATAATAACACAAAATGGAAAATATCATCAAACCCAAGGGTTTATTCATCTTGGTGATATTGTATTATATAAAAACATCTAGGATTTCTAGTAATAGTCAAAAATTTCATATCATCTATAGTTTTTTCACATCCAGATCAATCATAATTAGTATTTTTAGTATAGTTTTCTTTGAGAATCTAGATATTGAGGGGTATCATGTGTGACATGATGGCTCTCACTTCCATTTTTATATATTTTAGTTAGTATAACTTATAGATCAAAATCCATTTTTCAAACATGATGATTGGGGATAATGTGTGTGACACATTGGTTTTCTTTTATTTTTGATTTTAGTTTATTACCCAAGCATTCTCAATAGTTACATGGCTTACTTCATTTGTAGGTGGTTGGTATCATTATCAAGTTGAAATTTCATACAAGTTTAACTTCTTGAGTAATGAAGCTCTTGATTTGGCTTTCACATAAGCATATTGAATTAGTTTTGAAGTGGATTTTATACAAGCCTAACCTGCATCTTTTGAAATGGCCAAGAGTGGCCTAGTTTTCATAATACATTCAGCTATCTAAGCCACATTGTCAAAATTTTAAAGCATTAAGGGCTCCAAGAGCCATCTCATATGACATCTATTCTATACTATTATCACTTCATAGCTTCACTTCATAGGGTAATGATGGAGCCAAATGGACAATGTTTGTATTCTTCAGCCACCGATTTAGAGGGATTAGACACATAGTCTAGACATCAATTATCACATGCATAATCATTTAGCTTCACTTAGTAGGTGATGATGGAGCCAAAGGGTCAACCTTTGTATTCATGAGATAATTTTTGTGGA
>JARHVA010000519.1:327500-472500 GCA_037957365.1 Torreya grandis
TTGTAAGTTCTTCAATCCTATGAAAGAGATTTGCATATAAAACCTAACCTTGGTCATTTTACTCCATGGGAAACTCTTTCTCCACCTTATCATGTACTTGACCCTTAAGTTGGCAAAGATCTTCAAGCTCTTGAGAAAGCTTCATTTGTAGCTACCAATCATCCTTATCTTCCTTATTTTATAAGAAAAACACTTATGAAATATTATATTATTGATGTATAAGGTCATAAAACTAGTTTTATTCTTGATCTAATACATCTTAGGGTGGTTTAAAATCAGGCTGAGGTATTGAGTCATCTTCAAAGACTACCCCTTTTATATTGGTCTCATGAGACTCTTATAGGATTATAAATTTTTGATGAGTGACTTGATCTTCAATTTCATATTTGATAGCACATTCAAAATCATGATTTATATGGTCATCCAAAACTTCATGATTATAAATGAGGTCTTCTTTAAATACCTCTCTTTTCAAGTCTTGGACACATTCTTCATGGACAGCTGCAAGGGAATCTTCAATATGTTTCTCTTCATTCAATAAAGTAGAGTTTCATTTATGTTCACCAAGGGGAGTCCCTATGGTGATTTATTCCTTGTGTTCACTCGTGTCATATTATTGGGAAGCTATGGCTTGAGCTCTTTCCTCTTCATTTTCTTCCCTCAAAATGCGCTACTTTTCATGGAAGGGTGGGGTGGAGGGTTGATGGATAGGTCCATGGGTGTGATATGTAATATGAGGGGTAGTGTAAGGTTTATGAATGTAAGGTGGAGTGTTATGGGTAGTAGAGGGATTTTTAATGGATTTATTAAAGACAACTGCACTAGTACATGGCGAAGTGATTTTTTGGGCTGATTAGAAGAAATAACACCTACATAATTAAGAGTTACATCTTGAAAATATCTTGATTAAAAATATTTAATAACATGTTAATTTTTAATCTCTTTATCCTCCCACATACATATCCTATATATTGAGCATTGAAAGAACTTCCTTGACAAGTCTAGTTGTTTTTTGGTACCCCATTGAATTTAATCTTCAACCACATCCCATGCACTCATCCATCTTTGGACAAAACTTATTGACCATTATATGAGATTATTAAGAAGCACATAAAACTCATTATCCTATGTTCCCATATTTTTTTCACTATCTACTAGCTCTGATAGGAGTTCTAAGAGGAATTGGACATGAGATGGGACTGATGGAAGAGGAGGGTAATGATAAGGATTAAGGCTAACTCTATGTTATTGGATTTTAGTTTTTAAGAATTAATACCTTGTATTATATTATTTTTGTGTAAAATCCATGGAATTATCTAATTCCTCATGATAAGACTCATAGTAATACTATTGAGGTTAATAAGCATCATGGTATGAATGATAGGGCTCATACTAGGGTAGATAGAAAGGAATTTCTTGATAGGTTTATTGAGGAGTAAAATGTGGTTCATATCAAGGCTAATAAGGAGGTTCATGATAGGGTCATTCATCATAATTATTAATATCAACCTCATATGCTATATGAGACACAATAATTGATGAAAATATTCAACTAAAGATACAGAGGTTACTTACAACTAGAAGTTATCATTTAGAGTCACCATTGGTTCTAGATTGCTTGCTTCCAAATTTGATTAGAGGAAAGACACACCACAAATATTTCCACTTTATTGGACCTTGATCCCATTGGGCATGCCAAGACTATCATCACCAAATATTTCACCTTAGAAGAGGGTGTTTAATCCTCATCCATATTTGGGCAACATGGGAACACTTTCAGGTATGTGGGTGTACCTATAGTGGAAGTGAGCCTCTAGGTTTGCTAGCTCCTTGAATGTATCCTAAAGTTATTATCACTAAATTAGCTGATTACTTATGGGGGAAATGGAATTTTTTTAATGAAATTATATTACTCTAAAGGGGTGATACACCAATATTATTTCCATATAACCATTATACTTCCTACACAAAGAAACAAGGCATATAAGCTAACTTCCAAGTCTTAAGAGATTTTAACATGAGTGTTTCAATATAGAGGTGAAATGCATGAAAGATATCTAAGGTAAATAAACCAAATGCTATTTTTAGATAATAAGGCTCATTTTATACTTAAAATATAGACTCATACACTTGAAAACACTTCATATGACCTACTAGAGTAGGAACTCTTGCATAAACATTAGAGGATAAGGAGAAGAAAGGATAGGTGATTATCACTTTGCATCATCATACATCACTTTACACACTTATAAAACTATTCATGAACTCAGAAACAAACTTAAATTAATGTTCAAAGGTAAAAAACAATGTCATTCTAGTAGGGATTTATCATACATGGAGTAGAATTGGAATACCAGAGCCAAAATGGCTACTACTTATAGAATAGGAGAGAGAGGAGAAGAGAATGAAGTAAAGAAGTTCAAGCGTCACAATGCCACATGTTAAGGCATGAAAACTAGTTACATTGTAGGATAATAGAGTGTCAAATAGACCATGAATGTATCCTTAGACAATTTTCCATATAAACTATGACAAACTCTCTAAAATGCCATAGAGATTCTTTAGGTAGCCTTTTTGAAACTACCTTTATCATGGATCATCTCTTGAGATTTTGAAACTAGACTAGGGAGAGTTGACACATGTATAATATCTTAGGGGGGTTGAAAAAAAATTATAATAGTCATAAGATGTTCTCCTAACATCTATCTATCTTATATACACTTTTATTCACCATATGTAGTCATTCATTGCTATCGTAGACCTCGTTCTTCACAATTTTCATCTAATAAGCCCGGGTAGTCACTATTTATGTTTGATCTCTATCCAAGACTTTCTATAATGGATGGTGTAGTAGGGATATTTTTATACCCATCTATTGTATGTGATTTTTTGGGACTACAAGGTTTATGAGATGATCTTGACTAAGCTTTAATGGTGGCATATGAGTCTAAAGTATTTACTTTGCCATAAAATATTTTGATCTTACATGTCTACCTATGTGGAATTTCCTTTCCACATTGTTCATTTAATTTTAAAATTTTCTTGTTATCACTCTAGACATGTGTCTTCATCTCATGACCCCTATAACCTAATCAAATTTACTCTGTTTATCTCTTTAGGAGTCTCTTGGCCTTGAATTTCAACATCAAGCATTGATATTTGATCTACATAAGAGATTATGACACTTATCATCCTCACTTTCCATTTGTGGACCCTACTACTAGTATCCATATGATCAAGCATGATTATGTCATGTGGTATCCTTGCATGTAACCTGGGCTTATTTACTTATTGACCCCATGCACACCAGTGATCTACTTCTACATGGTTGAATGTATGTTATAGATACTTAATTTATGTGATTAGATGTGCACTATTGATCTCCATCTAAACAATATAATCAATCACTAGCCATTGATCTACTATTAACTCATCATGATCATGAAACTTGGCACCATCACATTCATTCTCAAGATCATCTAAATTATTAACTTCATGCTTTCCATTTATCTTTAATTACATGATTAAACATGCACCATCAATCCTTGATCTTGACTCATTGACCCCAATATTCAACACAAATCATTGATCATATTTTATATATAAGAATACACTCTATTAATATTTATCTAAGGTATTTGACTCATTTAATTTTCTATCACTTGCATACTATTGATCTTTGATCTATTTGAGTGAGGCTTTAACACTTGGTAGTTATAAGGATTATGAACTCCATATTTATATTTTTGAGTCCAACTGGCTAGTTCCTATTACTTAAATTTTATGTTCCCTATTCTATCCTTATGATTAATATTTAATGTCCTCATTTTATTCAAATAACCTCTTTTAACCATGAAGTGATTGAAGCTAGGTAATTACTCTTTTTCAATGTGATGATCTTCTCCATAGCACTTGTAGGTGCCCATTCATGGCCAATGAATATGCATGGAAATGAAGGAAATGATTGTTTTTCCTACCAAGGCTTTGATGAACCATTGAGATTTTGTAAACCTCCTTTAAGTCTCTTAATGCTTAAACACCATGAGAACCTGTAACTTTAATATATGACTCTAAAATAACCCCTAAATGACACAAAATGATATATGGATAGAACTAGACCATAACCAAGGCTATAAACATATGAAATGAAGTAAAATAATCTATTAAACACCATATAACATAATAATAAACCCCTATTCAAGTTTTTGACTATAGGGGGTAGACCTGGTCAAAATGGTCAATTACACCTACATAAAAATATACCCTTTGCATTTATCTTACCTAGGTATGATGAATTGGAAGATGATAAGTTTTAATCAATTATTACTATAATGATATTAACTCCCAATACCAATAGTACTAAAATATGAAAGAGATGGTTCTTGATTGCACCACCAAATGGACTAGGTCTTTGATAAAGTGGTTTAGGAAGAGAAAAAATTGAAATCACTTGATGAAGTTAGAGAAAAATTCAAAAAGAAGTTTGGAAGATCAAAAACTACTTTCAAGAAAAATAATTGGAAATGGAATGGTAATTCTAATAATAGGTTTGATAGTCAGAATGTGAAGTTTAATAATACTTCAGAGAACAAGAAACCTAAATACAACTCCAAATAAGGATTTAAGGGAGAAATCAATCTGAGAGGAAGGGATCACCTAACAAAAAATTTACATGTGGAGGAGACCATAATGATAAGGACTATCCTAAATGGAAAACAAAGGGTAAAATAAAAATTCATCTACCTCTACATCATAGTGGGGAACTTTCCAATAATAAACTCATGTAGTTATTGACAATCATCAATCTAAATTTTACACTTCTCCCATTGAAATATCAAGTACTTTTTTTTGGCATCCCATTTCCATTTTAATAGATATAAGAGTCACTAAAAATTTTATTTATCCAAAAATATTATGTAAACTATCTAGGAAAGTTGGTTTTTTGTCAAAGTCTTAGTTAATTTAGTACAAGAATGAATCTAATGTCAAGGTTGATAAGATTTTTGTTGAGGATGAGGTAAAGTTAAAATAATTCACCATGGTAGTTGATATGTAATACCATTAGGATCATATGATGTGATTATAGGATTGAACTATATTTTTAGGCCTAAATCTAAGATCAATTAATTTCTTAAGAATATTGAATGCTTAAATGGTCTAGGGGGTCAAACCCAAATTTAGGGAGAAAAGAGATAATTAAAGCTAAGACAAATTTTAGCCTTGAAATTGAAAAAGGATCAATGAAAATTATGTCAAGTATTATTGGTTAAATTTTATGAAATAAAAGAAACTAAATAACCCTATATTGAAGACTTTGCATTTTTACAAGAGTTCTAGGATGTGTTTTTAGAAGAGCTAGTTGGTTTTACCTCATAAAATGGAATTAAAATTCACTATGGATATTATTACAAGATCAAAACCCAAATATAAGGCTCCCTATAGAATTAAACCAATTTAATTAGCTAATTTAAAAGCCTAAATTTAGGATATGTTGGCCAAGGGTTTGATTAGACCAAGTGTTTCACTATGGGATGCACCTATGTTTTTCATGAAAGGGAAAGATGGAAAACTTTGCATGTGCATAGATTATAGGATGTTGAACAAATAAACCATTAATAACAAATATCCCTTATGATTAATTGATGATTTATTTGATCAAATGTGAGTTATGATAGTCTTTTAGTAGATTAATATTCAAAAGTGGTACTATCAATTAGGATTAGGGTGGAAGATATTCCAAAAATAACCTTCAAAACTAGATACAAATAGTATGAATTCTTAGTGTTCTATTTCATGCTAAAAAATTCACCTACTTAGAGATTACCTTGATCAATTTTTGCTTATTTTCCTTGATGATATCCTCATCTACTCTAAAATTGAAGAGGAACATGTTAAACATTTATGTTTAGTTTTACACTAATTATGAAATCATAATATTTATGGGAAATTGTCAAGTGTGCCTTATTTGAAATAAGATTACAACATCTAGGACATATTATTTCTATAAAAATAATTTTAGTGGATCCATCTAAAATTAGAGCCATCATGAAATGGAAAACACCTAGGAATGTTCATGAGGTGCATAACTTTATGGGTTTAGCAAGATAATATGAGAAATTTATGTCAAATTTATCTAATATAAAAAATAAATAACCTTTATAAAACAAAATAAAAAAAATTGTTTGGTTTAATAAGTGTGAATAATATTTTCAAATCCTAAAAATGAGGTTTAATTTAGCTCTAGTGTTATAGATTCCAGATCCAAATGGTCATTTTTAAGTAATATTTAATGCTTCAAGAGATGGTTTAGGAGGAGTTATTATGTAACATGGTTTAATCTTATCTTATGAATCAATAAAATTTAATCATTGTGAGGAAAAATAATCCCCACATGACTTAGAGCTATTTTTCATAGTTCATGATTTATAAGTATGGAGGCATTATTTGTTGGGAAAATTTTTTTGAGCTCAAAATAGATAACTTAGGGATTAAATTACATATTTACCCAAACCAACCTTAATGATCATCAAAGATGATGGTTATAATTATTGTCATAATATGACTTTAAAATTAGCTACATCATAGATAAGTAAATTAGAGTTAAAAATTCCCTTAGTTTTAGAAGGCACATTGCATCTTTATATACTATCAAGAGTACCTTCAAGATTAAGTAGTGAAATTCTCCTTAAAAGATGAATTCTATGAACAAGTAAAGAAATCTTTATCATAGGAGTCACAAGATCCTAGATATAAAGGATTTATAATTGAGAATCATGGAATTTTAAGATACAATGGAAGGATCTATGTGCCTAATAGAGAAAATTTGAGGATTACCATGTTGAAGGAGTTACATAATGTTCAATATTCAAGACATCCTGGTGTAACTAAGCTCTTATTGGAGATAAAAATATTGTATTTCTAGAAATTAATTAGTAAATATACAATAAATTTTGTGTCAAGATGATTATAATGTCAGTGAATCAAAGCTAAACACATGCATCCTACTATGTTGTTGTACCCACATTCCATACTAGAATGGAAGTGACAAGTCATTAGTATGGACTTTATCCAAGGTTTTCCTATGTCAAGGAATCATCATGATATGATATTGGTGGTTGTTGATAAACTCCATAAAGTATCAAGCTTTATTACAATTAATGTGTCAGATAATGCCAATGTTTAAAAAGGGTTTTCAAAGTAAGTGTATAGATTACATGGGTTTCAAAAAATATCATTTCAGACAGGGACCCTAGGATGACCTCAAGGTTTCAACCAACTCTAGATACAACATTAGGTACATAAATAAACTTTAGCACAAGTTACCATCTATAAACATATGGGAAAACTAAAAGAGTAAATCAGATCTTGCAGGATGTTTTAAGGATGTATTACATTGACTAGAAATAAAGATGACAACAATACCTACCATTGGTTGAATTTTATTATAACAAGTCATTTCAATAACTATTGAAGATTGCTCCTTTGGAAGCATTGTATGGTATAAGGTGTAGAACACCAATAAATAGGGATAAACTATAAGATATAATGGTCTTTGGACCTCATATTCTTGTTGAAATGGAATAACAGGTGAGGCTAATAAGGAAAATATTAGTTGAAGCCAATGACATGTAGAAAAGTTATGCTCATATAAAAAGGATAGCAAGGTAGTTATCATTTGGAGATAAGGTTTTTCTATGATTAATACCCCAAAAGAGTTTTATTAAGTGTAGGAAATTAGTAAAATTATCACTAAGATATGTAGGACCCTTTGAGGTTATAAATTGAATAAATCTTGTAGTGTGTAGACTCACTTTGCCACCAACTTTAACACAAATTCATAATGCTTTTCTTGTATCTTATCTTAAGAAATATATATTTGACCTTCACATGTATTAGATTATAATGCATTACAAGTTCTAGGGGTGGTCATAGTAAAACCAATCAAAATAATTGATACACATAAGCTTAGGTTATGTAACAAGGAAGTATCATAACTAAAGTCCAATGGGACTAATATTTTAAAAATAATTCCACATGGGAATACTATGAGGAATATTATAGGCTATTTCCTCATCTATTTGAATAATTTTCTATTGAACATTATTATTTATTTTCAAAACTTATGTTTGAAATAAAATTCATCAAGATGATGACTTATTTTAGGGGAGAAGTATGTTACATCTCATCCTACTCTTGAAAAACTACATTAGTATTAGGGAATAAAGTAAACTAATGATTAATATTCTTCTAATTTTGATGATATATCTTGACATCTATGTTGTTTGATTTGATATATGTTGTGTTTTATTTCATAATGTAGTATGATTAAAGGAACTTGTACATGTATCTAGATATATTATATTTTAATCCATTAGAATATTATGTGGAAATGATTTAATTTATACATTTCATTTGTCATATAATAATTTAATTGATGTATATAGAATCTGATTATTTTATTATTTTTTTGCAAGGTCAGACTAACTAACATTTTGTTTGACCAAGGTTATTTTAGGATTATCGCACCCTCATAGAGTGGAATATAGGGAGAGTATCATAGGGGAGGGGGATGCATATATCATCATTTAGGATAAAAACTTAAAACCAAACCCACAAACACACACTCACACTTTTGTATGTTGTGCTGAATTCGTATTGAGGGATTTGCTAAAAGATTATGTTTACTATCAGTTACTATGATTAATAATTCATACCTTGCATTAATTATGGTTTAAATACTTTCTAGGAAATAACCAATTTGGAAATGGATGTTCTTGATATAAATGTGAAGATTCTATGGACAATAAAAACATAATAATAATAATAATAATAATAATAATAATAATAATAATAATAATAATAATTATTATTATTATTATTATTATTATTATTATTATTATTATTATTATTATTCACTTAATTAAATTTGGATAATGATACATATAAATAGGCCATTACATCTCCTATAAACTGAGAGTCCTATTAAAGATCTTATAATAACTCTTCGAATATAACTTAGTTGTTCTAATAATTCGTAACACACTATTTAACCATAAGTATAATTATGTGATTTGTTATCACGAATCAATCACTAACTATTACATTATATATGTTTTTATTATAAATCATCACATAAATATATTATCTTATCATAGATAATATAATAATCACATGTGTACACTACTAATTACTAACATTCACCCCCTTGGTGTGAACATGGGGAAAACTTTATCTTATAATATAACTATTGACTCTCCTTGATCATGATCTCAATGGTTTTATTTTTAAGGAAATCCAACAACCTCTAGAGTGGTTTTACAACTGGTTTACTAATAAACACAACATGATGGTTTTATAAGTGGCTAGACAAATACCATAACATGATGGTTTTCCTAGGACAACCAACAACCTAAATATTGTAAACATATAAAATTAGCCACCAATGGCTTCATATCAGACTTTGGATCAATTATTACCAAACTTTGAACATCTAGCCTAAGAATTTCTAAATATCTCAAATTTGATTTCATAACATGCAATTAAATAAATTTGGCCCAAAAATAAATTAAATAGAGAAAATGCCCAAATCAATTAAATCAAAACTTGGAAAATTTTCAAAACCCTAAAAGGGATTAATTAACATGAAAATACTATTCAAATCCCAATTGAATTAATATTTGATAAATTAAATGAATTATCAAAAAGAAAACTTTAAAATCAAAGAATATCTTAGGAAGTAATCATTACCTTTTATGAGTTGTCCAAAATCCAAAATATCTCAAAGCACACCTATTACATGCTAATCATGAGGTTTATACACCATTTAACTATAATGGGGTTAATTAAGTAAACCTAGGTTAGGATTTAACCCATTTTAAGCCCTTTGTTAGACCTATAAATACAAGCATTTACCTCTCTATTTAAAGAGCTTGGATATAGTAATGTTATAATGCATGTTTTATGACAAGAGTGAAAACTATAGAGTTATAATGAAAAAATTGATCCAATCCAAGACATTTCAAGCCATATCAAAGACAAATCATAAGCTACCCATGGTGCCAAGAGGATATGGTGATAGCCAAGCCCCATTGATGAAGACTTCTTGAGCATAATCTGAGCAAGCCAAATGAAGAAACCTCTTAGAGCATTCTAAGAATTGTGTGAGTTCTTTCCATTTTTAGTTGTGCTTTATTCATTTGTGTTTCTTCACCATGATCCCCCCTTTGATCTAGGAAATATAGAGTTATGCTTGTTAGTGTGTTTGTTTACATTTTGATTGAATTTCATTGTGAAGCTAACATATGATCTAACCACCCTTAGTAGATTATTTGATCATAAATGACACACTTGGTGGGACCATGAACACCCACATACCAAAGAGATGAATATGTAAGTCAAAAACTAAGAAATGGATGCTTGAATCTCTTTAAAAATTCATTTCTAACCTTATTTTTGTTATATTCTAATTTATTTATATTTCTTGGATCTACATAGATACCAGTGATGATCAGGTGTAATTGGCATTAGTTTGGCCTAGACTAACCATGGTTCTACTCATCTAACCCTAATTATTTATAAATAGTTGATAGTTAGATTACAAGGAAAAAACATTCATAAATATTGAATTTTGATTCTTTATATTAGTCCTTTTCATGATTTCTAGGTTTCAAAGGCATTTAAACTCCTTGACTAAATTTTACCTTATAGTTTTTCTTGATATTTATGCTAACCAAGGCCTAAATTAATGTGGTTATCTTTTATGGTTTTACCTTCAGGTCTATAGGTGATCAATGATTTTTTTTATTGACTGACATTGATTCTTCATGACTGGAATTAGTTCTCTCATAAATTGACCTATGATTCTTGTCTTGAACTAGTGTCGGTCATCTCTGACTAACTACAATCACTGTGTCAAAAAAATAAATCCTAAGAGCTAAATTTAAAATATCATTTGCCCATCCAAAAAAAAATTTCAAAGTAGGATGTTATTATCTAATAATTATAGGTTATGGATATGATTTGGAACACCAATTTGCTTATTTATCCTAATCAAACATTTTGTTTTGGCCTTTTAAAAGGAATTAGTTAAATTTTACACATTTCAATTTGGGTCCTAAAATGAACATGTTAGATTTTGAACATTTAGACACTGGTGTTTAAAATGAATTAGTATGGCTAAGTCTTATAAACACCTCATTTTTGGTTTTTAAAAATAATTCTTAAGTATTAAACACTTACTTTTTGGTGTTTAAAAATGAACTTAGGCTAAATATTACACATTTAGACTTTTGGGATTAAAAAAATCATAGACTCTTTTACTAAAATCTGTTTTTGTGTAATTATTTCAATATTTCATACTTAAACCAAGGGACCAAGTAAAGAACATCATCATATTTCAATTTGGTGCCTAAAATCAAACTTCACTCGTACTTGTTTGTAAATTGTTTGTTGAATGTTTCTTTCACAAAAAGAATAACACATGTATATACTCCCCCATCCCTTATAGGGAACTTGTGGGATCAAAAGTTCCTTTTCATTGCATTTAATACCTATTACAAGGTGTAGAAATAAATTTTCCTAGGCTCTCCCCAAACTTGCATGGTATTGGCTGATTTAAAAGCAACCCTAAAATATTTCTACATAGTCTTTATTTTTATGCATTTTGGATTAAGAAGGGGATGTTATTACTTCTCATGGGTTATCTAGGGAATCATTAACCTGGGGCTTCATCTCTTGGTAGTGTTTCAACCATGCTCCATGCTAGGGTATACAAAGACAAAAATGCATACTACTAGAGTTAAGGGGTTGAGTGGCTAACCTCTCATTCAGTAATGAAGGCCAGAGTTAGGTTTGGTTAACCAAGGGATACCAATAAGAATTCTAATGATGTTATCATCTTACAAAAGAATAGACCCTTGCATGATAAATTGATTGGTATGAACTCAATTGATGTGATGTTATTCTTGTGTTAGCCACACTTGGTATCAATCTAGATGGTTGTAACTTTACGTTTTAGTCATCCCCACTTTTCTAAACCTTGATAGGATTTTGGATGATGTTGAAGTACTCTATCAATTATCATCACTATCTTACCTTAGGGGATTGCATAGGAATTATATTCAATCAGGAATAGTTTTCACATTACATCACATAAGAATAAATTATTCTCAATTATATCCACTATTTTTTATCATTTCCACTCATTCTCAAACAACATAAAAAACTACCACTATCACTAAAAGTTTCCCTTAAATTTAGATAATTTGGTTGCAAAATAGAAATGGAATATTGGTATTATATCCCACCCTAGAATGTGAAATTCCTATTTATTTATAAAACTAGGAATACATTGAAGAAAAAAATACTAAAATAGAGAAGCAAACACACTACTGAAAAACATGTCACAATATCATAGCATAGCCCCATAGTTTGTGATTGATGAGAGGACACTAAAAGTACTCCAACCTCTATTTTTGTATAAGAATTGCTCCTTAAGGCCAATATCCCTTACATCACATAAGAATAAATTATTCTCAATTATATCCACTATTTTTGATCATTTCCACTCATTCTCGAACAACATAAAAAACTACCACTGTCACTAAAAGTTTCCCTTAAATTTAGATAATTTGGTGCAAAATAGAAATGGAATATTGGTATTATATCCCACCCTAGAATGTGAAATTCCTATTTATTTATCAAACTAGGAACACATTGAAGAAAAACATACTAAAATAGAGAAGCAAACACACTACTAAAAAACATGTCACAATATCATAGCATAGCCCCATAGTTTGTGATTGATGAGAGGACACTAACTGTAGTATCCCTCCGAATATCAAAACAAAAGCTCCGAATTGCTTATCTAAATTTCTGAAAAATATCTTCAAATAGATAAATAAATCACAATATAAATTCTTATTTATTTACTCATAAGCTTATAATAGAGATCCTCTGTCAAGTATACAAAGAATATTGAAAGTACAGCCTTAATAGCCTAAATATTCTGCAAACTAGTCTGAATATGATATGTCTTGGCCTGCTGTGTAAAAACACAGTCGCCGACATCGGTTATACTACCGTCATCGATCGACCTGTAGTCATTAACTTGCCAACGTTGATAATATGTCGACCAATGTCGGTCTCTATAGGTCCTTGTTCACCGATGTCGGTGCCTGAACTTTCTGTAGATGCATATGGATTTTCACGAATCTGTACGGAAGTCATACGGCCGCTGATGTCACATAACCTATATGCTTGATCCTGATCTATAGAATTATGGGCTAATACAAAGATCTATATCTAGATAATTCTTGAATCAAAAACCCAAAATAATGAAATACCTGTAAACCCTTGTGATAGCTTCTGTGTGAAGTTATCTCTCAAACTTGTAAACCCCTGTGATAACTTTTGTATGAAGTTATCTCTCAATTTAGCAATAGATCGGCTGATCTTTCACAACCTCTGAATCACACACAATGAAGAGTTGACGTTCTTCAATGCAAATGGAATCCTGGAACCCTTGGCTCAGTCTTCACAGAAGAATTTCTTAACAAGAATCAATATCAATAATAGTCATGAATACAAACTCTCTTCCATGAGAGATTCTTATACACCTCCAAAGGTGTGCTTGCTAAAATTAGATTCCCTTAAATTAGACTTAGGGCTTCCTTAAATTAGACTAGGGTCTTAAAATTAGACCAATTCTTAAATTAGAATTAGGATCCTAAAATTAGACCCAATAATTAATAATTAATTAATAATTAATAATTAATTAAAATTAGATCAAATAATTAATATTTGATTAAATCAATCAAATATTAATATCTCCCTTAATTCATGTCTGAAAGAGCCCGAACAAAATCTGACCCATCTCCATCAAGACCCTCTATCCATCCCATCAGCCTACGAGGGTTGCATAATAGCCTAATCATCCACTCGAAAAGATGTCAACTAGAAGGGGACATGACAGTCCGCCCCTCCTGAAATTGCTTGTCCTCAAGCAATCTCAACTCTGGATGTTGTAGAATATCTTTACTTTCCCATGTCACATCCTCAACTGGCAAATCTTTCCACTTTACCAAATATTCCCTGATAGTCCTCTGATGCAACTATCTCTCTCTAGATTCCAAGATGGACTCAGGTACTAAAATCAACTTTCCCTCATCATCTAAGGGAGGTAAAACTGTAGAAGGTATCACACGGTGTCCTAACACCTTTTTGAGGCATGATACATGAAAGACATTGTGTACCTTGCTCTCTGTCAGAAGCTCTAGCTAATAAGCCATCTCTCCAACACGTCTCAAGATCCTGAAAGGACCGTAGTAACATGGCTTAAGCTTCTCTGACCCACTCTTCTTAAGAGTAGACTGACAGTAAGGCTGCAGCATAAGATATACCATGTCACCCACCTCAAAAGATCTCTCGGTCCTCCACTGATCTGCATACTACTTCTGCTGATTCTCACCTTAGCAATATTCTCTTTGAGAGTCCTCATAGTATCCTGACTCTCCTGCACTAAGTCTCTAGCACTCGGCACTCTACTGTCACTCAGTAGCAAATCTAGAAAATTCGGTGCCTCATACCCATATAATGCCATAAAAGGAGACATCTGAATGGTCATGTGGAAAGTAGTTCTCACACAGATGAATCCACTTGACCCAAGCTTTTTGCTACCCTGCAATGTAGTTCCTGAGGTAGCCCTCCACCCATTTGTTCACTATCTCCATTTGTCCATCAGTCTGTGGGTGGTAGCAGGTGCTAGGTGTAAGCTCGGTCCCACAGAGTCAAAATACCTCCTGCCAGAAGTGACTCAGGAACCGACTATCCTTGTCACTCACTATACTCTGAGGTAATCCATGCAGTCAGAATACCTCTCAGAAGAAAACCTCTACTACCTGTGTAGCTGTATGTATAGTGGTAATCGAGAAGAAGTGAGCATACTTCATTAACCGATCCACAACTACATATATGCAATCTCGTCCTTGGGATTTAGGCAAGCCTGTAATGAAATCCATCGACAAACACTCCCACTTTCTGTCAGGAATTGGGAGTGGCCGCAACAATCCTACTGGGTACGTGTTCTCCTGCTTGTTTTGCTAACAAGCAGGGCACTCACACACATACTGAAGAACATCTGCTTTGAGGCCTTTCCATGTGAATCTCTCCCTAATCTGTCTATAAGTCTTAAAATATCTAGGATGTCTTGCAGTAGGTATATCATGAAAAGCTTGCATGATAATGTTCTTCATCGATGATCCTGGGATCAAATAAACCCTGTTCTTGTAAATGATCAAGTCATTCACAAGAGTATATCTAGTGTCAACCATTGATCCCTCAACTATGCTAAATGCCCATGTATCATTGGCATACTCTGCCACAATCATATGTCGCTAATCCTCTATAATGTGGACCATGGTACTCAAATACGGCCTGCATGAAAGAGCATCAGCCATAACATTTTGGGTGCCCTTGATGAAAGAGATGTCAAAGTCATATGCCTATATTTTACTCACCCACTTCTGCTAAAGATCATTGAGGTCTCGTTGCCCCAAGAAATGTCTCAAACTGTTGTGGTCTGTTTTGATGCAAAATTTGTTACCCACAAGATATTGCCTAAATTTTTCTAAGGCATGCATGATAGCGAGCATCTCCTTATCATATATGCTGTACAGTCTCTCTGGTCCCCTGAGCTTACGGCTCTCATATACTATGGGGTGATTATCCTACATAATCACTGCTCTAATGCCCTCGCCTGAAGCATCGCACTGAAGCTCAAATGGCTTCGAAAAATCAGGTAGTGCCAAAACTGGGCACGTAGTCATCAACCCCTTAAACCTTTCAAAACACTCCTATGCTTCAAGTGTCCAACAAAAATCCCCCCTTTTAGTCAAATCTATCATAGGAGCTACATGTCGTGAATAACCATTCACGAACCTCTGATAGAATCCACACAAACCTAGAAATCCCCTTAGCTGTGTTAGGTTTGCCATAATAGGCCAATCTATGATAGCACGGAACTTCTCAGGATCCATCTGTACTCCCCCTGCATTCATAATATGACCAAAGTATAACAATTTGATCATCCCCAAATCACATTTGGACTCCTTGGCATACAAGGATTCCCTCTCCAAGATGTTGAGTACAATCTCTAGATGAGCCAAATGCTCTTGCCAAGTCCTACTGTATATAAGAATGTCATAAAAAAACAAGTACAAACCTCCTCAGCAGTGAATGGAAGACTCTATTCATGGTGGACTAAAATGTTGCTGGTGCATTAGTGAACCTGAATGGCATCACTATAAACTCATAGTGTCCACAATGGCAATGGAAAGCTTTCTTCTCCACGTCCTGCTCACGAACTCTGATCTGATGATAGCCTGATCTTAAGTCTATCTTTGTGAAGTAATGTGCACCATGGAGCTCATCAATAAGCTCGTCAATACGAGGTATAGGATACCTGTTCTTAATGGTTCTCTTATTCAGGGCTCTGTAGTCAATGCACATGCGTAGGGTGCCATCCTTCTTCTTCACTAGAACAACTGAAGAAGCAAACGGTGATTTACTAGGCCGAATGTGACCCATAACTAGTAACTCCTTAATTGTCTTTTCAATCTCATCCTTAAACCGCTTAGGATGTCGATAAGGAGTAATCATAATGGGCTTAGTGCCCTCCTCAAGCTCAATAATATGCTCAATGCCCCTGTCTGGAGGTCTCCCTGGTGGAATGCCACTAAATACCTTATCATGCTTGACTCTCAACTGCTGAATGTCAGGATGATACTCGGTTTTCTACTGTCCCTCCTGCATTGGTGCTAATGTGCACTCGACAGCCCACTCTACCATGTCATGTCACATGAGCCTCTCCATCCGATGTAAAGAAATAGTTTTGATGTTGCCGTCCCGTATTGCTTTAAGAATGTGAGTCTTCCCATCAACATCAAAATGGATCTCCATATCCTTAAGACTAAGAGTGACTACCTCAAGGGAATGAAGCCACTTCATGCCCAAAACCAAATCTATATCCCCCATGTTAACCACATAATAATCAGCCTTGAACTCATAGTTGTTCAAGCGCAATGGGAGATCTCTAATCATCGGCTCACACCTGAGGGTGTAACCATCAGCTACCTTAACTCTAATGCCCTTGAACTCTTCTGTGGTGAGTCCATGCTTCTCCACAAATCGAGTATCAATAAAATTATGTGTGGCTCCCATGTCAAGAAGGGTAATGACCCTCTATCCTATCGAAACTCCCCAGAGTCTGAATGATCCCTCGTGCTAGATGCTTGATAGTCATGCCTCTTGAATCTGGAGCTCTGACTCTGCCTCGACCCTAGGCTCTGAAGCCTCAACCTCTGGCCCCTCAAAACAATCGTGATGTTTGGAATCTTCTAATTCCTCATCCTCATAATAGGCCCACATCACCTGATTTGCTTTGCCCTTAGGCCTCAACAGACAATCGTGATTAGCATCATATGGACCTTTGTAATAGAAACAAAGTTTCTTCCTGTGTAGATCATTAAGAGCCTCTCTGTCCAATGGTGGTGCTGCTAGGTTGGCCTTTGAATTATTCTTAACACCTGATTTGTCTATGTTGAAACCTGGTCTTTCTCTGTTCCTGTTGAAGCCCTTACTGTCCCTGGATGAAGAAGTACCTCTAGAGTTAGATCTACTTGATGGGGCTACCATCTTCATGCTATGCACCTTCTTCATAGCCTCCTGTAAGGAAGGAGGATCAAAGCCTTTGATCCAACCTCTCAATGGTTCTGTCAATCCCTCCATGAAGAGTACCACAAGTTACCTCTCTGAAATGTTAGGAACCATAACTGATAACTTTTGGAAGTCACCAATATAAGACTCTAGACTACCACTTTGGCATAATTGTGCCAACTCTCAAAAATAGGACTCTGGATCTCTCCTATCAAAACGCTCTACCAGCCTATCCACAAACTCCTGATAAGATGTAATCTGATCATGATGAAGTGTCACCATCCCATGGTGCCACCAATCATGAGCTACTCCCTCAAGATGTAGTGTTGCATATCTGATAACATCTTCCTCACCCATCGGTCACAATGTGAGAAATGTATCCAGCTTACTAACCCAGGCCTGTGCTGTCACCTTACCACTACCGTCAAATGTCGCTAGTGTGAGCCTGCTTGTAGCATGCTTTAGATCATTGTTCTGGGGTCTTGGTCTCCCATTATGTCGACCTCGGTAATGTTCTTTCCTTTGTGTGAGGAATCAGTCAAAAGTAATCATCTCCCTGACCATAGGTGGTAATGACTCCCACTCTTCAGTCGCTGCCCTAAGTGTGTCTGTAAATGCCTCCTCATGCTCCTCACCTGCTATCACCTCCTCTACCTCCTGTCTCACAAAGGTAGGCCTAGTAAGCCTATTAGCTGTATGAGAAATAGTCCCATGGCCTCTCTGTGATCCTACATCACTCCTGACATCTTCATAGTGTGGGGAATGTCTCCTCGGAGTACCCAATCTCGGTAGTGCTGCTGCCAACTGCTATAATACTTAGTTATTCTACCTTTGCCCTTCTCGTAGTTCTCTAAGAGTAAGTAAAACCTCTGCATCATCTTGATCTCTAGGATAGTGAGGAATACGGGCCCTGTCAATGTCGTCACCCATGTCTTTCGGCTATTATCCTAAAACTTGAGTGCCTTCAAGCAAAGCTCTACTGCGTGTGTTATACCTGTGTGGTCCCAACTCTTATGGCTGCATAAGATCTATAAACCCTCAGGATGGTAGGATTTAGCTCTGATACCACTGTAATATCCCTCTGAATATCAAAACAAAAGCTCTGAATTACTTATCTAAATTTTTGCAAAATATCTTTAAATAGATAAATAAATCACAGTATAAATTCTTATTTATTTGCTCATAAGCTTACAATAGAGATCCTCTGTCAAGTATATAAAGAATATTGAAAGTATGGCCTTAATAGCCTAAATATTCTGCAAACTGATCTGAATCTGATACGTCTCAGCCTGCTGTGTAAAAACACAGTCGCTGACGTCGGTTATACTACCGTCGTCGATTGACCTGTAGTCATTAACTTGCTAACGTCGATAATATGTCGATCGATGTCGGTCTCTGTAGGTCCCTATTCACCGATGTCGATGCCTAAACTTTTTTTAGATGCGTACGAATTTTCATGGATTTGTATGGAAGTCGTACGGCCACTGATGTTGCACAACTTGTATGCTTTGTAGAATTATGGGCTAATACAAAGATCTATATCTGGATGATTCTTGAATCAAAAACCCAAAATAATGAAATACTTGTAAACCCTTGTGATAGCTTCTATGTGAAGTTATCTCTCAAACTTGTAAACCCTTGTGATAACTTTTGTATGAAGTTATCTCTCAATTTGGCAATAGATTGGCTGATCTTTCACAACCTCTGAATCGCACACAATGAAGAGTTGATGTTCTTCAATGCAAATGGAATCTTGAAACGCTTGGCTTAGTCTTCACAGAAGAATTTCTTAACAAGAATCAATATCAATAATAGTCATGAATACAAACTCTCTTCCATGAGAGATTCTTATACACCTCCAAAGGTGTGCTTGCTAAAATTAGATTCCCTTAAATTAGACTTAGGGCTTCCTTAAATTAGAACTAGGGTCTTAAAATTAGACCAATTCTTAAATTAGAATTAGGATCCTAAAATTAGACCCAATAATTAATAATTAATAATTAATAATTAATTAAAATTAGATCAAATAATTAATATTTGATTAAATCAATCAAATATTAATATCTCCCTTAATTCATGTCTGAAAGAGCCTGAACGAAATCCGACCCATCTCCATCAAGACCCTCTATCCATCCCATCAGCCTACGAGGGTCGCATAATAGGCTAATCATCTGCTCGAAAAGATGTCAACTAGAAGGGGACATGATAATATCCCACCCTAGAATGTGAAATTCCTATTTATTTATCAAACTAGGAACACATTGAAGAAAAACATACTAAAATAGAGAAGCAAACACACTACTAAAAAACATGTCACAATATCATAGCATAGCCCCATAGTTTGTGATTGATGAGAGGACACTAAAAGTACTCCAACCTCTATTTTTACTCAATCCTTAAAAAAAAAATTAGGTCTTCACAAGTGGATTATTTCCTTTCAAGTTCCTTATATATTCTCTTGTAATTAATCATTGATATTTGTGAGGTTGAGCTTCCTCAGGTTCATCATCTACCTCATATACTACTTCTAAATTTTCATGAATTCTATTTTTATAAAAATTTACATTAAATATAATGTTATTGAATCCAATGGATTCAATATTATATTGTAGGGCAAAATAAAATCTAGAATAATGGAAAAACATAACCAAAAGGTGTCAAAATCAACCAATTATGCACCCAAGTACAAAATGTATTAAATAAATTATTATACGATACACTAAAATGACTCTAATTTATTTATTTTGGAAAACTTAATGATCAATGACTCTTTAATATAATGGAAACATGACATAAGAAAAAATTATTAATGGACTTATAAAAATTAATCAAAATATTAATTTTTAGAAGAAGACAAAATAAATAACTATTGACTCAAAAATGAATAATAACTCTTACGAAAAAAATATATGTATTCAAACTTGACCAAAGATAAAATTACAAAAACCTAAAATAAATTTTCATGGAAAATAAAATGACTAAAATACCACTTATGAAAAGAATAAAGCGGTGGGCTTGGTAAATAGTGGTCTTCAAGGGTTAAAATTATGGGTTTATATTGTGGTAAAAATGTGTTGATCCAGTAGGTGATTGAAAAATCATAAAACATTTACATGTTGGTCATGAGGAATGTCAATGCTAAGAAATTGAGATATATTTAGGTGTTTGATCAGTTTATTCAATGTTACAAACATTTTTTTACTTCAGCTTGGTAAATACATGGTGGAACTCACATCTAAGATGACTCCATACTGTCTTATGCTTTAAGGAACATTGAAATATCTTATAATAAAAGATATTATATTGAAATATTATAGGCATAATATCAAGGGCCATGAATTATAACTATTTTAAACATAAAAGTCACTGCATGAATTTGATAACACCATAATAAAAATCCATTTGTATCTATATGCTAGAAATTTTACTAGTGAATCTACATGCAAGCTACACTAGTAGAATTGCATTAGGTTTACTAATATAAGTAGTGTTCAAGATATATGAGTTGAAAATTTTATACATAATTCATGATCAAGTAAGCATTTAAGGAGCACTCATGAACTAGATACATGTAAACATAGGACAAGCTAATAATGTAGTCACAAAAAAATTATATTTGCATAATGTAAAAAGTGCATGGATAATACGACGGAAGGTTGTACAAATAATGGTGAGGGAACTTCTATGGACACATGAAGTGGACTATAAATAAATCAATAAAAACTACAAACTCCATACAAATCATAAAATACCCATTAATAGAGGCATGAAAAATGAAATGGTTGCCCCTTACAAGTACACTAAACATGCATCATAGGCACAAAGATAATAGTGATTTGATACCACTGATATAAATTAGAAGAGTTTATGCACAATAACAAACATAAATAATAATAATAATAATAATAATAATAATAATAATAATAATAATAATAATAATAATAATAATAATAATAATAATAATAATAATAATAATAATAAATAATTCACATAATTAACAAATATAAATAGGCCATTACATATCCTATAAATTAGGATGCCTATTAAATATCCTATAAAAACTCGCTAAATATTTTTTTAAAAACTTGTAACAAACTCTTCAATAATAAGTCAACTTACATGATTTACTATCACTGATTACTCACTAACTATTACATTATGAGTTGTTATTACAACTCATCACACCACTATGTTGTACTCAACATACCACACTCTTGAATTTTTTTAATAAGAGCCCATTGCAAGTCTGAAAAGCCTAGTCCATATTTAAAATCCCTTTTCATTGGTAGTCAAGTAGAAATACTAATCAAGGTTTGAGATCTAAAAGTTTTTATTTCCCATGCTGATGGTTCTTTTTAAGCATGATACTCTATATAAATGCAATTTGTATTTTCTCCATGTCAATGTTCTATTAACACCCATGTTGTGACTTATTTAGGAAAAATATTAATGGATTTTATAGGTTATTACATATATGTAGGTTTTTTGAATCTATAGGGAAGTTATAAATGGTGAATCCTAAGTCTTTTGGTTCTTCATAGATTTTGTCTTCATAGATTTTATCTTCACAAATTTTATATTTGTAGATTTTATTTTTATTACTTTTGGTCATCATGAATTTTTTGCATCATGTGCTTTGGCATTTTTCATCTTTTATCTTGATTAATTAAAAAATTGTAAAACTAAGCTTTTGATAAAAGCTATGACATGTAAAAGATTAGAATATTGACATTTTGTGCATTTGATGTGTCACATAGTATTTCTTGATGAAATTAGACAAAATTCATGACACATAACCTTTGATATTGTGTCATGTGTCAAAATAAAATAACAACCAAGTAACATGTGTTTGGGGATGATAGCATGTCTATTTTTTGAATGTATGAAATTCTATATGACATACTAGCTAAATTGAAATGCCAAATTTGAATCAAACAAGCAAAGTAAACTTGAAGTCATTATAAATTTATGGTACATGAACTAGAATTAATTAAAACATATTTGAGCTATATTATTGAATCCTAAAGAGACATTTCATTTAATTAAAACATGTTGTGTGTCACAATAAACTAACAACCAAATAACATGTGTTTGGGGATGATAGCATGTCTATTTTTTAAATGTATGAAATTCTACGTGACATACTAGCTAAATTGAAATGCCAAATTTGAATCAAACAAGAAAAGTAAACTTGAAGTCATTGGACATTTATGGTACATGAGATATAATTAATTAAAACATATGTGGATAACTGAGGTAAAGATTTTATTTAATTAATTATATCTCATTATGACATACTAGCTAGATTGAATCCTAAAGAGACATTTCATTTATACATTACCTAATATCTCTAGAGAACTTACATTCTATAGAGAAATTAAAGATCTAGTTTCTACATTTAACTATTAATTAATTTTGGTCATTAATTAGTTTAGTGGTCACATGAATTATATAGGTAAACTAGATATTTAATGCATTCTAAGGGACTCAAAGGGAAAGTAGTGATATAAATAGATAACTCAGGTGATATCTCTATTATTATTATTTCTATTATTAGATTAATTTTTGTGAGTACTATTCTTGTTTCTTCCCAAGTATTGATATGAACTCCTAAGGATAATAAGGTTCATTTCAAGACAATAACATGAGTTTATATGTTAGATAAAAGTGTACAATCAACTATTCAATACATATAACTATGGGTTCCTATCCCAAATTCCACCACAACTCATGTAACTTCAATAATCCCATCCATCAGAGATGGAAAGAAAATAACTTTCATTGTGCATCCCATGCCTTAGTTTGGCAACCTGGACTAGCAAAAAAATATTTTTCTATCTTTACTAGACCCACTCTAAGTGAAAGAATTGATGTTATCCTCAAAATATGTTTTGTCAAAATATCCTATCCAAGATACTTAGTTGATTGATGTATGGGAGTTAGTAATTCCCTTATGGAAGGTAGATTTGAAATCCCATGCAAGCCAAAGACCAGATCTGATGATTACTAAGCTTTCTATTGTGAGTTATTTTTTTGATAACTCAATAGGAATAATATAGAGGGTTAAAAAAAGGAAAATATAAGATTAATCTAGTAGGGGATTAATCCTTGAGGAGAGATAAGTTGTATTTTCCATTTTTGAGAGGAAGAATAGGATAACTAGGGAGTCTCCTTACAATGATAATTTTTAGCTTACTGAGGGACACATACCAAAGCCTTGTTAGAAGTTTACAAAGGAAATGAACAAGTTAGGGAAGAGATTAAATAGGAGATAGGTTAAGTGCTAGAGAAATATTAAATTATTTGAGTTCCCCAAGAAATAGAATATGATGTCCCTAATGTAGCCCTTAGGCTATACAACATTTTGGACACCATCAACACAATGAAAATTGAGATGTTTCCCCATTTGATTGAGACATCTAAATTATTTAATTATTTGAAAGATGATGAAAATAAATTGAATTATTATAACTTGTATTACCAATAAGACCTTCATCCATCTATATTTGATGACTCCTTTAGAGGCCAAAAATTCTCTTAATTTGGTGGTCATCATGACCCAAAAATCTAGATAGTGGGTATATAGTGTACAAGATTTAGTTATAAAGTTGATTGGCCATGAGAAATGGGTTATATAGATTTTTAAATAATTAAAGTTGTCTTAAGTCAGAGACATTTCAATAAATTTAATACATATGCCTATTAGTGTTTAACCCTCAAAAATACAAACCCCAATGATGATTAAACCTTGGTTTCTTGAATTTGAATCATATACATTTTTTGTGAGAGAGTTATTGAATGCAATCGAGGTTTCAATATATCTATATGTTATTAACATTACATGTAATATTTAACTATAGAGACTTTTAAAATCTACGTAGTGAATAATTTTGTAAATTTGTATCTTATTATAGAGATACAATTTTGATCATATCTAATTTTACATGTGAGTCTACATTTAATTATAACTTTAGTTCTGATTATTATGATGCGATTCTTACTCTATGCATGATTTAGAGGATGAGGTGACCCCTTCTCCAAATCTATATATACGTAAGTTTCCCATTTCAAGAGGGGGGTTGGAATTTCATCAGTACATGAATAGATATTTTGATTATCACATGACTATGTTAATGCTTTTCTACTTCAATTAGGTGTGATTAACTATATTTATTTTTCTAATTGGTTGATTTAGTAATTTAAAATGTGCAAACACTACTTAGGATTCCTTGTTTTTATTAGTGATGTATGATGATATAAGATGTGCAATAAATATTTTATGATTAGTAAACATCATTTATTATATGAAAAAGGGTTGACTATTTCATTTTTCTAAGTGTGTGGAAGTGTCTTCCATAATATATATTTCTAAGACTGTGAAATATCTACCTTAGATACCTCTCTCATTTGAGTTATAATATTTTGTTATAAGGTTGTGTTATAGATACTATAAATAGGAGCAACCTTTAGCTAATATATTAGAGTTTACTATATTATTTACCTTCAAAATCCCACATTATGTTTGTATACATGTGATAAATAGCTACTAGCTACAAACATTAGTTAGAAGATACTTGTCCATGTAGGAAATCAACCTTAAAGTAATCCTTTTTTTATCACAAAGCCATATTTTCTACTCTACTTTCCTCTTTCTAGAGTTTATTTTAAGATCAACCCATCATAGTTTAGACAATCACCCATCCAACCTAGATATGATTTTAATCTTCTTTTATGAATCCATCCATCCATACATATTTGGATAATAACCTACATGTCCAAACTGACTATTCCACCACCCATCTATTTTAACCCATACTTTCAACTCATACCCTAGAGTGGACTTTACCTCCATTGATATACCAAAACATTAGAGGATACCTCATTAAAAAATTAGGTGTGCATAAAAATTGCATCAAACTTATATTTCTAGCACTAAAAGTAGGGACACACTCTATGTGTCAATCCCTATACGAGGTTATCCTTTATGTTTGTGTTACACTAGAGAGAACTAGGAGAATAAGTAGGTTTAGGGCCTAAGATAATATTTTGGTGTCACCCTTGTCAACCCACCAAAGGTGTATAGATGCACTAATTATTCCCATGATAACCTAGGATAGGATTCCTTATACAATAAAATTCATTCAATACAGTAATTAACTTATGGCTCACCCTTGGTTAGTTGGGTCTATTATTGTTTTTCTCAAAAATATACATAATTTACCATGGAATATTAATAAGTACCTATGATATTTATCCCTTTCAAGAGGGAGAATAATAGCGGAGCATAAAAATTCTTTCAAGGCTACCTTAATATTGATGAATTTTATTGATGAATATGTTGTATGTAAGATTTTCCCATTCACATTACAAGATGTTGCTTATAATTAGTTTCTCAACTTGTCAGAGAATTCAAATACTTCATGTAAATCATGTCAAATCACCTTTCTTGCTCAATTTTGGTAGGTTACTAGCACAATTCTTGTGTATCAACACTTCACTAGTATGAAGAGATAACCTAATGAACCAATCCATGATTTCAACATGAGTTTACAAAAGATGTATACTTGGATGAGCACTATATATAAACCAGAAGAGGCATTGTCACTATAAATATACAAGAATTCCTTGGATCTAATCACTGTAGTATTTATATGGAGGGTTACTACTACTAATACTCTAGCTTCAGATTATAAAAAGCAATCAAAATTGATAAGAAACTTAATCCTCACATGCTAAGATTTCATAGCCTTAATGTTGGTTTCCAAACTCTGAATCCAATGTTTCATGTGAAACAAAATTTTATTGCATTTAATTAGAATAAATTTTATGTGCTACCTCCTAAGATTTATTTAACAAAAATTGAGAATCATGGTTTCATGAATAATTAGGCACATATGAATGGTCATAAATGTGTTTAGTATTTAATCCCAATCAACATAGTATCCATTCAAAGTGTATATTCTACCAAGGTAGAATTGGATTCTATACAAATAATGGATCAAATGTTAAGTAATGAATTAATGAATATGAAAAATAAGATGGATACTACTATATTATTAAAAAAAATCATAATTTTAGGTTCTCAAGATATAACAAACCTTTCAACAAGTCTACAAATAATATGGAATGACAACACATTATTAAGATTATAGATATCAACATAATAGAGACATCCTTGATCAATTAGTGTAGGGTTCACAAAACCTCACATCATGGTGAAATTTAATATGTTGAGTTTTGTGCAACATTTGAAATCTTCCAAAGAGAAATGGTGGGGTAGGATTTAATGAATAATACATCAGAACCATCCAATGCTCCCAGTTCCTCAATCATAGTTATGGTATTTGAAACTTATGAGTTTCTTTTTTCCAAGAAAAGATGATAATGAAATAGAGGATAATTTGGATGAGATCCACACTTTCCAATAATTTTTAGTAATTACAATTTGAGGAACAAGTCATCATTCACCACATCTATTCCTCTAGAGAACATGATTATCTCCTTAAATCCAAAGGCTGATAAAAATCCACCTCCTTCAAAAGGGAATGATTAACCCCTGAACATGGAAACCTAGGTTAAAGGAGGATACAACATTGTGTAAGACATGAATAAAAAAATAAAAAATAACTCTTCATGAGTTGGCCTAGATTATATAATATAAGGAGATCTTGTGAAAGTCTATTAACATGTAAACCTATTGTAGACAAGCCAGAGGCCATTCATAAAAATGCTATATGCAAAATTAAGCTAGAGGTTCCTCCCTTATTGTTAAATATTAGATAATTTAGAAATAATATACATAACTACTTAGTCAATTTTGGATCTTTAGATACTATGATGATAACATCCATATGTCAAAATCTTGGGTTGACTTCAAGCCTATCCTAGAGGATGATTTCATAATTATATAATAAAATAGTTCCCATGGTTATATAATTGAAAAACATATGTATTTAGGTTACATTTGAGCCATGTGTATAGATGACTATAGATATACTTATGGTAGATATCCCAAAAGGATATGTATTTCTACTAAGTAGGGATTGGTTAAAAACACTAAATAAATATGTGGTGACAAACTTCTCCCACATATGATTTCCATGGAGAATAGTTTCAAATAAAATTTTAATCATTCAAGAGCCTAGGATGAATCATCCCATCATAGAATAAAATTCCAAGAATGAATAGGTTATTTTTTAAATTTCCTAATATTTGGGTTTACACATTCACCATGAAGTATGAAATTCTAGACCAATAATTTCATGGACCTTTCATTTTAATAGAGTGAGATCTAAATAATTTTTTAGGGTTGGTGTCAAACTTATTGACCCATAAGTTAATAAGTACTTATCAAATTATATATTTCAATTCCCTTGAATAAATAATATAGTAAAGTATGAAGCACTCATTTTGGGACTACAGTTCACGCTCAAGCACAATGTCAAGAAGATATTTATACATGGATATTCATAACTAGTGATTAATCAGGTCAAGAAGAAGTACCATTGAATTTTTTTATATCTCAAAAGGTACAATCATAGGTCCTAGGATATGATTGAATCATTTTAGGCATTTAATATAGTGGCAATTCTTAGAGAACATAACCAATCAGTTGATTCATTAGTAACTTCAGATAACAATTTGGCACCATTACAAGAATCCAAGGTATAGATATTTTATATAGATCTCATACCTCACCCATCAGTTCCTAAAAATGTGGATAAATTCCAAGTGTTTGATGATGATCATTGGATCATCTACTTATTAACTAGTCTAGGATAGTTTGAATCTCAAATTGTTGATGGTAAATATTCTAGGTATTTAGGATAGGGTGAATTGGGGGAAGAAGAAGATGTTCAACTCAAGGAAAATCATCTCCATTTAGGAATGGTTTCTTTAGAAAGAACATTTGATATAGATATAAAAGCTTAGGATAAGATACAACCCATAGCTAATGAACTTAAGTTCAATAGAGAAAACCTAGGGTATGAGAATAGTCCATGATATGTCAATATTGGTCTCAACTATACTCAAGAAGAAAATTAAAGGGTAAAATATATCTTCACTCAGTATAAATATCTGATTGCATGGATTTATGAAGACTTGAAGTTTTTCACCCCAAGAGTAATCACCTATACAATACCATAAACCATTTAGGCAAAGTCAAAGGCCAATCAATACCATCTTGGAACCTCTTATCTATAAGGAATTAAAAAACTATTAAGTGCTAGGATAGCGTTCCCCATCAGGGATTCAACCTAGGTTTCCAATTTGGTATCAGTCATGAATAAGAATGGGGAAATTAGATGGTGTCAACTTTAGGAATATAAAAAAATATTATATAAATAAATATACCCTCTACCTTCTATAAATGAGGTAATATAGGTAGTAAGTGGATCTAAAATAATGTATTTCTTAAATGGGTTCTCAAGTTATAACTAGGTATAGGTGGAATATGATGATATGATAAATATTGCATTTACTAAAACTTGGGGTACATATGCATATAAAAGGATGCCTTTTGATCTAATCAACATAATATATAATTTTAAATGAGCTATGGATCATGCATTGAAATATTTATAGGTAATGCATAATCATTTTAATGGATGATCTCATTATTTTCTCAAGGAATAGAACTAATCATGTAAGAAATTTATAGTCAATTTTTGAAAGATGTTGAAAGTTTGACATCTCACTCAAATCTAAAAAAATAATATTATATGTTATTGAAGTAAAAGTGTTAGGAAATGTCATCACCAAGGATGGGATCACCCTTGATCTAGAACATATTTAGGGGATCTCAAGGGTAACACTCCTAAGTAGTAAAAAGGAGCTTAATTCCTTCTTTGATAAAATTTATTTTGTGAGGAAATTTATATCTAATTTTACATAGATTTTTAGGCCCATGAATGAAATTATAAAACAATATGTCAAGGTTTAATGGACACTATAAGCTCTAAAGTCTTTCCAAAACATCAAATATGCCATTACCTAGTCCCTAGTGTTGATCTATCCTGAATTCAACAAATATTTCTTATTATATTCATTTGATTCAGATCATATAATCATTATTGTGCTTATCCAAAAAAAGGATGAAAATTATCACCCTATTGCATTCATGAGCAAAAATCTAAAAGAGACGTAGCTTAAAAACTCTATGATTGAAAAGAAGATTTATGATCTTGCCAAAGCAGTAAAGAAGTTTTAGCATTCCATCTTAAGGAATAAAAATATTGATATCATGTTAGATCTAGCTATTAAGCTCACTCTAGAACATAATGAGTTAGGTTAACTTAGAGGCAAATGGATGGAAAATTTGTAGAAATTTGACATAAAAATTAGGCTTTCTAAGATTATTAGAGGATAAGGCATCATTTAGCTTATGACTAAGCCTGATCCCTACATCACCACTAAGGAGGATCTTGAAACCCAAGTATCTATAATATATTTGTATGCTAACATCATTTATTATTTACTAATAGGTACTTGTCCTATTGAACTCACCATTGAACAAAAAAGAGCCTTAAGTCTCAAGATTGCTCATTAGATTATTAGAAGGGGATTATTTAAATAATAAATTATGAAGTTATCTATTTAATATGCATTTCATAATAATATAAATAAATCATGGAGAATCTGCATCAAAATATAGGTGATGGTCACCCATCTCAAAACACCACAACATATAAGATTCTCAGTATGGGATATTATTGGCCAACAGTCTTCAATTATGAACACAACCATGTGAGAAAATGACATGAATGCCAAGTATTTATAAAAAGATAAATATATGAAACAAAGCCATTAACAATTGTGATTGAGTTAAGACTATTTGATTAGCAGGGTTTAGACTTCATCAACATTATCAATCTAAATTCCTCAGTTAGCCATAAGTTTTTGCTTATAGCCATAAAGTATTGCACTAGATGGAATGAAGTGGTAGTAATAATAAATTATAGATCACATGATGAAATATCTTTTATCGAGCATAATATCATAATAAGATTTGGTAATCCCATCTAACTAGTTTGTGATAATGGTTTAGCATTTCAATAAATTGAGTTTACTAAATGGGTCCATACCAACCAAATCATCATTAGATAATCATATAACCACTACTCATAGGGAAATAAATTAACTAAATTGACAAATAAAATTCTAATCAATGCCATAAAGAAGTCATATGTAGATAAATTGATAAAATGGCATCATTTTATAAATTATGCACTATGGGTGGATCATACAAGATACAATAAAGCCCTTAAGGCTTCTCCATATAGGTTAGTGTATGGATTCCAACCAATATTCCAAATTATACTCAAACTACCAAAATATTAGTTCATATAGGAATATATGGAGCCAAATGAGAAAGTATAGTCTCGACTATTGGATATAATAGAGATGGAAGATTTAAGTACATAAACATTACACAACTTTAGTGAGCATTAGGATCTAGTCAAAAGATGGTTTGATGAAAGATAAAAACATAAAGCATTTAGAATATATAATATAGTGGTTTTATCAGACAAAGCCCATGAAAATAAAGGAAAACATGACAAATTCACCCCATATGGATCAATCCTTATCAGATATCATAGATCTTGGTCAATAATGTTTTTCATTTAAAGGATCTTCAAGGTAAGGAGTTAGCATATCTAGTTAATGGGTAGTTCTTGAAGCACTACTTCATGGATGTACCATCTGGACATGAATTTGAATGAAAATGAGTGACTTTTTAGAGTTAGGATTAGATTAGGCTTATTTATTTCTTATTTATATTTCTCATTTTCTATCGTTTGATTTCATTAGATTAGTTTCCATGCTTTATAGATTAGTTTTTCCTTATTTTTAACATTTTATTTCCATAGATTAATTAATAATTTTGAAGAATAGATGTCTTTTGTTTCATGACAATATGATCAAATTATATTGGTATAACCAAGCTAAAATCTAGTTCAGTACGATTTTCATGAAATTTTAAGTTTTCACACGTATCTACAAGGAAGAACGGGTATGGGAAAAGTATCAATAAAACACACAACTTGTTTGTCCATAGGTTTTAAACCTTTGTGTTTGAGGTTTTCAAAATTTAGGGATGCAATGAGAAGTGAAATATGATTATATCACAATTGAATACTTTTATCAAGTATGAAAAATATACTTTCACTACTTCATTCAAATTTAGAAAGTCTTTTCATTTGCTTGAATCAAACACATTTCACACATATATATTTGTTTGAGGTAAAAACCATTGATGTAGATATGGATGGTTGCTCATATATACACTGACTCATAGTGGTTCCCTACCCCATTATTCCATTTATAATATAAAAAAATAAGGATCAATGCATCTTAAGGATTGATCTATAAATACAAAAGAAAATATAGAAATGATCAAAGACTCACATGATGAAATAATATCAATGCATCATGCATCATGTGAACTTAAAAAAGGAGAGAGGGGAGGAATCAAAGGTATCTTTTCTAGGGATATGAACACCTAGATGGTAGTAGAGAAATGCCTAAGTTTCCTTTGTTTTTAATATATGCCTTAAAAATTGGAATGAAACCTATAGTTTAGTCCAAGTCTTTACTAAAATATTCAAAACAAGGTTAAAATAACATCACTTCATCACACAAAAATCTAAGGTATGAACAAGGCTAGGATGTTGATTGAAGTCTTTGGAGTCTCTTTTATGTTTCTAGTTTACTTATTCTTTTCTAATATGGTTCATCTTGATTTTTAATTTCTAGCCAAAAAAAATGGGTTCTCAAATACTCAGGAGTATTCCCCTTGTAAGTCACCATTTGTTATACTCAACATACCCCACTCTTGATTTTTTTTGAATAGGGGCCCATTAAAAGTCTAAAATCATAGTGTAGATTTAAAATCCCTTCTCATTGGTAATCATGTAGAAATAATTTGTAGTGTTTATGATCTCAAAGTTCTTATTTCCCATGTTGATGATTCCTATTAAGCATGCTACTCTATAACAATACAATTTTATTTTCTCCATGTCAACATTCTATAAACATCCATTTTGTGACTTAATCAGGGTAAAATATTAATGAATTTTAAAGGTTGTTAATTGTATTCAAATTTTTTGAATCTAAATGAAAGTTACAAATAGTGAATCTTAAGTTTTTTGATTCTTCACATATTTTATATTCACTGATTTTGTCTTCATGGATTTTGTATTCGTAGATTTTGTCTTCACAAATTTTGTATTCATAGATTTTTTCTTCACAAATATTAGTTATCATGAATTTTTCACATCACATGCTTTAGCATTACATTTATTTTGTATTCATACATTCATGCAAAATTCAAAAAGAATATTTTGACAAAATATGTGACACATAAAAGATGAGAGTCTTTGTATTTTGTGCATCTAAGCTATCATTTGGTCTAGATGGATGAAATTGGATAAAAATTGTGACACCCAACCTTTGAGATCATGACATATGGCACAATTAGATCTAATAAAAGAAATCAACCAAACAACATGTGTTTGAGTATGAAAATGTATAAATTTTTTGAATGTATGAAAGTCTTTGTGATATACCCACAAAAGTGAATTGCCAAATTTGAATCAAACAAGCAAAGTACACTTGAAGCATTGGAAATTGATGACACACAAACTAAAATTAATGTAAACATCCTAAAGATACATCTCATTTATTTATTACCCAGGATATCTAATGAAATTTTATTCTATAGATAACTAAAATCCCTATTTTCTAATTTCACCTATGAATTACTTCTGATGATCAATCAATCATGTGATAATGTTAATTATATAGCTAAACTAGGTGTATAATAGATTCATCATCCAAAAGACTCAAAGGGAAAGTACTGATAGAAATAGATAATTAAGGTGATATCCCTACTATTGTTATTTCTACTATTGGGTTAAATTCTATGAGTACTATTCTTGCTACTTCCCAAGTATTGACAGGATTCTCTAAGGATAAGAAGGTTCATTTCAATTAAAAAAGAAGACTTTATATTTTGGATAAAAGTGTGCAATTAGTTATTTAGTACACATACCTAGGCTTACCTATCCCATATTCCATTTTATCTCATGAAACTTAAATTTTATCATCCATTAGAGATGGGAAGAAAAAAACCTTTAATATGCATGATATGCATTAGATTGGCAATCTAGACTAGAAAGAAATTGTTTTTCCATCTTTTCTATACCTATTCCATGTGGAATAATTGATTTTTTACTGAGAATATGTTTTATAAAAATATCCTACCCAAGATACTCAGTTGATTGATGCAGGGGAGTTGTAATTCCCTAATGGGTAGGAGAGTTTAAATCATAGGTAAGCCAAAGACCAAATCTAGTGATTATAGAGATTCCCATTGTGATTTATATTTTTAATAAGTTAATATAAATAGTCCATAAGGTTAAGAAAAGTAAAATAAAAGGTGAATATGGTAGGGGTTTAATCCTTAAGGAAAGACATGATGTCTTTTCCCTATCTAAGAGGAAGAATAGTATAATTAGGGAGTCTCCTTATAATGAATATTTTATAACATACTTGGAGACTCATATCAAATCCTTGATATAGATCCACAAAGGAAATATACAAGCTAGGGAAGAGCCTCGATAAAACTTAAATCAAGTGCTAGATTAACATAAAATTATTCGAGGTCTATGTTGGCCAAGTTTGGCCCATAAATAATCTTTTACCTACAATTGGTTTGGATAGTTGAACATAGTTATTGATTGAGTGGGTGCTTAAATAATGAAGAAGAAGATCAAATTTCACGTAAAAAGTTTTTGAAACACTTTAAATAAGCTTAAAGTGTGTTTTATTGATCTTTAAGAAAAAAGCCTTTAAATAGGTCTAAATTTGCAAGGAAAAGGACCAATAGGCTATCATGGAATTTCAAGTATTTAGGAGCATGAATCAAGTTGAACAAAGTCTTATAAGTTCAATGGAATCCTTCTAAAAAGATAATAGTTCCTTGTGTAAGTCTGGAGAGACTAGACTGTCATGGCACATCATGCATAAATAAATGGGTCAGATTGATTATGTATTTAATAAATTTACTTATGGAATTAGTTGAGGCCAAAATACCACATAGTCATGATGCTTTTATTTCCAAGATCATCCTCTACAAATTTCATATCTTGATGTTTTTTCTATATCAAGTTATAAAGCTTCAAAGTTAGACTTGCAGAGTGAAACATGCATAGGTAAATCAAGTTTAATATTCATGAAATAAAGTTTTTAATTAAAATTTATCTAGGGTGAATTCACAAGTGAGAAGTATCCAAATCTTAGGATTTAATATAAATATCTAATGGTGAGTGGGTAATCTACAGTCTCAGTGGCTCCCAAAGATCTAATAGAGTGTGTGTAATAGTACAAAGCATATCAATGATGAGAATCAAGTTAAAAGGTTGTCATAAAAAATAAGATAAAAAGTTTCAATATTTTATGTGCCCTAATGGATATAAAATGGTACATGATGACTGATAGAGACAATGGGTCTAAGCTGATTAATTGTGCACATGTAATCATACAAAACAGATCTCACAATGAATGTTGAGTCAAAAGGTCAGTGGATCTTGGAGCTAATGAGAAGCTAAAAAGTGTCTCAACTACATTAATTTTTTATAATATATATGGCTTATGTGTATTATTATAGAGGTAGATCTATGATGTGCATGAATTCAAAAAGTCAAAAGGATGATAGTAGGATCCTGTAGCATAAATTTAGAGTTGATAATTGGCATAATATGAGAGTCCCAAATCAAGATTGATGGCCAAGAATGAAGGTCTAATGTGTCATAATTTAAAATCCTAGATCAATATCGATGGTTGATATCAAAGGGAAAAGTTATGAGACCTCAATTGCAGGTCAAAACATGATCCAAGCTAAACTAGAGTAGATTTTTTAGGGACAAATATCACCATTAAAGCTTAGAAAAGGTATAATAGGTATTTTAGGGACTAACACAAAGATAAAAGATGGAATATCGGTTGTTGAAGCAATACTAAACATATGTGGATCTCATTGAAATATTAACTATATGAAAACTAATAATTTAGATTGGATTTCAAATATCTATATTCAATTTGGAGTTAGGTAGATGTGTAATCATAGAGAAGTGTCTCATTGGTCAACATGGACATATTTTCAACAAATAGGTACTTAAAACTAATAAAATTATACTTAGTCATGGCTCTATCAAGTCCATGGATATAAGGACCTTGTCCTCATAATGAAGCAAGTGAAGATGGCATAGATTCCCAAGATGGAGATATGGTGGTTGAAGAAAGAACTTATAGGATTTAATATATTTTTAGGGTTACTAAGGTTTTCATTCATAATTAAGATCATGACTCACCACCTTTGGGAACTATTGTCTTCTAGTGCATTTTTCTCAGCTAATGAGAAGATTTTAGGGCCATTGGGACAAATATAAGTTAATTTGTCAATAGAGAATTGGTGTTGATTTGATAAAAAAAAGGTGGTAAATCAATTAATGATTCTTTTACTCTTGCTCCTCTTCTCTCACCCTTTATCATAAATTACCCACTCTTTCCATTTATAAGCTCTCTCATATTTTTAGAAGAAAAAATCTCTCTTTATATTCTAAAAGAGAAAAAATCTTATTTGATAAGGTTAGACCCTATCAAAACTTGTAAGAAATACCTCTTGAAGTAAATAAAGACTTTATTTTCCTATATCTTGCTTTTGAACTGTGTTTAGTAAGCTTGTGCATGATGGCATTGTGAAGTAAAATCTTCTATGCCTAATGTCCTTCTTTCTTGATTGTTTTAGGGTGTTTTATAATTAGTTGTAGGTCTACATTTTTATTCTTTTTTTGATTAATGTAATCTTGGTGTGAGTTTTAGAATTATTCTTAGCTTCGTTCATTGCTTCCTAAATCTAGTGTATGAAATACTTATGTATTTAGTTATATTTTGAGATTGTGTGAGATAGTTATATCTTATTCTCCTTTAGTGTATATTTCCTTCTTGTGTGAGTTCTCATTTAATTTGGTGCATCACCATTTTAACCTTCTTATGATTCCTTTACCCCTTCTCTATCCCTTTTCTTAGTGCAAGCATTAGTATAGGTGATCCATAAAGAGGAATTTGACCTTTTATGGACGTTCAACCCCACCATAGGTGGCCCAAATCCTAGGGTTATTCACTAGTGTATCTCAATTGGAGTGATCTTGAAGAGCCCTATCCAAGGGTTCAAATTGATGCTACAATAGTTTTTGGCATAACCCATAGGACACATAATTCAAATAAGATTGGTCAAAGTTTGATCAATTTGTAGTAGTTCTCTAAAAAATAACATCTGGTGACTCCAAAAGAATATTCAACATTTTGGAAGCAAAGCAGTGACTACATATCATGCCAAAGGTGACTACTAGGTCAAATTCTAGAGGTATTCCCTTTGAATTCATTGAATTTCCTTTAAATTCAGTACAGAGATTAAGATTTCTAATACACACCCATATAAAGGAAACTTTTTTCCTAAGTCAATTTCAAGGCCTACCCTTACAAGATCTTTGTTAAACCCTTTCATTGCCATGACAACCCCTATAGTTTTCCCCTTTGTGGTCTTTAATGGTCAAATTCCTATGGACATCCCTCAATATGATATTATTAGAGTAGAATCTCTTAAAATTATCCCTTATTTTATTGGAGACCAAGATACAACCCCTTCTAAACACCTCATGGATATATCCAACTTCTACAACATTCATGATATCAATGAGGAGAATGTGGAAATTAGGTTATTAGCCATCTCTTTAAAAGGTAAAGCCTTAGATTGGTATAGAAGACTTGATGCTAAATCTATTACATCATGGGACTAATTAGGGGATGTATTTTATAAGAGAATTAAATATAAGAGTGACCATTTTTCACTTATAGAGTAGTTAACCATAATTAAAAGAGCCCCTCATGAAGTCATGCAAGACTTCAACACAAGGTTTTAAAAAACTTGGGACAAAATCCCAGTCTCTATTAAGCCTACTCCTAATTTTGAATTTATTTATTATTTGAAAGCCCTAAATAGTGACATTGTAGTGATGATCTAGTCCATAGGAGGAAACACATTGCCAAATTCATATGAGGTGGCAATCAAAGCAAAAAATTATCTAGTGCAAAATAGGATGTTTACACCTAGACCATCCATGCCTTTGTTTCCTGAGATCAGACCACCCCTATATTTATTCTTCCCCTTGATGTCATTCTTCCTATGCCTAAAATTGCTTCTATACCCTCACCTAAGCAAGAAAAGGCTTCCACTAGTGGATCTAGTGATTTCCAAGAGTAAAAGAATTTTTAAGAGCATAAGAGCATGTTCCAATCTTTAGGAAATGAACTAGTGAATATTAAGAGGAAAAAATATTTCAATAGGCCTTACCAAACCTCATATCAACCTCAAAAATAATCCTATTAAGAAAATAGGCCACCTACAAAGGAAAATTCCAAGGCAAACATCAAAATCAAGGACAAGTGTAGCCTAGCTATAATAGATAAACTATATTCCAAATGTTGTAAGCACTTCCAACACCTTAGTTCCTATATAGAATAATGTTGCTCAAGAAGTTTAGGGTAATATGCATTGGAATTAGTCTTTTAGGCAATACATTATCCAAAATACTAATTTCACTCAAACTTTCAATGATCAATGGTAGTAGGTTGCTAATTATGGGTACAATCAAGATCTTATGGCTCAAAACACAAAGTTACCCATGATGAAAAAACTATACGAGACTAAATGAGGTCTAAGACCTGATTAAGGATCAAGATATTTGGGTGATATAATGGTTAATTATGAGTAAGAAGAGTGTCATGCACTCAATCAATTGGCTAGTTTTAGTTAGGCACACATTTTAGTGGTAGAAAATACAAGGTTCAAAATAAGGAACATGGATGGTAATCAGGAAGTAATCAAAAATATTCCTACCATTAATCCTTCAATATCAAATCCAAATGAACCTACTATTTTTTTAGGGGTTCAAATAACTCCAAGGAATCAAAATTAGGTGAATGCCTTTATTTCCCAAAACTCATCAATTCAAAGTAAAATTGTGGGTCCCAAAGCAAAACCAAAGGTTGATGGTTCACCCATCAAAATTATTGAATAGATGAAAAATTCCAATGTGAGAATTCCAGTGTGGGACATGATCTCCATGCCTAGTTAGGTAGACATCCTCCAATAATCAATGTTTTTGATAAACCACTAGTTAAGGAGAATGTGGTTTTCACTAATTAAACTAAAGAACCAAATTAATGGAAACTAGGTAAGGTGGTCAAACCTCCTCCCTTTGAAATTTTAGTAATCATTAATTATTATTTAGTCCATAATTGTTTGGTAGATAATTAGGATAATACCTCAGTAATGCCAAAGTCTATAGCAGACCAATTTGGTCTAAAGTATGGACCCTAATCTAAAAGAGTGTTGCAACTTGATTGTTCTTCTACCAATCCATCTAATATCATCATAGACCTCAACTTTACCCTACATGCTTTTCTTAGTGTCTTAGTAGTTTAATATGTGTTGATCCTAGATGTGCTTCCTCATTTTTCCCTATTTCTATCCAAGGAATTCAATGTAAATATTGGTGGTTATCTTGCATCAATTTGGTCATACATGGAATTTAAAATAAGATATGTAACAAATGTATATATTAAGGATGATCCCATTACATAGTTATACATATAACCTTATGGGAATATATCATAAACCTCAATTTCCCCATTCTTGATGACGTTGAACATATGTTGGTTAAGAATTAAACACTTACCTTGAGGAGATACTAGACATGTTATCGGATGAACTTTGGAATGATAATCATTTGGTTGATCCCATGGTTAAGAATTAAACACTTACCTTGTAGAGATACTAGACATGTTCTTAGATGAACTTTGGAATGATAATCCTTTGGTTGATCCCATGGAAGGAGTTATAGAGAGGAACATGGGTGTCTACTACTTACATGAGGAAAACTAGTCCATGACATCCCTCACTGAACCTCTAGAGGATCACAATGGATTATAGAAATTGTTATTTGATGGCTCAAGGAGAAAACATGGAGTGGGTACAAGTGCAAAGCTAGTATCCCCCTCTAATGATAAGTATTTATCTTCTTACAAGTTCCAATTTAGTTTCTCTTATAATACATTAGAATATGAGGGTCTTATCCATAGACTTTAATGGGTTAGTAAGAGAGGAATCAAATAATTACAAGTTTATGGGGATAGTGAGCTAATAGTGTACTAGGTTAAAGGCTAGAATATCACAAAAAATCCCTTGATGAAGTCTTAAAAACATAGAGTGTGGGACCTAATTGAGTATTTTGAGGCTTTCAACATCCAAGCAGTGCTAAGGAACCAAAATAGACATGATGATAGGTTGGAAGATGTAAGAGATCAATTTGATATCCTAAATGAGTTAAAAAGGACCAAGGTGCAACCACATGTCAAAGTGGTAGTAATACCATCAGTGCCAGACAATGAATCTCATTGGTAGGTCTTTGAGAGTGATAATTAAATTGTCTATTTCTTATAGTAGGAAGTAGAGTTCTCCTCCATGAACCAAGAAAATTTTTAACATCAATATGAAGAGAAAATAGTTCGTTGAGATCCATTAAACTTCCTAAAGGGATTATCACCCTTGAAGGTATTTTACATGAGGGAAATCATATGAGAAAATACAAGGTAGTTATGTCAACAAATAAAGAGAACTATGAAAGAGTCCTTATCTTCAAATACAATCTCCTCAAGCTTGGAAGGGTAAGCACTAAAGCTGAGAGGCATGATTTTATAGAACTTTGTAAAGAATATGCAGACGTCTTTGCTTGGGAATATAGTGACTTGAGAGGCTTTGATCCCGAGCTAATCCAACACATTATAGAATTAGAATCTAATGCCAAGCTTATCAGATAGAAGTAGATGCCTATAAACCCCAAAATTGAAGATCTTATGAGGAAATAATTGACCAAGTTAATTGAATCCAAGATCATATTTCCCATTAAGTACTCCTCATGGGTAGCCAATTTGGTACATGTGAAGAAGAAGAGTGGGGAAATTATATAGTGTGTTGACTTTAGAGATTTGAATAGGGTCTCTTTGAAAGATAACTACCCCTTACCTTCTATGGAGAAACTCCTTTAGATAGTTTTTGGTTCAAAATGTTTTTCCCTTTTGGATGGGTATTCAGGATACAACCAATTGCTAGTAAGAGAGGAAGATCAATATAAGATTGACTTCACCACAAAGTGGGGCACATATACTTACCAAAAGATACCTTTTGGATTGTCAAATATTGGGACCAATTTCCAAAGAGTCATGGACATGGATTTCCAAGGTTTATTGAATCAGATGATGCTATTTTACTTGGATGACATCATAGTTTTCTCTAAGAAGGCTAGTGAGCACATGAACCATATAAGTTTGATCTTATAAAGATGTAGAGAATGGGATCTCTTTAAATCCCAAGAAATGTGTGTTTATTATTCATAAATGAAAAATTTTGGGTCACAATGTTTCAAAATAAGGACTTATTAGAGGTCTAGATTACACCTTAACTGAGTAAATGATTGTTCAGGTCCTCTACTCAAATCTAATCCAACATGAGAATGACCCTAGGCTATGAGTTACCTAATATTAGGTTAGAACTCTATGATTTTTAAAAATGATAGATACTATGATGTATCACTTATCTAATTTATACTAAAGCCTACTAATTTCTAAGGGAAAAGGGAGAGAAAGATAAATGAAAGGGAAATCTAAGATAATGTTGGTGACGCACCTAAATTGATTTCTCATCCACTCCATTTGAACTTCTAAAAACACTAATGAGACAAGAAAAATATTGAATATATAAATCCAAATGTTTTTTATGCATTATTATTTCATGTAGAGGTTCACAAAGTGATAAAATACCTTAGGGAAGTGATGGGGATGCCTGGTTCAAGACAGTAACCAGTCATTGTATCCACATGCTAGCTTCAATCAAATGACATTAAACACTAAACTTGACTTGCATAATATGATAAGCTAGTAGATAGATGAGATTAGGACTTTTCAAGGGAGATATTTCTACCACATATGCAAATCAAACTAATATTAACACACTATACTAGAATAATGTAATCTAAAATAGTCATCTATTCATCTCAAGAGGTTACAAAGCTTAATATTTGCAGAGTCTAGTCATGCCCAAGAGAGGGATCCATTTTAAGGCTTAAAATAATATATATGTATCAAAATGGGATTGAGAGAGATGATAAACATGCATGGGAGAATAGAGGAGTTGTTAATGATCAATAAATGTGGTGGTAGTTTAATGATTATTTTTTGTATGTACACCTTCTTCCAATCATAACTAATACTTTATCAATAATCTAACCTTCATTTTCTCTGATAGTCTTTAAGATTTCTCATTGTTGAGAGGTCCACTAGATGACAAGGGTTTTTTTTTCATGATGATTCATGACTAAGTATGTTGGTAAAATGTCTTTAAGATCTAAATAGAATCAATGTTCTAATTGATTCTCCAACTATAAACTCTCTTTGTTTTAATTCTCCATGCCATCTCCACTTGCTTCATTATGAGGGAAAGGTCCTTATATCCTTGGGCCTGAAAAAGTCATCACCATGTCTACTTTAAGTAGATAAATATACCTATTCTATTGAGGATATAGCCATGTTGAAAAATGACATATTTTTACATAACTATATATCTACTCCTAATCTTTCTGAGTATAGGTCTTTATTATAGATTGAAAACTAATACAATTTACTAGTTTTCATATAGATACTATATTGATACAGACTTATATACTATATATCCTCATTATTGATCTTTATTAGGTCTAAGTAGACCAATTATACCTTTTAATCGTACACCAAAAACTCATTATATGCATAGATCTTGTCTAAAGATCAAAGATCATAGTCATGAAACAATACTATAACCCCAAAAGATGGACCCTACACATTCAAATATTTGAACCAAAGGTTCATACTAAGCTTCAATGGCATCAAAGCTTTATTATTCATGACCTTTACTATATAACTATGTCCCATGTTTAATGGATGCTCGACTAAGTTTTAATGGCCACATATGTTTTTGAACCATTTGCTCTAGTCCAACTTGGTTCATGTTTTAAACCCCAATCAAAGTCTCATTAATTTGACCCTTAATTTTAGATGTTGATCTTAATTTTGGCCTTATTATAATGTGTCAACTCTCAGCTTCTTATTTTCTCTATAGGATCATACTGACTCTTTGACCTCTCACATATCATAGATTTGCTTCTATATGAATGAATGTGTACCATTGATTTATTTTAAAGTTTCCATAGTCATGATAGTTGGTAAAAGATCATTAATCCTTAAGATCCTTTTACTTGTTGACTCCTCATTCATCATTATATTTACTTTGTATGATTTCATGTTCACCATTTATTTGCCTAGACCTACTAGCATCTACCAATTAACACTCACTATTGGATGTCTACTCAAGTATATGAGATCTTGACACTTGTCAGATTCTTGCTTATGTTGACCTTTTGAATGGATTTTCACCATTGATCTCTATTACATGATCAAACACTTTCCATTAGAGTTTTGGGATCCAATGACACTATAGATTACCTCCTCATCATTAGATCTGACCTTAGCTCTCAAGATTTTGATACTTGTCAACTCCATGTTAAACTTGAGAATATTCAAATTTAAAGGGATAGTTCATAAGGATTTAAATTGACATCTACATGAACATCCCAAACTACAAGTTCAAATTTAAAGCTTTATATCTTGAGATATCAAGCTCATAAAGATACAAAATTTGTAGATCATAGTCTAGGCATGAATAATTTCATGTCCATGTAACCTTTTAGATTAAGAGGCTTCCCTAACATACTTATTAAATGCAAAATAAAGATGACCCATTCATTTATGTATGACATATGGTGATGGTTTGGTCTTTAAATGATTTTATAGGTCATTTGATCATTCACTCAAATATGAACTTTACTTATCTATCAATCCAAGAAAAGGCTTGGTATGTGAGCCAAAATTGTCCAACATCTTTGGTGACTCAACTAAGAAACATGATTGTTATGTTTGAGAACCCAAAGCATTTATCTTGACTAGTCCATTTGGCATGAAGTCTCCTCTTTAGTTCAATAATCTGATCTGAATCTAAAATTGATTACCCCTCTTTATAGCTCCTCTTGAAACAAATAAGGACTAAAAGGAACAAAACAAAACAAAGTGCCCAAGGAACTTATTAAATGGAAACATAGAACAAAAGGGAAACTAACCTAAAAAAAGAAAGGAACACTAACCTAAGGAAACAAAGAAAATAATACAAAAGGGAATCAAACTACTGATTATGTTAATCACTTATTAAAATAAAATAAACCTAGAATAACAAACTTGAACTAATATGCTTCCCTCTAGGATCAAATAGAAAGATATTTTATGCACCTTGGAGCTTTAAAACATGCTTTATTTTTATTGATAGCTCTCTTTTATAGCTAAGATCAATTAGATTCTCATGTCTTATGGATGATGCAGTTGGGCCTCCTATCTCCATTCTCAAGAACATGTATTGAAGATATGGATGTAAGACCCAATAATAATCATCCCTAATTAGTAGACTTTGTAAGAACAACTTCAATTAAACATCATTAATGCACTACTAATCATGAACATATAGACCATATTTATTTATCCCCTTTGACATATCTATAAGTTTGACCTCCAAGGGAGGTGGATCTGATCTTGTGACTTCTTGGGGCCATTTGAGCTCATTCTTAGCTTTCAAGAGTAAAGAGATGTCTAAAGTTAAAGAGAAAAGTTGATAACCATGTTTGAAAATTTCAAACATGTCATCTCCTAAGAGAATAACTACCTCTTGATTGATGATAACACTCCTCTTAACCTATAATGGACCACAATAAAGTAAAGAATAACCTATATCAAAGATATCAAAAAAATCTGAAGATTTGTTCTCATGAAGATGCATTTTAACTAGAGCATTTTCAAACTAAATGTCAAAAGAAATCATATCAATTCCTTGACCACAATCATAAGGCTAAAAGTCTTCCTTTGATATCTCAGATTATTCAATCAAAATTGCTTCATCTTAAACATCAAGATGATGATTAAGCATGCTCTCAGTTTCAAATTGTTATTCATTTTCATTAGCTGATTGGTACTTATGTTCTACTACTTCTATAAGCTCTTGTCTTTCATGATCAATGACAACTTCTATATAATAAAAAAACTCATGGAAAACATCAAATTGTCCATCTAAAACATCTTTCTCTTACACATCAACAACCTCTTCATCATGTACTTATTCTTATACTTGCATCTTATCCTTTACCTTAGCTTTATCTTACACTTGTTACATCTTTGCATCATTATGTAAGATTGAAACATGTTTCTCCTTACTAAGAGGTGCCCAAATCATGATTTCTTCCTCTTGATCACTCAAGTCACCTTCATTTTCTTTTTCCTTAGCTGCATCTTCTTGATTTACCTCATAAAGGAGAGGCTCTTTCTCAAAGATTGGCATAGTAGACCCTTGAAAATATTTATTAAAATGAGAAAGGTCCAAAAAAGTTACCATAAACACCTGATTTTAATCATGGAGCTGCTCTTCTTAGATCACCTTCACATCCCCTCTCATTTTCTTTACTTCTTGAATAGCTCTCCATGAAGGAAAGGCTATAGGATTTTGAGGAGAGAGGAGTGGAGGTTGAATGATCTCATGCTTGATATTGAATTCATATTGGATTATTATTGATTGTTTTTCCTTTTTTCCTTTATTTTTGAATCTAATTCCAAGTCATAACCTTAGGTTTAGAAACCTCTACTTTTGTACTTGTTTTTATTATGGGTGAGAAAGGATTTTTTTACTATGTTGCCTTTGCAACTACTATTAAATGTCAGAGATGTTGATTTTTAAACTCAATTTTCTTTGCTAAATTAGACTCAAAATCATGGATCAATTGGTTAAATATGTCTTCATGAAAAACTAAAGATAGAGCCTCCTATATAATCTATTGAGAAATATGCAAATTGGTCTCCTCAAAACATATGTGTTAAGCCTTTCGAGGCCTCTCTTAGATAAACCTCTAGGTAATAAAGTTAGGCAAGGTTTGAATGGACTCTTGAGGGCTATGGTAAACATTGGTTTGACATCCATGAAGGGAAAAGATATGGGAACATGATGATGATTATGATGACCCTAGGGTTCTTAATAAACCATCAACATCTCTTTAATATTTACTATTAGACCACTTATGTCTAGAATATTAGCACTAAATTTTGAGTGGCCTTGCCTTATGAAATATTCACACACCTATTTAGTTTGCGTCAAATTAGCTCTCATACTTTTAATTTCATACTTGGAGGTCTCCTCTCTATAACTCTTCCTAGAGTCTATACTTATCATCTCTTTCTCATTGCTCAATAGAGTTTTCTTGAAGCTTGAGTTTGATTGATTTGGGACTTAAATGGGTTGATAAGGAAGATAACAAGATTTATGAGGACAATTATAGGATGAGTATGAGTTAGCATACTATTGTTAAGGTCCTGTACATGTTTGTTGGTTCTCATCATAAAGCTATTAGAGATCATGATAGGGCTGATGTGGGTCATGAGGAAGGTAAGAGCCATGTCATTGATAATAAAGATCATGTGAAACTTGATAAGGCTCATCATAGCTTTGATAGAACTCTTGGTAAGGCTAGTTAGGCTCATATGGATTATGAGGATCATATTTTAGCTACTACTAACATATTGTAACTACTGATAAGGAGGTGAATGATAGGGGTATCCACCATAGTTTTTCATATTAACCTCATATGTCAAATGAGATGAAAAACTAATTAAAATATTCAATGGGACATACCTAAGTTGATTATAACTAGAAGATTTGATTTAGAGTCACCATTGGTGTAAACTTGCTTGCTTTCAAAAGTTTATTAGAAGAAATACATGCCAATAATATTTCCACTCTTTTGGATCTTTGCCTACTAGGCATGCCAAAACTATTGGAGGTATAGATTGTACCTTAACTAATCAAAGGATTATTCAGGTCCTCTACTCAAATCTAATCCAACATGGGAATGACTCTAAGTTATGGGTTACCTAATATTGCATTAGACCTCTAGGATTTTTAATGAGGCTAGATCCTTTAATGTATCACTTAGCTCATTTTGACTAAAACCTACTAATTATTGGGAGAAAAGGGAGATAAAGATAATTGAAAGGGAAATCTAAGCTAATGTTGGTGATGCACCTAAATTGATTTCTCATCCACTCTATTTGAACTTATAAAAACACTAATGAGATAATCAAAAGACTAAATCTACAAATCCAAAGTCTATTATTCATTAGTATTTCATGTAAAGGTTCACCAAGTGATAAAAACCTTAAGGAAGTGATGGGAAGGCCTAGTTCAACGTACTAACTAGTCAATGTATCCACATTCTAGCTTCAATCAAATGACATTAAACACTAAACATGACCTACATAATAAGATAATCTAGTTGCTAGGTGAGATTAGGACTTAGCAAGGGAGAGATTTCTACCACGTATGCAAATCAAATTAACATTAACACACTATACCAGAATAATGGAATCTGAAATAGTCATTTATTCATCTCAAGAGGTTAGAAAGCTCTATCTTGGTAGAGTCTAGTCATGCCCAAGAGTGGGATTCATTTCAAGGCTTATATTCTTTTATATATATAGTAGAATGGGAATGAGAGAGATGGGGAAATTTTATGGGATAATGGAGGAGTCATTAATGATAAAAAATTGTGGTGGTAGTTCATTGAGGATTTTCTATATGCATGCCTTCCTCTAATCAGAACTAATCCTTTATCAAAAAGCTAAGTTTCAATTCTTCCAATAATCTTCAAGATTTCTCATTAGCTAAGAGATCCACTGGAATACACAGGTTTATTTTTCATGATGAGTCATGACTAAGTCTTCTAGATAACATATCTTTAAGATATGAATAAAATCAAAACTCTAACTACTTCTCCAACTACCAACTCTCTTTGTTTTGATTCTCCACACCATCTCCACTTGCTTCATTATGGGGGAAAGGTCCTTATATCCTTAGGCCTAGCAAATCCATCACCATGTTTATGTTAAGTGGATATAGGTACCTATTTTAATAAGGAATAGCCATGTCAATAAATGAGACATTTTTCCATAACTATATATCTGCCCCTACTCCATCTGAGCATAGGTCTATATTATATATTGAAAACCAATCTAATTTATTGGTTTTCATATATATACTATATCAATACAAACCTATATAATATATAACCTTGTTATTGATCTTTATTAGGTATAAAAAGACCCATTATACCTTTTAACCTTGTAGGAACTGAGAACTCATTATATGTACATATCTTGTTTAAAGAGAAAAGATCATAGTCATGAAAAAATACTGTAACCCCAAAAGATGGACCCTTCATGTTCTAAATCTTTAAACCAGAGGTTCATACTAGGATTCAATGGTGTTTAAGATTTATTATTAATGACCTTGACTATATAACTATGTCCCATGTTTAATGGATGCTCGATTGATCTTTAATGGTGACATATGCTTTTAAAGAATTTAATTTGGTTCAACTTGGATTAGGTTTCAAACCCTAGTTGAAGTCTCATATCTTTGACCTTTAGTTGTAGCCATTGATCTTAATCTAGGCCTTATTATAATGTGCCAACTATCATCTTCTCATTTGCTCTATAGGATCCTAATGACACTTTGACCATTGATCTATCTAGAAGTTATCACAATTGTGACACTTGGTAAGAGCTCCTTTATCCTTGAGATTTTTTGACTTGTTGACTCCTCACTCACCATTAGATCTACTTTATATGATTACATACTCATCGTTAATCTACCTAGACCCACTAGTATCTATCATTTTATGCTCACCATTAGATATTTACTCAAGTACCTAAGATATTTCCACTTTTCATATTATCATTTATGCTAAACTTTTAACTTGTTCACTATTGATCTTGATTGCATGATCAAACACTTACCATTAGATCTTTGGGACCCACTGACACTATATATTATCCACTCACCATTAGATCATACCTCAACTCCTAAGATTGGAACACTTATCAACTCTAAATTAGACCTAGTAACATTTGAAATTAAATGGCTAGTTCATGAGGCTTTAACTTGATCTCGATGTGAACATCTCAGACTATAATTTAAAATTTAAATCTCTATATCTTGAGATATCAAGATCATCAAGATAAAAAATTTGTAGAGCATGGTCTAGGCATGAAGAAATTCATGTCAATTCAAATTTTTGGCTTTAGAGGTTTCCCTAACACACTTATTAAATGCATAATAAAGTTGACCCATTCATTTTTATATGATGTCTAGTGATGGTCTAGTATTTCAAAGCTTGTATAGGTCATTTGATCATTCACTCAAATAGGAACTTTGATCATCTTTTCAATCCAAGAAAAAATTTAGTATGTGGGCCAAAATTAGCCAACAAGACTATATATTGAACCTAACTAAACAAGTGATATCTTATCACTATCTCTACCTAAGCATAAGAAAGGAATCCATAACTTCCTTGGGAAAATAAACTTTCTAAGAAGGTTTATAGCTAGTTTTGTAAACCTAGTCAAACCCATCACCACCATACTAAAGAAGGGTCAAGTGTTTTCTTGGTCAAATGAAGGTAGAGTAACATTTTAGGCCATAAAGAAAGCCATTACCCAAGTAACATTGCTCATGAATATTTATTTCTCAAAATATTTCATATTTTATACCTTTTCCAATATTGACAACATATCAACTATGTTGATGTAAAATAATGGTGAAGGACTTGAGCAACCATTTCTTTTTTTGAGTCAAGGGATGGAAGGATATGAGGTGAGGCATACTTTTATAGAAAATTAGGTTCTTTTAGCTTTGAGAAGCCTAAAAAATTCTAGGCCAATGCTATCCAATAGTAAGGTTCATCTTATGGTGTCTCATCCTAGAGTGACAGACTTTCTGCTCAATAAATATTTGAATGAGAAAAGAACATGCTAGATTAACAAAGTCATCAAATATGATGTGGATATAAAAGTCACAAATTTGATAAGAAACAAAGGCTTGTTTGAGAATATGGTGGATGACCTTAAAAAATATAAATAATTTGTTTTAGTGACATAAGATAACTCATAAGTAGATGCACCTCCACTTCATAATAGTTGGCTCTAAGATATGACACATTTCTTGATGATAGGATAATTCTCTCAAGGTTTGGATAGAGAAAAAAAGGTATTTCAAGATTCAATCTATACCTTATTCATTAGTTGATGGTGTTATTTTTAGAAAGGACCTCAATGGGGTACTTATTATGTGCATTGATGACAATCAAATGACAAAAATCTTGGAGCAGTTTCATGATGGACCTAAAGGAGGCCATTTTGCTCCAAGAATAATAGAAGCAAAAATAATGAGGGTTGGTTATTACTAGCCTAGAATTTTCAAGGATGCCTATGCATGGGTCATAAAATTCCAAAAGTGTACCCTATTTATAGGAATGTGGATATTAGCATCTCTTTCACTCAACCCAATTCAGGGGGAGCAACCATTCATGCAATGGGGGTTAGGCTTCATAGGAATGATAAATCCACATTCAAGTGTAGGGAATAAATGGGTGCTCACTACAATTAAATACTTCACTAAGTGGGTGAAAGTAATTACCTTGAAAAAATCTAATGAAACAATAGTATTAGACTTCAATGACAACATAGTGACTAGGTTTGGTGTCCCAGCTACTATAATTTCAAATAATACCTTAAAATTTATGGGTGATTAAGTTGGGAATCTACCTTAGTGCATCCTCAAATTACTATCCTCAAGGTAGCGGATTAGTAAAGTCCATCAAAAATAACTTGTTAAGTATTATCAAGAGAATTATGAAGGAAAAATAGAAAACATGGCATACAAAACTAAGGACAAACCTATGGGATGATAGAGTGACTCCAAAAGCTACCATTAGCAATTCTCCATATGTCCTTGTATATAGAAGGGAAGCCAAATTTACCATTTATCTTAAACTACCTACTTTGGAGTTAGCCCATTAGCTTGAGTTGATGGAGAGTGAGCCTATGAACATAAGGATGGTAGAGCTCATAGAGCTTATATAAAATAGGGACCTTATAATGAAGATAGTAGAGTCACATCAAAATCAAGTTAAGAAAGCCTTTGAAAAGAGAACCACAACAAGGAAATTCAAATAAGGGGACCTAGTATTCAAATGTTTCTACTCATTTTTACTCGTTTGGGCATGCCAGAATGTTTCTACTCATTTTTGCTTTTCACATTCAGAAGAAATAAGAAACTAAATTTAAATGGTCAGGGGTTAGATGATACCCAAATTAAGTTCCACACCATATCCAGATGTTGTAGGGACTCCTCTTTTGCTGTGGAGGAAGACACTTGTAAATAAGAAAGACTTAAACAAAGAAAATGCTAGATAGATATATGGTGGACTGCCAAGCAAAGCTCGGTCCCAGAAGTGCAAAGACTTCCTTGAGGGATGACAGTCCACTTATTTGACAAAAAAATGTTGCTAGAAAGAGAAATAATAAAAGGCTAAAGAAGATAAATAGATAATGCATACCTAATTCTTACAATCTGCCTCTCATAGTCACTAACACTGGTTAGTCTGCCATCATCAGTTGGTCAATGTTGCTGATGTCAGTTAGGCTGTTGACGTCGATAGGGGCAATGGGCCTTGATGCCAATGTCAGAAGGGAAAATGGGCCTTCAACAAGTTTAAGGGTATTTATGTGGTCAATAGAATGGCTTGGGAGATTCAAAAGGGTTATGTATGGATGTAGGATAGTGGACAGAGTCTTAGGAAGGACAAAGGTAGGGGACAGGTTATCAAAATGGGTTAGGATAAAAGGAAGGCTTTTCAACCTCTCCAAGAAGAAATCCAGATTTGGTCTCAACAGTACTTAGAAATAGCTAATGGACTAACTACCAATGCATTTTAAAAATACTAAAATATAAACTAGAAGAATACTTAGGTCTTGGTGGAGAACCAAAAGTGTAGAAGACTTGTTCCCATTATGGCTGATGCCAAAGACCTCGTGCAACATTTCAATCCAATGTGGGGTGAATTCTGTAGAGTTTCTTAGCCTAGAGAGTGATGATAAAATGTTGATGCCTCATCCCAAAGCCTATGTGTGATATGCAAAGAGTCGAGGAGCTAGAGAATTCAGATCCAGGGGTGAGAGAGTTAGCATTCAAGGGTCCAACCGAGGTTAGAATTTAGTTTTAAGTAACCGACGTTGGTGATACCATCAGCATCAGTCGATGGTTGATTGATGTCAGTGGCCAGAGAATGGGTAAAAAGGCTATTTTTAACCTTTTGCATGTTCTTCCATCTGCCAAGTTTAGTTGTCATTGGTGAATTGTCTAAAGATGGATTTAATAGGTGCAAGAGTTAGAGGGAGAGTTGAAATAGGTCTTAGGCAATTATTATTAGTCATAGGGTGATAAATGGTCTAAGGGTGAGGTATCCAAGGTGAGGTGTCTAGGGTGATTTTATTAATTTAAAATAAGTAATTTATTTTAAATTAATAAAATGTGCAAGGGACGAAGGGGAGTTGACACAATTTTGGTGTCTACATTTGCCCCTTTTTGTCTTGTTGGTTGTTCTGATGAACTGCAAGACAAAAATAAGAGTAAGTTGCCCTAGGTATGGGATAAGGTGTAGGTTGCCCCAAGTATGGGGTGAGGTGTTAAATGTAGACACTAAAATTATGTCAACTCCCCTTGGTCCCTTGCACATTTTATTAATTTAAAATAAATTACTTATTTTAAATTAATAAAATCACCCTAGACACCTCACCTTAGATACCTCACCCTTAGACCATTTATCACCCTATGACTAATCATAATTGCCTAGGACCTATTTCAACTCTCCCACTAACTCTCATGCCTATTAAATCCATCTTTGGACCATTCATGAATGACAACTAAACTTGGTAGATGGAGGAATGGGTAAAAGCCTAAAAATAGCCTTTTTACCCATTCTCTGGCTGCTGACGTTAGTCAACCATCAGATGATGCCAGCGGTATCGCCAATGTCGGTTACTTAAAACTAAATTCTAACCTCAGCTGGACCCTTGAATGCTAACTCTCTCACCCCTAGATCTAAATTCTCTGGCTCCTCGACTCTTTGCATATTACACACAAGCTTTGGGATGAGGCATCAACATTCTATCATCACTCTCTAGGCTAACAAACTCTACAAAATTCACCCCACACCAGATTGAAATGTTGCACGAGGTCTTTAGCATCAACCATAATGGGAACAAGTCTTATACACTTCTGGTTCTCCACCAAGAGCTAAGTATTCTTCTAGTTTATATTTCAATATTTTTAAAATGCATTGGTAATTAGTCCATTAGATATTTCTGAGTATTGTTGAGATCAAATTTGGCTTTCTTCCTGGAGAGGCTGAAAAGCCTTCCTTTTATCTTGACCCATTTTGACAACATGTCCCCTACCTTTGTCCTTCCTAAGACTCTATCCACTGTCCTACATCCCTGCACAACCCTTTTGAATCTCTCAAGCCATTTTATTGACCATAGACTTACCCTGAAACCCATCCAGGGCCCATTGCCCCTACCGACATTGGCATTAAGGCCCATTTCCCCTACCAATGTCAATATCCTAATCGATGTCAGCAACATTGACCAACTGATGATGGTAGACTAACCGGCATTGGTGACTATGAGAGGCAGATTACAAGAATCAGGTACGCATTATCTATTTCTCTTCTTTAGCCTTTCATTATTTCTCTTTCTAGCAATATTCTTTTGTCAAATAAGTGGACTATCATCCCTTAAGGAAGTCTTTACACTTCTGGGACCAAGCTTTGCTTGGCAGTCCACCAAATATCTATCTAACATTTTCTTTGTTTAAGTCTTTCTTATCTACAGGTGTCTTCCTCCACAGCCAAAGAGGAGTCCCTACAATGTCTAGATACGGTGCGCAACTTAATCCAGGTATCATCTAACCCCTGACCATTTAACTTTAGTTTCTTATTTCTTCTCAATGTGAAAAATAGAAATGAGTAGAAACATTCTGGCACGCCCAGTGGGACCCTAGAGTTTTCCTTGGGTTCATTTCTTCTAAAAGGCAAACTTTCATATAGGTGCATTAGGAAATTTTCTCTTCTTGTATCCTTCTTCTATCTCTTTATCTCAGAAAGAAATCATAAGCACAAGTTAAAAAGAACTTCTTTCTTTTCCTTCTTGTCACTTTTTCTCTGCATTTTAGAGTAGTGAAATTCATGCTCTTAACCTTTTCCTCAATTGTTTGCATCCGAACAAAACATTTCAGTTTGGGTTAAAAATCTATTACATTTCATTCATTATTGAATGCATTTTTAGCCCATTCACTTAGTAATTAAAATGCATTATGAATAAATCATAGTGCACATATGTTACACATCCAGACCACAAACACATCAAACTAAACATCTAAACATATTTGAGATAAGGCCCGACTAGGATTTCATCACCTAGCAGATACCTTACCTTTCTTGGTAATCCTACTTGGACTTCACTACCAAGGGGAGAACCCACTATGTTCTTTGGTAGAGTATAAACTATAGGGGAAGTATATATTGGCTAAGTGACCCATCTTGGCTCTGGGATCATGAAGTGAGGGGAGCAAGCTCCTAGCACCAGGCCACGTATGGAATCTAATACAGATTTTGAGCACCAAAACTTAACCTGAAACCAACCTTAGACTACTTCTTTTAGTACCTATTCGAAAAGCCCAATTCTCAAAAACACTCTTCTAAGGCATAAGCCAACATGACTCTAAAATTTATTCTTAGGAATTTAACATTTAGAGGTTGTTTTCCTTCATGTACTTTTCTATTTTTATCTGATTTTTTGAACTGGTAAGGATGCATTATTCTGAGCTCCAAAAACAACTCAAAACTTTCTTCTTTCTTCCAAAAACTTTCAATTTTCTGAGTTTTTGGAAATACATAGTAATCGACATCAGTTTTTCCATCAACGTCGGCAACTGGTTTCACCGACATTGGTTATCTGACCAACATCGACAACTTACTTCACTGACATCAGTTTTTCCACTGACATTGGTCACTGTCAAAATTTTATTTCCAAAATAGCAACTTTAAAACCCAACTTTTTTGCTATTAAACACACATTTTGGGTTTTCTAATACTGAAATACATAGTTTTTAGAACCTATACACATTTTTCCTTGGATGGTTTTGACATGTATTCAAGACAAAACTCTTGTTGACCACGCACGTCAACAACCACTTCCACCTTCACCTTTTATACCAAGTCACCAAATGGAGTTTTTTTTAGATATTGAACATACTCCTATCCAACCAACTCCCAATCAATTTCCAATTGTTCTTGAAGGGGATCAAAACTTTGAGAGATTCCTTGACCACAATGTCAAGGCTCTCCAACACTATCTCACAAGAAGCCAAACGCGAGATCCTTCAGGTAATCTTGTTTTTGGGATGCCAGCTTCCTTGGTTGAAGTGGCAACGATATTGATAGCATCCGCTACCCAACCCATGACCACTCAAGCCATTGCCTCAACCACTAACCCAACCATGGCCAATGCTCAAGAGTTGACCTTTCCTTCTATTTTTGGACCTACATCCATCAGGTTTTTCATACCCCCTCAACCACAAACAATTCAACCAAGTTATACACATTTTTAGAACTTGATTGTCTCTATCCCACCCACTCTTGCACCCATAAATACAAGAGTGACTACCTATCCTCTAACTAGTGTTTCCACCATCCAACCACCTTTGGTGGCACCTAGTCAAGTTGTGCCTTCCAACTTCATGGCACAAGCCCCCTTAGCTTCAACATCAGTCCCCATGACGAACTACCAATATGTTGTGCCTATACAGACACAACCTAGAACATCATATGCCCCTCTCAATGTCTTCCAGATACCTTATAATCTAGGGGGTGCCCCACCTGCCAATCCATCAGTCGATCTAATCAAGATGTTGATGGATAAGATGTCCAACCTTGAGACATCTATTTTAGGTTCAAAGAATGTTCTTTCATATGAACAAATCTGTAATGATCCTATCCATCCTTTGGTCCCAATTAGATCGTATCCTAATCAGTGGGAACTCCCCAAATTTACTCATTTTCAGAGTAAAGAGGACCCATAGCAACATCTATGAGCATTTAGACATGCTTGTTACCTTATAGCACACGATGATGCGTTATTACTTTGCACGTTTTCCATGTCACTTTTCAGCACTGCCCTTGATTGGTATAACTCTATTACCAGTCACTCTCTTTTTACTTTCACTCAACTAGCCCAACTATTTCTTGACCACTTTTCAATTAACATCACTAAAAAGGTCTCCATTATAGACCTATATTCTATTAGACAATTTGACGATGAGGCAATAGCTGACTTCGTCGCCCATTGGAGAGGTTTTATTAACCAACTCTCTTTTTCTTTGCCTCAACCTGAGCTCATTGAGCTCTTTTTAAGAGCATGTGCCAAGCACATCTCATCTACTTTGCGGGTTCACACTTTTCACACATTTGACAAAGCTTTCACTATGGCCTAAAATCTTGAACTCTGCACAGTCAAAGTGGATAGATTCAAATTGCATAGTAAAAATACCAATGCAAAATCCAATGACTCTTCTTCTTCTAAACCTTCTTCTCAATCCAAGTCCAAGGGATCAGCAAATGTTGTGGTCATTAGATCATCATCTACCACAACTAACCAAACTGAACCCTCCGCATCAGAATACATCACAAGACAATTTCAACAACAGTACATACAGTGTCAATACACTCCAATAGGAGAATCATACGCTTTCGTGTTGGATAAACTAGTCAAGCAGGGGGTCCTAAATCTCCCTCAAATTTGACCACCCCAATTTGACCCCTCAAAAGCCATCCCTACATGGTACAGGTAAAATGAATTTTTTAATTATCATCGTGTTAAAGGCCATGACATAAACAACTGCAAAACCTTCAAAAACATTATCCAAGACATGCTAGACAAGGGGGATCTTGTTTTGGATAACCCAAATGCACTGGCTAACTAGAACATAGACATCTTTAGACAACCATTCCCTAATCATCCCCCTAGTCAAAACAACATCCATACCCTGGCCGATGGCTCCCAAGAGCGTAATATACGCATGGTCGACATGGTTTCTAACCAACCTCTCCCACAGTCTGAAGAGGTTAATCAACCTATTTGTCCACCACAGGTAGAAGAGCCTTCTTCACCTATTTGTGCACCATAGGTAGAAGAGCCTTCTTCTCCTATTAATCCACCACATGTAGAAGAGCCTTCTTCTCCTATTAGTCCACCATGGGTAGAAGAACCTTCTTCTCCTATTTGTCCTCCACCAATAGAGGATATTCCTCTGTCTAGCCCTCTTTCACATGAAGGAGAGTCAACTTTGAACTCTCCCATATTGGAGGATGTTCTGGTGACTCAAACACCGATAGCCTTGCCTTCATCCTTCTTATCATCAATGGGAGATCACACTTTCCTTACTCTTAGACCACACGTTGAAGACGTGATCATACATACGCTCTCTCTGCTCGAAGAGCCACATTCTTCAATCCCTTCTCCACCAAGAGAAGAACTTCTCACTTCTTCCACTTTGATCGAGGGAGATCCAGTGATGATTTTCTCTCACCTTTTTCTTGAGATCGCTATGTCTCACATGCTTCCATTCACCCCTGAACCCAAACCTTCACAGCCATCCACCATGCTAAAACAAGATAAATCTCTCAGCATTTGCCCTATATCAAACCTCACTCACCCACAAGTAAAGGTAGACTTGAACCTCACCTCGCATAATAGTGGCCCTCGCACCATACCAAAGAAGGCTACTAAACCACGTCGGAGAACTCCTCCCCCACCATCACCATTGCCCTCTATTTTGGGCCCACACCCATTTACTTTAATAGGAGTGCTCCCAACTCCAACACCAATCAAAAAAAATTATCTCCATTACTACCCTTACCTATCAAAAACATACTTCCTCAAAAACATCCAACACCCCTCACCACAAAAGTACCATATACATGTGTGGCTACAACGCCAAACAAAAAGATGGTGTGAAAAACTCATCCTACAACTCCTAAATAGAAGTTGTCAACTCTTATTGCAACAAGATGCACAGACCCACTAGTAGGTTCTTATGCTTTGCTGTTACATCAATTGTTGTAGTTTAATAGCATCATTCTCCCACCTCTTAAGCCATACCAACCTCTTAGACCAAAACCATCTTGGTTTGACGACACTAAAATTTGTATGTATCATTACACACCTGGACATGATACTGAGTGTTGTTGCACTCTTAAGGTTGTCATCCGTCAACACCTAAAAAAGGACACCCTTCTCATTAAGGATCATCTTGACCACCCTTTCAACAAACCACCAACACTATCCCTTGTCTCCTAAACCTCTTCACCTTCACACTCATCAACTCTTGGATCAAAACCATCTTGGTTTGACGACACTAAATTTTGTGCGTATCATCACACACTTGGACATGACACTGCGCATTGTTGTGCTCTTAAAGTTGTCATTCATCAAAACTTGAAAAAGGATACCCTTCTCATCAAGGATCCTCTTGACCACCCTTTCAACAAACCATCAACACCATCACATGCCTCCCAAACATCCTCACCTAAATTGGGATCTCAATGCAAGACTATGGTCCCTTTACCACCTTCGTCCCCTTTAGTTGAGATCAACACTATCAATATAGCCACTAGGTCACAAACCAAGAAGGATAAAGGAAAAGAGAAGGTTTCTATTCATTGGACATATCCATCCGTTAAGCCTTCTCAACCACCAAAACCCTATGAAGATATCTTTGTATGACCTCATTCAAAGCTCTCCACAACATTGTCTAACATTGATCAAGGCCTTACAAGTAGTGGAGGTCCAACCTAAAGACCCCCAACCACTGGCTGCTTTGATCAAATCATTACCAACTATTGCCTCCATCACTTTCAGTCATTTTGAGATTCCTACCTTAAACCTAGAAGATCAGGATCTCACCGTCTTAAACTAATCCTACTAGGCAAAAGCTTCATAGGATGCATCCTCACATTGCACTCCTTGTCAAAGAGGATCTTCAACATCTTCTTTCTATTTCATTTATTCAACCCATTGATCATTCGTAATGGGTATCAAACATTCTCCCTGTCACAAAAGCGACTAGGGGAATTCGACTTTATTGACTATCATGACCTCAACCAAGCATCAACTAACATGTGACTAATATGGAAAGAAGTAAATGAGGCAATTTTTCTCTAAATTGGCTTGGACTTTACATCATAATGCACAAGTATGGATCAGGGACTTATCGTCTGTCTTCTCTTGAAGGCCAGCCAGAACTTGAACCCCTTAATGCCTTGCATCTGTGACCATTCTACTGTTAATCAAGTACTCATTCACTTGATACTTAACTTGAGCTCATCCCTTGAGTAACCCCTATCATCCTCATTCCTATTCCTTTCAAACCCTTTTTCCCCATAAACATTAGTTAATCCTTTTTGCACTCATGCTTTGTCCTACTAAAAGGAAAACCCATAAACCTCTATAGTCTAGTCCATGAATAAAAATTCAGTCAATAAAACATATAAAATTGGGATACCTAACCAAATGTACTAAACTATAAATGTAGACTACTCCCTTGAAGGATAGCTGCATAATTGTTGTAATTGATATACTATTCCCTTGAAGGACAGTTATTCGAAGACATTCAACCATACAAAGCAAAATATAGACCACTCCCTTGAAGGATGGCTATGCCCAAATTTTGTTACAAATAACACTCTCTCAGAAGCTTCCCGTATCGATCAGCTTCACATATGACCACAAAACAAAACAACATCCCCACGTAGACTTCTCGCATTGATCAGTCTACCAAAAAAAATGACTGACAACCTATTAAGTCATGGACTTGCCTATAGTCATTCTCAAGGTCGCCCATAAAAGGGGCAAAGTTATCCTTACTAAAAAGGGTTGCGCTATCCTCACATCTCACATAATCAAACCTATTACCCCAACATACCCAAGGTATTTTGAGCTCACGTAATGTCAAGTGATCAGAATACTTCTTTAACACAAACAATGGTCAATGACGTAATGCATGAACGGGGCTTTTGTTTGCAACAACCCTATCTATGCTATCATTATGGTCCTTGTCAATGAAAGAGCAATACACCTTTCACTTCTTACATACCTTTGTCACATACAACCAAATCATTTTCCAAACCAAACCAAAACATTTTCTAGCCATTAACATAACCTCATGATTTATTTAATGCAAATATCAATTTGTGTTATGTAAATTATTATAGCCCATTCACATTAGTTTCTATGGAAAACAATACACATGAAAACTAACAACCAAACACAATTTATGTCAAGCATATATCATCACCAATACAAAAAGTACTATAGCATAAATAAACTCATTTCATTTTAAGCATACATCCATCACCAATACGGAAAATTACTAGGGATGAAAAACCACAAAACCAATGTTACTAAATACACCATCTCATATTATGGAAAAGGCTGTAACATCATCATACACTCATAATTTCAATCATGTACCATCAGACATATGTGAAGTGCTAAACCATTAACATGACCAAACCAATTATCAACCTCTTTGACTCCTTCCTCCCTTTTGGGGAGAACTACATTGGCCTGAGGCCCTTAAAATAGGGGCTATGTAGGTAGCACTCGGTTGACATGGGGTCTTCTGAGGTTAGCTCGGCAATCCATTCTCTTGATCATCTCCCTAATGACATCGGCCATCCATTCGTTCATTCATCTACTTGATGGACAAACCATATACCCTTTAACCATGACTTAACCTAGTCAAAAACCCAGTCCATAGCCTACTCTCTTCTTCCCTTTTGGGGAGAACTAAATTAGCCTAAGGCCCTTCAAATAGGGGCTATATAGGTAGCACTCAATTGACATGGGGTCTTTTGAGGTTAGCTCAGCCATTCCTTCATCCATCCATCTAATGGATGAACTATCTATACCAACCCAAAATCATGACCAAATAACCAGCCCTAACACTATAGAAGTCAGCTTAGATTTCTCATGGGGCACATTGGAGATCACATACATCTCCCCATCCATAACACATGCCACTTGAGATGACTTATACCTCAACTTGACTCGATCGATGACCTTGGAGATCGTGACTATCTCCTCAGACCACGACCACTTTTGAGACAACTTTGCCTTGGTTGTTTTGATTGCATATGCTACCTCAAAAATAGTTAGCAAGTTGTATGCAACCCATATTATGACCCTTACACCTATTGTCAGATCGCAATCAAGTTGATCCCCAATATTTGTGACATGTTCATGTTTTCCAAGAGCACTTCCTGAGCCCAAGATACTTGGAACATGATGACCATTAGAGCTATAGCTTTGATCGTTTAACCCAATCAGTTATGACTAAATGCTAAGGACTAGTTATTTTGATTTTAACACTCCTCGACCTTTGATTGCAACAATTTGACCTACCTATCACGTGAGGTGGTATACGTGCATTCTCAACTATTATAACATTCACACTCCAACTTCACCATGCCCATCCACTACCTATCAAATTGGCACCTGATATCAAGTTACCTTCCCTCGACTCCCACTTTGAGGGGGAACACCTCACCCCATAATTGGGGCAACCTACACCTTATCCCATACCTGGGGCAACTTACTCCTATTTTTATCTTGCAGTTCATCAGAACAACCAACAAGACAAAAAGGGGAAAATGTAGACACCAAAATTGTGTCGACTCCCCTTGGTCCCTTGCACATTTTATTAATTTAAAATAAATTACTTATTTTAAATTAATAAAATCACCCTAGACACCTCACCTTGGATACCTCACCCTTAGACCATTTATCACCCTATGACTAATCATAATTGCCTAATACCTATTTCAACTCTCCCACTAACTCTCGCACCTATTAAATCCATCTTTAGACTGTTCACCAATGACAACTGAACTTGGCAGATGGAGGAATGGGTAAAAGGCTAAAAATAGCCTTTTTACCTATTCTCTGGCCACCGACGTCACTCAACTATTAGCTAACACTGGTGGTACCACCGATGTCGATTACTTAAAACTAAATTCGAACCTCAATTGGACCCTCGAATGCTAACTCTCTCACCCCTAGATCTAAATTCTCTAGCTCCTTGACTCTTTGCATATCACACGTAGGCTTTAGGACAAGGCATCAACATTCTATCATCACTCTCTAGGCTAGTAAACTCTACAGAATTCACCCCACCTAGATTGAAATGTTGCATGAGGTCTTTGGCATCAGCCATAACAGGAACAAGTCTTCTACACCTCTAGTTCTCCACTAAGAGCTAAGTATTCTTCTGGTTTATATTTCAATATTTTTAAAATGCATTGGTAATTAGTCCATTGGCTATTTCTGAGTACTGTTGAGACCAAATCCAGCTTTCCTTCTGGAGAGGCTAAAAAGCCTTCCTTTTATCCTGACCCATTTTGACAACCTGTCCCCTACCTTTGTCCTTCCTAAGACTCTATCCACTATCCTACATCCCTGCACAACCCTTTTGAATCTCCCAGGCCATTCTGTTGACCACAAACATACCCTAAAACCTGTCTAAGGCCCATTGCCCCTACTGACATCAGCATCAAGGCCCATTGCCCCTACTGACATCGGTAGCCTAATTGACATTGACAACATTGACCAATCGATGATGGCAGACTAACCAACATTAGTGACTATGAGAGGTAGATTGTAAGAATCAGGTATGTGTTATCTATTTCTCTTCTTTAGCCTTTCATTATTTCTCTTTCTAGCAACATTCTTTTGTCAAATAAGTGGACTATCATCCCTCAAGGAAGTTTTTACACTTCTGAGACTGAGCTTTGCTTGGCATTCAACCATATATCTATCTAATATTTTTTTGTTTAGGTCTTTGTTATCTACAAGGGTCTTCCTCCACAGCCAAAGAGTCCCTACAACATCTGGATATGGTGCGCAACTTAATCTGGGTATCATCTAACCCATGACCATTTAACTTTAGTTTCTTATTTCTTTTAAATGTGAAAAGCAAAAATGAGTAGAAACAATAGATTGGAAGCCAAATTTACCATTTATCTTAAACTAACTACTTTGGAGTTAGCCCATTAGCTTGAGTTGATGGAGAGTGAGCCTATGAACATAAGGATGGTAGAGCTCATAGAGCTTATATAAAATAGGGACCTTATAATGAAGATAGTAGAGTCACATCAAAATCAAGTTAAGAAAGCCTTTGAAAAGAGAACCATAATAAGGAAATTCAAATAAGGGGACCTAGTCTTCAAATGTGCCTAAAATAAGGCCAAGCTAGGCAACCATACCATGTTTGATAGGTTGTAGAGTGGTCCTTATTTGATCTATGGATACAAACAACATACTGATTTTTAGCATGCCCAACTAGATAAAGAGGTATTACCCATCCAAATCAATGACATTTATTTAAATAATTGTTTTTATAATATTTTGTAGCTAGTGTATGATATTGTAACATGTTAGAGTAGTTTTCTATGCTTTACTCTAAGTGACTTGTGCACATTTCCTTTTAATTGTGTGTTTTCCTTTCAATAAGTGTATATGGCATAGTTATTTGTTTTGTTCTTTGTGTTCCTTTTTACTTCAAGAGGAGGTTTAAAAAAGGGTTAATACTGAGTCATTTTTATAAATTGATAGGTAAGATAGTGACTCTAAATACCCAATGGATCAGTTCAAAGCTACTAGAGTTTACATTGCAGGCATGCAACCCTAAGATGTCAACAAAAATGTTCATCAAATTTGGTCCACATAAAGAATATTTTTCCTAGAAATGGTTTGGATAGATGAATAAAATTATTGATTGAATGGGTGACCAAATAATGAATAAGAAGATCAAATGTTGCTTATAAAGCTTTTGAAACACTTTAAATATGCTTAAAGTGTGTTTTATTGATATTTGAGAAGCAAGTATTGAAATAAGTCTAAAGTTGCAAGGAAAAAGACCAATAGGTTCTCATGGTGTTTCAATCATTCAGGGGGAATGAATCAAGTTACACAAATTATTAGAAGTTTATTAGAAACCTTATAAAGAGATAATAGTTCCTTGTACAAGTCTAGAGAGACCAGAGCGTCATGACATGCCATGAAGAAATGAATGGGTAAGATTGATTATGAATTTAATAAATACATTTATGAAATCATCCAAGGCTAAAAGATAATATAGACATTATTATTTTAGTGCCAAGATCATCCTCTACAAATTTCATATCTTGATGTCTTTTATATTTCAAGATACAAAGCTTCAGAGTTAGACTTGCAGAGTAAAATGTGCATGGGGATGTCAAGTTTAAGCTTTGTGAAATTGACATTTTAATTCAAATGTCTCAAGATTAAATGTGTAAGTGACAAGTGTCCAAATATTAGGAGTTAAGATAAATTTCTAATGGTGAGCATGTAATCTATGATGTCAATGGGTCCCAAAGATCTAATGGATCATGTGCAATCATACAAAGAAAATAAATAGTGGCCATCCAGTCAAAAGGTTGGCATAAATAATAATCTTCCAAGTGTCAAGGTCTTGAGTATCTTGATAGATATCTAATGCTATGTGGTGACTAACAAAGATAATGGGACCAAGCTGATTGATGATGCATGTGCAATCATATAAATTTGATCTAATAGTGATCATTGAGTCAAAAGGGTAGTGGATCTTAGGGGATAATGAGAAGATGCTAAGTGTCTTAACCATGTTAATCTAGTAGAAGATATATGGCTCATGTACATTCATACAGAGGTAGCTCTACGATGTACATGAGTTTAAGAAGTCAAAATCTAATAGTAGGATCTTATGGAACAAATATAGAGCTAACAGTTGATATAATATGAAAATCTAAGATCAAGATTGATGACCAAGAATGAAGGTCGAAGGTGTCATAATTTCAAAACACAGATAGAGATCAATAGTTGATATCAAATATCGATGTTATGTGACTTTGACTGTAGGTCAAAACATGATCCAAGATAAACCAAAGCATATTTTTTAGGATCAAACATCACCATTAAAGCTCAATAGAGGCAAAACATTTTTTTTAGGGCCTACTACAGAGATTAAATATGGACTAGTATTTATTGAAGTAAGACTAAAAATTCATGGATCTCATCATTATATTGACTATATGAAAACCAATAATTTGGATTGGTTTTCAAATATATGGTAAATATCTATATTTAGGTTGGATTAGGGGTAGATGTGTAATCATGGATAAGTGTCTCATCTATCAACATGGTCATATTTTTGATAAACAGTTACTTATAACTACTAAAAGTAGACTTTGTTATGGCTCTATCAAGTTCATGGATATAAGGATGTTACCCTCATAATGAAGCAAGTGGAGATGGTGTAGAGTCCCAAGTTGGAGATCTGGTGGTTAGATAAAATCACTGTAGCATTCCATATATTTTCAAGGTGCCTAAGGGTTTTCCTTTATAATTAGGATCTTAACTCACCACCTTTGGAAACTATTGTCTTCTAGTGCATTTTTTATAGCCACTGAGAAGATTTAGGGGCTATTGGATAAATAAAAGTTAACTTGTCAATAGATAACTAGTTCTAATTTGATAAAAAAGGTGGAAAATCAATTAATTATTTTTGTACTCATGCTCCCTCTTATCTCTCCCTTTTTCATATATTACCCATTCTTTCCATTTGTAAGATCTCTCAGAGTTATTAGAAGAAAATATCTCTCTCAATTCTAAAAGAGCATAGACTCTCATTTGATAATGTTAGACACTGTCAAAACTTGTATGAAAGACCTATTTAAATAAATAAGGACTTTATTTGTCTATCTCTTGATTTTTAACTGTGTTTAGTAAGCTTATGAATGTTGTCATTGTGAAGGAGAATCTTCCATGCCCATTGTCCTTCTTTCTTGACTGTCTTAGGGTGTTTTCTAATTAGTTTTAGGTCTGTATTTGTGTTCTTTCTACCGTTAATGTAATCTTGGTGTGAGTCTTATAATTCCTCTTAGCTTGATTAATTTCTTCCTAAACCTAGTATATGAAATACTTATGTAACTAGTTAGATTTTGAGATTGTGTAAGCTAGTGTTATCTTATGCTTCTTCAGTGTATATTTCATGATTATGTGAGTTCTCAATTTATTTAGTGCATCACCCTTTTAGACTTCTTAGGATTCCTTTACCCCTTCTCTAACTCTTTTCTCAATGCAAACATTAGTATAGGTGATACATCAAGAGGAAGTCAACCTTCTATGGAGGTTCAACCCCACCATAGGTGACCCACAGCCTAGGGTTATTCCAATAGTGTAGATCAATTGGAGAGATCTTGCATAACCCTTTCCAAGGGTGCAAATTGAATCTAAAATAGTTCATAAGTAATATAGGATGGTGTTTAAAATGCATCCCTTAGGTTGTACAACATTCTACAAACCATCAACACAATGAAAATTGAGATGTCTCCCCATTCAATTAAGACATCCAAATTATTTAATTATTTGAAAGAGGATGAAAATAAATTGAATTTTATTATAACCTACACTACTAATAAGGTCTTCAACCATATAGATATTATGAATCCTTTGGAGGCCACAAATTCTCTCAATTTGGTGGTTATCAGGACCCAATAAGCTATATAATGGGTATTTAGTACATAGGCTTTGGTTCCAAAGTTTATTGGGCATGAGAAATAGGTTATAAATATTTTAAAATAATTAAAGTTGTCTCAAGTTGGATACACTTTAGGAAAGTTGATAGATAGGGTTATATTTACTTAAGATACTCTAACAAACATCTACAAATTTCAAATAGGGTCTTCAAGGGTGTACAATGGAAAAGATTGAGTAATAAATTGGCTTCCCAAAGAATAAGGTTACTGATGTAGATATTTTATAGGTGGTATTATTAAATAAATAATTAGAACACAAATTGATATTGTTATAAGTATACATAGTGCATAAGTCATCCTTTATAAATATGGACCTAATCAAGCCTCAATATGATCAGCCACACAAGTGATATCAAAATAAATAATGAAGATTCAGGCCACATTAGGACTACCAAGTTCAAATATACCTACTACTACTCCATTGATAATGAGTGTTTCTCCCTCAAACATATAAACCCCAATGATGAGAAAATATTAGTCTTTTGAATTAGAATTCTATACATTTTTTGCATGAGAGCTAAATAATGTAACTGAGGTTTCCATTTATTTGTATATTATTTATGTTGCAATAAAAATTTAACTATAGAGACTTTTAACATGCATGTAGTGCATAGTTTTTAAAATACATGTCTTGTTATAAAGATACAATTTTGTTTGTATCTAATTATCAGAGTCTACATTCAATTAGAGCATTTGTTCTAATTATTACAATGTAATTATCTCTTTATGCATGATTTAGAGGATGATAATACCCCTTCCCCAAATCTTTGTGTGTGTGTGTGTGTGCACATGTGCATGCACATGCACACAAGTTTACCATTTAAATAGGGGGTTGGAATGTCATCAATGTAATAAGATATATTTAATTATCACCTGACTATGTTAATGTTTTTTTGATCCAATTCTATTTGATTAACTTTATTTATTTTATTGATTGGTTTATTCATTAATTTGAAGTGTGTAAATGATTTTTAGAATTCCTTATTGTTATTAATGTTGTATATTGATATGTGATGTGTAATAGCTATTTTATAATTAAAAACATTGTTGATTATATGCATCAAGGTTAACTATTTCATTTTTCTAAGTGTGTAGAAGTGTCTTCCATGATATAGCTTTTTAAGAGAGAGAAATAACTACCTTAGATACTTATCTAATCTAAGTTATAATATTCTATTATAAGGGTGTGATATATATTATCTAAATAAGATAAACCTTCATTTGAGATATTAGATTTTATGATATTATTTACCCTTGGACTCCCTCACTATGTTTTTATGCATGTGAGTAATAACTAATAGTTAAAACATTAGTTTCAAGACACTTGTCCATGTAGGAAACTAGCCTGGAAGTAATCCATTTTCTAGTCACAAATACTTATTTTCTATTCTACCTTCCCCTTTCTAGAGTTTATTTTAATATCTACCCATGATAGTTTAGAAAATCATCCATCCAACCCATATAGGATTTTAATCTTTTTTAGGAATTCACTCATCCAACATACTTGGTTAACAAGCTACATGTTAAAACTAACTATTCTACCACCTAGTTATTTTAAATCATACCTAAAACTCATGCCCTAGAGTGGAATTTACCTCCATAGAGATCCCAAAACATTAGAGTCTAACTCATTCATGAATTATGTGTACATAAAACCCACAACACACTATATTATCTTATCGTAGATAATATAAATACTCACATGTGAACATTAATAATTCCTAATAGTTCTTGTTAATACAATTCATTAACTCTTATATTTTTCATTGGATATAGTAATCTATAAGAAACCATTATACAATATAAACTTTGGTTTGTTGGGTTATTAATTATTATGGACCTATTTTATGCATTATAAATCTATAGAGTGCCAGATGTTTATTTAAACCATGTATTTGTATTTAATTGTGTAAAGTTTGTTGGATTTAATATTTACCCATTTTTGGTGGCCTAAAGGATGTAGGTAAGAATCCACCTAATAATTTATCATTAGGTGATTTTTAAAAATTAGATAAAATTAGTTTTTGTGTTGGTTTTGAAGGCTCTAGTGGAATCATTGACATGCACTATTCGAACCAAAAATAAATTAGGTCATTTTAGAATAATTGGGAAGAAATTTTAGGTTTATTTTTTTATCATGATGGTGTTGACCTCACCATTTGGTAGGAAGATTAATTTTAGGGTTAGAATGTAGATGACACTAAGAAATAGGGATATGGAACCTAAAATTTAATGACATAATGAAGGGATATGCATTTTTAAATTAGAGTCTTATAAGGGAGAACTCATATAGTTTTATGATAATATTTAAGGCATGGATAACATGGAATAAAAATGGAAATATAATAACAAGAGAGAAATTTTAGGAGCTAAGGGGGTAATGGAAGAAATAATTAGGGAATTTTTAAAAAGGGAAAAACACTACCAATATCTACATTGGACAATAACCATTGCTAACGACTAGGCAAGTAGAGTATTTCATTTTGAAAGTGAAAATTTTAAAGGATTTGATTGTATATATATGTATTAAAATTTCCATTCATAATAAATAATTTGAATACCCTATTCATTTACCTTACCTAGGTTTATTATTAAAATCTACCTAAATGCACATTTTGGTAGTACTTAAAACATTAGAATCCACTTACATAGTTTAGGAGATAAGAATGGAATTTAAGATATTGTTTGAATTTATCACTCTTATGGAAATGGGTATGGAACTCATTTCCATCCATAGGCCTATAAAATTGAGAATAAATACATTTATATGGATAATTCACTTACATAAAATATACTTTTTGCATTTATCTTACATAGGTATGATGAATTGGAAGATGAGAAGTTGTAATATATTATTACTATAGTGAGATTAACTCCTTGTACCAATAATCAACTTGTCTCTTTTATTTATCTTCATTGTGGGATTAAAATATAAAAAAATGTTTCATTGATTTAATATATGTGGATAAAGTAGTTCTCGTAAATGTTTTTTTTTTAAATTTAAAAGCCACTACAAACATGAGGATTTGTATTTGAATTTTTTGATTAGAAGTTATATGTATTTAAATACGAAATTGTAGGCTCACATATTGATAAAGGATCATGTTATATATAACCCTAGTTTTCTTACATAAATTTTAGATGTATATATTATTATTGAAAATTTTACAACCCTATTTTTTTATATGAACTATTAATATGAATAGTGAGTATGTCTTTAGTTGCTGGTTTTCTCTTGGAACTTAGATAAGCTATAAATGAAGTTTTGATTTATAATATAGTAATAAATTTAAGTGTATATGATTAATAATACATATAAATACATACACACACACATGTATGCATGTATGTATTTATGTATAAATACACACACACACACACACACACACACACACACACACACACACACACACACACACACACACACACACACACATGTAAGAGAAATAATGTTCTCCCATCAATACACAACTGAGATTTTGAGACATATTTGATAGAAGATACATAGACAATTGTTGACATATAACAAAAAATTATATATAATCTTATGTTGATTTGGAATTTTAGATAAATTTATGTCACATTAAATGATGGTTTGGATTCGAATGAAATAAAGTGATATGGTTTTAAAATGTTTTATATTTACTAAAATATACATATGTGTGCTCATATTTCTTTGTAGATAATCTTGAGAAAATGATGATTATTTAATCTTGTGCTTGAGTAATTAAATGATAGGGCAATATATAAATGTATATACACATAGATATAAATTGTGTATATAATGCAATACAAAATAAATATCATGCTAATTAATTATCAAAATAGTCAATAGGGATTGAACAGTTTGCAAACAAGTAATAGAATGGCCTATTTCAAAAATGGTAGATAATACTTGTTTTATGTGTACATAAGAATTTAAAATTTTGTTTGACCTATTATTAATTCTTTATAATGTTAAGGAATTTTAAGTAAATGAAAGCCATTGAATTCAATTGAGTAGAGAGTAATGTGTTTGTTTACTTGAAATTATATAACATAGGCATTTAATTATGCTTACATTTGGAGATTAAGAATGTAAATGATAGATATAAACTACATTTATTGAATGTGTTGATAATAGCTGAATATTGTAAAAGTAAAGTGATTTTTTTTGTAAAATATGGATGTTTTAAACTTATATTGTATATTCAAATGAAGACCTATCTTGAATTACTAAGTAATTATATGATGCAAGTTTGTTGGTAGTATGTATTTGAGCTAGTTTATAAGACTATACCATTATATATTTTATTATGATAATGGATGATTGGCATATAAGGTTGATTGCATGTAATCCATATACCTATAATCTAGTATAATATGATAGATTGAGATTCATTAGTAGAGTGTGTTTGTGTGTGGATTTGACTCAGATCCATGAGTGATCTAAAATCTATAGTGAAGAAAACTTTGTCTAGTGTAATTTTATAGTTGAAAACATTAACATTCCACTATACTTTATAGTTTACATGCATATACAAGATGTCATATTAGATATAGGATTGTTTTCCATGGTCTATGTGGCTATTGCATGTATTAGTGATTGTAATACACATAGGTTTGGTTGAATTATAGATATTCACACTATCATTATCTTCCCCTCTATGAAGGGAAGGGACACTCCTAGTGGGGAGGTGTGTGGGAGACTAATGTTCTATGGTTGGAGGAAAAGCACCCTAATGATTATCTCCCAATTTTCAATTGATTAACCATTAAAGATGCACACACATGGATATTGTATTGATTATTGAGATATCTTATTAAGCTTAAACATACTTGTGTACTTTCTATCATGTGATATTATGACATATAGTGAAAATTATAATATTTATACATTTTGTATTTTTGTTATTAGATACAATAATGATGTACACTTGTACATGATTAAAATTTTGTAAATAAAAATAACTATATATACATGTTTGACTATAAAAATTTATTATTTTAGTGTGTTATTGTACCATTCACTCAACATAAGCATTATGAGATATATTTAATATTTTGAACTATTTAAGGCTATTTGAAAGTTAAATATATTATAACTTAATTAGTGCATTAGTTATATTTTATACACATGATATTTTAGATGTATTTAATTATAAAAAAGTAAACCATTATGTTAATAATGGAGAATATTTTATATCAAGTATGATATGTTAAGTAAAAATTTTATGTGATTTATTAGTAAAACCTAGTGGGGTCATAACAAAGTCATCTATAAATTTAAATTACCCATAATTTTATCATTAAAATGGAAAATATTAGTGACATTGAGAAATAACCTAACACTCTCTAGGAACATTATCAAAAGGAATACACACACCTCAAAATTTCAAGGAGTGGCCTAGAGTAGTTTGTAGAGGAAATATGAATCTACAAAAAAAAATCATGTTGTTATGTGTTAAAGATAAAAATATGGCATTAAATCCTAGATTATTAAATATGTTTTACACACATAAGTATAGTATATACATGTATTTGAGTGATCTTTATAGTATTATAACATAGGAAACACTCATCCATTTAGATGGGAGTGGTTGGGGTTAGTCAAATATAAAATATGAACCCAATTTTGAGGTCATCTTATTGTCAAACAAGCATAATTAGGGTTTGGAAAAAAGAGACAAAAAATAATTATAATGAAGTATTGAAGAGGTGTGGATGAGAAAAAATTAGGAATATGCATAGGGATCCCATAAGTATCAATCTACCACTAAGTGAAGGGACACTATTGGTAAACATTAAAGGTGTCTGCCTTTGCTAAAAACATTCAAGCAAATTTTTAACAATTATTTTTTTATCTAAGTAATTGATGGATATTTAGAAAATTTATAGATTGATTGGTGGATTATATGAGAAACATGTAGACCTAATTATCTAAGTAAATCATCCTTATATTATTTTTTCCTTTCTAAATTAAGTAATCACAATTTCAATCAACCCATTTCAATTCATATTATTATGTTTATTTATAAAAATTCCATAATATTATAGTTTACATTATTTTAGATCTCATAGATGTAAAATTATTTTAAAACCTAGATATGGTCATTATATTGTTGGTTTTATGATTATTCACAATGAGGTATATGTTTTAATATCTTGAATAAGTAGGGAACACAATGTTATACTTTCTCCTCCTAGTTCTCAAGGTGGGGTAAACCAAAAAACCTACCCTCAAGAATGTAATATCTCCCTCTTCATTATAGGATTTGGATTCAAGAACATAATATTATGATATTGTGAACCTATTGGTGTAAATTTTGGTAACTTTGTTTTTGTGACTCACCCAACAAGAAGTGATGTAAACTCACCAATAGTTGGAGAAATCATTGTAGAGATGGTGATTTTCCTCTATGTTTGAGAGGGGAAGTTTTCTTGTAAGATATTGGTATTTTAGGGTTATTTTGTAGTTTTAACTAGATAATAAAAAAAAGGAAACAAAATTTAAAAATGGTGGAAGGTGATAAGAATGGAAGAGGAGAGATGTGAAACCCATAACAAAATGAACACAGATAACCACTAGAATAACTTGGATTTGAATTAAGCTGAAGAGTCACACATGAAAGAAAAAACCCATATTTCATTCAAAACATAACAAAAGAGTTTATAACAAAGACAACGTGCTTACTTGTGATCAAAAATAATATCTGCTTGGAACAATGAAACATTCATTAACATAAGAAAATATATATATATATATATATATGTGTGTGTGTGTGTGTGTGTGTGTGTGTGTGTGTGTGTGTGTGTGTGTGTATATATATATGTATATATATATATATATATGTATATGTATATATATATATATGTATATGTATATATATATATGTATATGTATATGTATATGTATATGTATATATATATATATATATATATATATAGGAAAACAAGACATAAAGTTCTAAATTTCCTTGGGTTCTTGATTGAATATTTAACACAATTTATCTTTCTCCTTCTTTCAATATTCAACTCTCATGGATATCAAAAATCCCTTTTAAACTAGTCATTTCTCCTATTTATAATGATAGGAGAAAATGGGCTAACCCTCCACATTCTATGTGACCTTTGGTATTCTAACTTTTGACCTTTTGTATTATCAATTTTATCCTACTCTATTTTACATTTATTTTTAAATAGTGACTCAAATAAATAAAAATAAAAGCCTACCAATCCTTTCCCACTGGGTGAGAGAGTATATAAATAGTATGTGCCACACCTTAAAATATTGAATTAGGTCCCACAATAGGGTTTCTGGCCAAAAATTGATAATTGAGAACACTAAATGATACTGAATATAAAATTATTTATGTCATTATATTTATTTTTTAGAAACCTTTCCAACACTTTATATGAGAGATAAAATAGATTCTAGATGTGGAGTATATGGCAAAATAAAGAATACATGCCTAGTGCACTCATGATTCACTATTAGAACACCATTAATTCTTATTTGTTTTTCTGATAAGATATTTATCATAGGATAAAAAGTTTACATCATTGGATATATCATTTTAATATATTTTTATTTCTTCATATTAGAGCCAAAATATAGTTTAGACACAAAATTTATGGCCAAAATAATATGTTAGTTTTTTATTTATATGTCTGGTGCATCTATGCATCCATGAGGGACATTCAAATGACATTAGAATGCATGTGACTTTGGCATAGCCATGAGGACCATTTGGATAGCCTTGGTATACATGCGCCTTTGACATGACCTCGGGGACCATCTACATGGCCATGACACACATGCATATTAAGTGTGGCCATGAGGAACATCTAGATAGCCTTAACACATGCATACTTTTGTGATATCTATGAGGACCTCCATATGGATTTGGCATGTGCATGATGAATGTGTCCATGAGGACTATCTAGATGACTTTGTACATTCTAGATCTCTAATTCAATTTTGAAAAAAATACAAAGGTTGAGCTCTTGATGTTTGAATAAAATATGATCATATTGAAAATATATATCAAACACATAAAATTAGAACCAAAATAGAGACTATATGTGAATTTTATGCCAAACTAAAGGTCTTACACTTTCTTGGCCCTCTATCCCTATTGGCTCCAAAGTTGTAGATTTTATGGTGAAAATTGTATCAACTTTTGGCCTCTAATATTTAAAGAAAAGATGATTGTCTTGATGACATATATATATATATATATATATATATATATATATATATATATATATATATATATATATATATATATATATATATATATATATATATATATATATATATATATATATATATGTATATATATATATATATACATACATATATATATATATACATATATATATATATACATATATATATATGTATATATATATATATACATATATATATATACATATACATATATATATATATATACATATATATACATATATATATATATACATATATATATATACATATATATATATATATATATATACATATATATATATATATATAATGCATAAGATAAGAATTAAATTAGAGTTTATATGTGGAAAATATTATAAAATAGATATTTTAGACCTAATTGGCCCCTTGGTCCCTACTAGATTTGAAGTTCTAGATATATGTGGTGAAACATGTATCAAATTTTGGCTTTGATGTCGTAATCAAATATGATATTATTCATTATCAATCCAATACATCAAATTAGAACTAAAATAGAGTATATGTCGAAGACATGCCAAAATGAAAATTTTGGTCCTGATTAGCCCCTTGATCCCTACTGGATCTAAAGTTTTGGATCTTTGTGGTGAAAACTCTATCAACCTTTGGCATCTAATGTTTTAATAAGAGATTATATTATTAAAAATATATATACAATGAATTAAATGAGAATCAAAATGGAATTTGGATGCAAAATATATACCAAAACAAATATTCATACTTGTTTTATATGTGATACATGAATAGTACTTGATTTATCTAATTTTTCCAAAATGAAATTTTATCAAAGTTAACCATTTATAATACCTAGTACACCCATGAGATTGTTTTGATCTAGTGCCAAACCTCTAGTTTCTTCAAGTGGGAACTATTTTTTTCAAAAATGTCATGAATTCAAATTTTGGGTACAATAGTGGCTCTGACTATGGGACTATAATCCTTGGAGGAATGTAGGAGAACTTTAGATTATTTAGTGACCATTACCTTATCCACCCATTATATAGTGCGTAGTGTGCATGCATATACTGATCCAACCAAGTGTTAACAATTTATCCTATTCCATTCATATGGGAAATAAACATGTGTAGCTAGGGTAGATCATTGTCTTGAAAAATCCACCTATTTATCTGAGTTGAGATTTTGAGAATTTTATATGCTTGGGAAGATATACAATGACAAATTTAAATTATATTTAAAAACAAAATTTGATGTATTTGAATACATTTGGAATATAAATTTTTCTTAGAATAAATAAAGGGATTATCTCTTGAAATCAACTCCAATATGGGGAAGGAGAAACACCACAATACACAAGCTATGTTTATTGAACACACACACATACACAATGGAAAATAGATGGTAAAAAAATTAATAAAAAATGAGTAGAAAGGGTAACTATTTATAAAGGAATGGAAAACACCACCACACTAAACAAAGGCATTTATGGGTTGGGCAAAGTATGAACCTTTATGGGACAAAATTCATCATAATGAGGACATAATTTGCAAAATCAAAATTAAGAATAACAACATGTTTTAAACTATGTCCATGGTAAATACATGAGGCATGGGTTGAAATATAAATATCAATTCAAACACTTGGTCATGTATAATAGAAAAGTAAAAATTACTTGCATTTTACTCATGAATGAGAGGGATTTGTTTTGTCTTGAAACTTGAAACATGAACAACATGGGACATATCTCCAACATCTTCACCTATTGGTTATTCTTGTGATTTTCCAATCATGAATGGCTAAACCAAATCTCCTATAGGATCCTCTAAATATTATCTTGGGAATAGGACCTATTCGCACTCAAAATGGTTAGAAACTTCTTGTTTATTGCTTCATATTTCTTCTTCAAAACTTATAATGTGCTCATGATCAACATTGTTACACACCTTCTCTTCACCAATATAAATCCCACTACCTTCATGACTCATCTCATGAGATTTAAAGGTTGATGAATTTTAATTTTGTATGTAGTCTTCCACTTCAGCTAAAATTTGAATTAGGCATTATTCTTTCCTTTTTACTTGTATGAATCCATATAATTTAAAAAAAATTGAACTCTTTTATTATCATCAACTTGTCAAATTATATTTTATTTTAACATCGATATGAAGAGAAAAACATTGTTTGTTATATCATCACTTGAATAAACCTAATCAACCCCTAATTCAGGCTCTTTTAAAACACTCATCTCTTTTATGTATTCTTCAATTTTCTACCTAATGTTTCCAAGGTATACATACTCTTTTTCCATGAAATATCTTCATGTCTGCAACCAAAATCAGACCATGGGAAGGAATTAAAAAATTAATAAAATTAGAATCATTCCTAGGTATATTTTCAATGAAGTCTCCAATATTATATTTCATGGGGAATATTTATATTTTAGAATTTTTTTGGTATTAATCAACTGAATCCATCTATTGGTCCATCCCCAATTATTTTATAGCAATATTGAAAAGGTTACACTTATGAAAATAACATAAGAAATAAAGGTAATGGTTAGGGTGAAATAAATAAGTTATTATAGATCTAATAATTCCCACTCATTAATTTAAACTATTTCTTAGATATAGTGCAGAAACTACAACTAAAGATAATCCTTTCCAATAGGTTAATGAAACTTTTAATGCTGAAAATTAGTAGTGTGATTTAACATATAAACCTTTACATAATCATTTTTCCAAGTCTAATACATCACATGAAAATGAATTTTGTCATTTTACACATTTAGTTATAAATATAATGATCTAATTGACAAATATACTTCACTTGAGATAACTACTTCTAATAATTTTGGTAATGATGAAGCCCTACAAAAATATGTTGGATATTATGATGATTTATCATATTCCATAATAAATCAATATTCCATCAGAAGATTAGTAACCATGCTTACTTTTTTTATTTTCATCCTTATCCTATTGAATATGGAATCATACTAAATGGTCCTGACTCCTTACCTCCTACACCATACATTTAGGATTGACTCACATTACTTAATAAAGTAATAAGTAAATCTAACTATGGTACCAAATGTGATCCTAAATTTATGATTTTTAGTGAATTTTTGAAAAATAAATAATAAAAATACCATAGAGATATTTTTATATACTTTCCAAAATTTATTTTTTGTGCTTACTATGATATTCATGGAATTAATCCATAAATTGTTGTTCATAATCTATTTGTCAATCTAGATGCTAAGCTAATTAAAAAAAATATTATATGCATCCTAAAGTTACATTATTGGTAAAATATGAAATATAAATGTTATTACATGTGTGATTTATTTTAATCATTAATAATTCACCTTGGATTTATAACATTATATTGGTTCTAAAACCTAACAGGCACATACACATCTATTATGACTTTAGATATTTGAAAAAGGCTTGTCCCAAGGATGAATTTCCTCTACCTAATATTGATATGATAGTTGATTACACATTTTTATTTATGATTATATCCTCCATGGATGTATTTTAAATATATAATAAGAATAATTTAAATCCTACCAATCAATATATGACTACTTTCACTACCTTAGGCCACATTCTATTATGTTTTCATACCTTTCAGGATTAAAAAAAGAGGTACTAATTATAAAAAATCCTATGACACACATATTTAATGATTAAATGAATGATATTATTGAGGATTATGTTTAAAATATTATATTTAAATAAAATAAACATGAAAAAAATTGTCAAAGACTTAAAAAAAAAGTTGAATGACTGTGAAAATTTAACATCGAGTTAAATTCTAAGCCAATGTATCTTTTGTGTTACATATATAAATGTATTGGGTTTTAATATCTCCCAATGTGCTATGGAGGTTGATCTTAATAAATTAAAATAAATTTTTGATATTCATCCACCCATTATATTGAGATAACTAAGATTGTTTCAAGTTAAAATTCAATCCATTCGGTAATTCATAATTTAGTTAGCAAATAAAACCCAATCATTTGCTATATTTTTATGTAAAGGTGCCAAATTTTAATGTTACTAACATTATATTTTGATGAAATTAAATAATATGTATCCAACCCACTAGCCATGATGTCAATTATAACTAATAGAACATTTTTAATAAACATATATACCACCAATCATGGCTTAGGTAACTTGTTCGAAAAAATAAGAGGATGCACATAAATAACAAGATAATTATTACCTTAGTCACACATCAATTAATAATGAGATAAAATATAATTAAAAAAAATTGGGCTTAGCTATTGTGTTTGCTACATAAAAACTTAGATATTAAATGGTTAATACAAAGACTCACATTATTTACAAGAATAATCCTTTGAGATTCATATATCTAAGCATTAAATATATTGATGTATATCTAAGTGGGTCATTTTACTCATGTAGTTTAACCTTATTCTTATACAATAGAAATTATAAAAAAGGATAATTACTAATGATTGGCCCATTATAGCTCCTTCATTATATTATACTCCCATGAATGATTATTTTAAATAATAGCTTTATATTTATACTAATGGAAATATAACATGAATAATTTATTTTGATGGGTCAAAATATGATTTTAGTGTTGTGCCTACATTATATTAGTAACACCTTATGGTTATACCATGCCACTAGCATATCCATTGAAATTTACATGTACCAATAATATAATAGAATATGATGTTTTGGTTCTAGGTCTACATGACACTCATGACTTAAATATAAAATATATAAAAGTTTAAAATGGTTATCAACATGTCATTAATCAAGTAACAAATTCTTACCAAACTAAGGAAGATAGACTAATGGCATATCAATAAATAAGACATAGTTTGATTACTACTCCAATGCCTTTAAGATTGATAATATTCTTAGAACAAATGATTACCATGATCAAATTATGGCTAGTTTTGGTTCTTTTGTTCCTATTGATACTAAAAAATATCACACCATACTTATTATTAATATATTACAACATATGACCATTTCAATACCATCACTAGAAGAATTATATGTGTATTCCATTGATAGTGACACCAACATCTTAGAATAGTCTGAAAACATTCATAACTTTTTATTTGATGAGATTATTCTTGTAAATATTTAAAAAATAAAAAATTGAGAAGAGATGTCATTAGATATGTACCATTGGTGACACTCTTTTCAAGAGGTCCTTTGATGACTAGTTACTTATGTGCATTAGGAATGAAGAAGATATAATTTCCTTACAATAGGTTCATGATAAAGAATGTGGTGGCCATTTCAGTGGAAAAAAATGACATATATTATTAATAATGGGTTATTTTTAGACTTTTATGGAACAAGAGTTTCAAGAATATAATTTTTTTTGATAAACTTAAACTAAAATAATTTGAGACACATTCCATCTCAATAATTAGAACCTATTGTATCTCTTTGGACTTTTTCTATTAGGGATTTTGATCTAGTTATAAAAGTAATTATATCATCATTATAAGGTCACAAGTTTATTATCACATCAATTGAGTATATTAACAAATGTGTTAAGGCCATTAATTCAAAATATAACACATGTGATGACATTTTTAGATTTATAATTAAACATATCATTTATAGATTTGATATTACCTCTATAATCATTATGGATAGTGGTTGATCATTCAATAATAAGACAATAAACAAATATTGTGCTGTGTATAATAATATATATATACATTTTATACTCCTTATTACCCTATTGTAATAGTTAGGCCAAAGATACAAATAATTAAATTTTGAACAAATTGAAAAATTATTGCTAAACATTATGAATATTGCCATAATTAGATTATCTATGCCTTATGGGCTTATCATATGAGTGTGAGGAAAGAAATGGAGGAAACCCCTTATTATCTTGTGTATGTGGAAGTGACAATTATTCCTCTTGAGATTATGATTCCTTCTCTACATGAATCCCTTAAAAGACTTATCGATGGTGATAAATATAGAGATAAGTAATTACATCAATTAGAAATCATACATGAAATTAAAATAATTGATATTGAACACCTATAAGTTTATCAAAATCTCCTTAAAAAATCCTATAAAAAAATAAATCAAATGAATTTCATATCGACAAATTAGTTATAAAATAAAATGTAAAGAATATAAATGTGGATATAAAACATAAGTGAAAATTCAAACCAATAAGATAGGTCCCTTTTTATTGTATATAAAATTATTACATGGGCCTACCCCACATTAAATTAGAAGGATTTAAAAAAAAATACAATGAACATCATGAAATTTCAGCTTTTTTATACATGATATTTGTATTTACCATTGTGGGAATAAACCCACATGTTCTTCATGATTTATTCACTTTTTATTTCTTATGTTAATAAATACAAACTACTATTTTACTTTCCATGCTACATTTATTGCCTAATTCCTATTGGGTTATAATACCCACATTCTTTATCCTACGTATTTATTGATACATATTTTACATAGATCCTCTCACCCCCTTGTGTCTAGCATTATTACACTACTTATATATCATGACATGAACTATTCCTAGAAACATCTAGTCACATGATTGGTATTCATATATAATACTCCTATTGTTATATCTTGCCATATTATGTGAATATTATTTTGCCTTGATTTGCCTTTCTATTGGGGTAATTATACCCTTTATTATCTCTTCGAGCTTATTATTATCTATATTTTTCACATTTATATAATTCATCAGAGGATACTATTTTCCCTACACTATCTCATCCTTATAAAAGGGTGCACACAACTATCAAATTTTACATGATGTTATATCTTCTATCATGATTTCACATAGACTTATCATTTGTCCATATCTCTTACTATGCATAGTGGGACATATTATTTTCCTTCACTTACAATCCTCATACTCCCTAGAGTTATATCTTACTCTTAAGCATACATGATAATATTTTATGATGGTTACATACATGTATTCTATACAAATTTTCTAAGTATTTAACCAATATTTGGCTATATATTTAATGACACATGATGCGTGTAAATATTTAATTTGGGATGAGTGTTTTATGATTTATTTACAACCCATAGTTCAAAAAGGGAACATATATGCATATATTTTTAAGATTTTCAAGAATGACAAATATTTTCAATGAATTAATTGAATTAAGTGAATTTATCAAAAAAAGACACTAAATATTTCTAGATAACATGCATATGATTCTATGATCAAGAACTAAAATAAAATTATTCAAAAAATCAAGAGAAGGTATCATTTACTAGTTATAGTAGCAAGGTTTGCATACTATCAAATGTTAACATTTTATTTTAATAAAATATATTTTATATTTAATTAATATGCACACAATTGTTAAAATAATGACATATTGATATGTCTATGATAAATAAGAAAAATTTAAAATTAAAACCTAGCCTTATGTGTTAAAAATAGAAAACATGAAAAAGGAGAATATTGAATTGAAAATTGAATTTGAAAGAGGTAAATATGATGGAAAAATCACACAATGATAAATTCTAGATCTCTGGATGCAAATATAAGCTGTGTAGGACTATAACTAGTTTTGTACTAAATTTTAAGTGTTAAATGTATAAAAATAGGAACAATTACTTCACCATTTATGTTCAGGGAAATTTTTTTTTATCAGATTTAACCATCATTCATGTCTACTTTTGTTAATTTCATACTCTATTCACTTTCAAATTCTAATTTTTCCCATGTTGCTTTGTATATATATGTTGAAAATATTTTCATTTACATTTTACTGAGATGATGGATGTCAATGTAGATATTTTTATTCTTCCTTATTATTTACCTATCTTTCCATTAACTCACAACAAAACAAAGTTATTATAATGAAAATACTATACCATTAAACTATATTCATAGAAATATATCATAATATGACTAAAATACAAGTATAATAGTGAAGTATATGATTAATATACTTCAATATTTATTTTAATGAAAAAAATAAACCACTAAAGTAGAATCACAGAAATATCACACTATGGCTAAAATAAGATCAAAGTAATGAATTATATGTCTAAGCCACTCCAAGGGAAAACTTAAAAAGACTTATAATAAGAATAGAATTATAATATGATGATAAAATACTAACGAATAAATCCTATATATGCCATAATTATGTTATGTACACACTCTAGGCCAACACTCATAATAATATAAAGCTATATAAATGATGATATAAATTAATTAAACATTATGATAGCCACAAGTTGGTCATACTTATCTTTGTGGGCCATAATTAAGGATTATAATGGATAGGATTGAATTTATGAAGCTAAATATATATGAACTACTGAAATATTAGGAACAACTCAAAATAGGAAGAAGCTTGTCTTCACAACCTAAAAATTGTATTAACATCATTCATTCATTAGCCAAAAAATTACATAAGAAGGTACATTATATATTGAGGAATTATGTCACCCAAAAATGTAATTAACTCAACTCATAATTTGAAATTAATTAAATTAAATTTTCCTTAATGACCTATTGTTAACCTAAGCAAGTTAATTAGGCTATGTAGGTAAAACCACATAGTTGGAAAAAACTTATAGTAAAGCATAGATTAGGTGGGTAGAAGAATTGGTTCCTAGAACAAAGGAATAATTAGGTAACAAATTACATATAGGTGATCCCCTAGAGGAGAAATAAGTTAGATATACCTAAACACCAATAAGATCCCACAAATGAAGATACTTACTCTCAGTGAAGTGTTTGGTGAATATATCAACAATTTTCTCCATTGTTTATATGTAGCAAAGATTAATTACTTTATCATGAATGAGATCATAAAATACATGTGAATATTTATATTATTGGTCCATTTATGGAGGACCTATTCTTATAGATTTGGATTGTACTTTAGTTGTCACATAAGATGATTATTGATCATCAAAATTGGATGCCAAACTTAGTGAGAATCCCCTAAAGCTAAATAACCTCAATGGTAGAATTAAAAAATCCTCTATATTTTTACTCAATATAAGATAAAACATATCATTATGATTATTTATTTAATAAATAATTAGACCTAAACCAAGGGAAAAATTATAGCCTGAAGTAGACTTACGCTTCTAAATCCCAATCTGAATCTGTATAACCAATCAAGTCAATGTTGATGCCTATTCCATAGAGAATCCCATAATAATGAGTACCTTGAATATAGTGGATAATCTACTTAGTCGATTTCTAGTGAAATTCATGTGGTTATTGCATAAATCTAGAGACCATGCCGACTACATATGAAATGTTAGGTCTAGTGTGCATAAGGTAGATGAGACTACCGATGAATTATTGATACAAGGTAGCATCAACCAAAAAAGATGGAAAATTAACATTAAGATTAAGACAACATATAAAAAGAATCATATTGGATTATAGTAATCCATGTTAAAAATTGTAATAAAATCAAGAACATACTTAGATTTTGTAATAGTGATCCTGGATTCAGATTAAGAAATTTAAATCTCAATGAAGTAATGTAATAAGACCAAGTCAGTCATTAAATTTTTTTCAAATAAAGTATTTTTCACTACTATGATGGTAGATGAAGAACTCCCTATAATAGGTCATCTAAATAGAAAACCAAAATCAATAATGAATCATCTTACCATAAATGTAGACATTCAAATTAGAATGGTATCTAATAAACCCAACTAAAAGAAGAAAGGAATCCTTAGCATACCAAGCTTGAGGATTTTGTTTGAGGCCATATATAGATTTATAAAATTTGAAAACTAAGTATGAATCTTCCACAAACCCTTGTGGTTTCTCCATGCATATTTCATCTTTGAGGTCACTGTGAAGGAAGGTAATCTTCACATCCATCTAATGAACATCCCAATTATGTGCTATGCAAATGGTGAGAGTGAGGTTAGATTGATTTAATTTTGAAATTGGGCTAAAAATATTGGTGTAGTTAATTCTAAGTACTTGATAAAAACCCTTTACTACCAAACATGCTTTGAACTTATCTATGGACCCATCTTATACAAATTTTGTTGGGTAGATCCACCTACATCAAAAAAGTTTTCTTCCCTTAGGAAGAAGGACTACATCCCAAGTGTTTTTCCTTAATAATGAACCATATTCCTCTTCTATAATATTATCATAATTGGGAGTGATTGATGCCTCATGAAATGATTATAAATAAAAAATAGATACAATGAAAGCATGTGGGGCATCCTAGAATTTTGAATGGGTTTACCTAGTGTCTGATGGATCTCAAAACCATTAGAAAACACATTGTAGTGTTTATCTATCGCAAAGAGAACTAGTTCTTAGAGATTTAAGAGGATATTCCTCATCCTGTAAAGATATTCTAGGAGGAAGTGAGTCCTCTTCACTAAACTCATCATCATAACTAGAAGAATTATTTGGATCATCAACAAGATTCTTAGGTGGATCTGAATGATTATAACTATCATCAAAACCTAGTGCATCTAAGGAAGAAGTAGAGGTGTCAAGTGTGGATTCTAATGGACTCTCTTGAAATTGAACATGTATCTCAACAAACAACTCATGACTGGTGAGGTGGAGAAGCTTGTATCCCTTAACACATTTAGAATATCCAATGAAGATGTAAGGATTACTCTAAGGTTGTATTTATTTATGTTTATTATTCAAATTTTTTCCTATATTAATAAATATAAACACTCAAAAGTGATTCACTATGGGTTTCTGACTACTCCAAGTTTTAAAAGGAGTGACTCACTTTAATGTTTTATGAGGAACTTAGTTCTAGATATAACAAACATAGTTGATAGCCTCATCCCAATACTAAAGTGCAAGAGACTTGGAGTGTACTGATGTAGAGGTCATCATACAATATGTTAGCAATTGATGATGATAAGAGAACATTCACCAACACTTACCTCTTCTTAACTGCCACCTAACTCTAAATTATTAGTTATCTATTCATCCTTCCTTGGTTCACAAACTCTTTGTACTTATTTCAATCACTCTATCCTATATTGGTACTATTCATCATTCAATAAATTTTTACTTGTATTTAAAAAAAATTTAGAAACATGATTCGATGACTCTAACTTCCTTAGTGCATGGAAACAAATTCATACACCTTATCCCTGCTAGCATATCCCATATTTGTTAAAAAATACAATATTTTTCACTGAAGGAGAAATCAATGATGGTGATTTACTATGATCATAATAATCTCACTAGACTCATTCCATTTACCATACTTTTTAAAGCATCCCTTTAATCACTCACTAGTGCTACAGTCCCACAGGGTTTTTTGAGTAGCCCTTTTTATGACTTTAATGCATGGTACAAACATGTACCTCTTATTATTGAAAAACTAAAGTTTTTTTTAAATAAAATTTATTAATTTATTTATATCTACAAATTTTATTGGCCTAAATTTTTTGTTTAATCACTTTTTGTAGCCCTTTTAGGTCATTATTTAGGCTTATTAGGTCTTTAGCACCCTGTTTATCACACAAACCCTTATAAACCATACCGTCCATATAAAAATAGTCTAAAAACTCTAAAATGACTACATGAATATGGGAATAAATATTTTCACCAATTATTTTGAATTATTTATGGTTAAATTTTTTATAAATACACTTTGTATATATAAACCCTAGCTTTAGGTTGTATGCTACCTATGTGACTCGAGAGGAATGGTAATTCTTCTCCAAATGTTTCATCAAATTTAAAAGTACTATAAATTATTTATAAGGTCTATGAAATAAAATTATACATTATCCAATCAATTTTTTCACTTAGGGGTTCCTGTAGATTGTTATTTTCTCATTATGGAATGAACTCTATTAATAGTTACGAGACTGTACTGGATCAAGAAGGAATGCAAATCATTCAGGCCCTTAATGACTTTAGAATGACTATAATGATTGTTTAAGATTATTTATACCTAAAAATAACTTATAAAACTTATGGTACCTATTAACCACACATCTCTTAACATTTTCTTCACTAAACTGAGTCAAACTATGTAAAAGCAACAAAACTATGTCCACCCATGGGGAGTTAGAATGGTATTTTAAGTTTTATGATAGGTTTTATAACTCTATGAAGACATGAAAAACTCAAAATTAATATCAAATGACTCTTTCACTCTTTTTATGCCCATTTTATCATTTTATTTATTTATTTCTTAAGATCCTAGGTTCACTGTGTAGGCTTCAATAGTCATACATAGATCTATATTATTTTATTGTAAGAGTACATATAAAATAAAACAAATTAAAAAGTTAAATAACATTAAAATGTGTTTAAACATGTTTTAAAAATCCATTATAACTTAAGGATAACATTACACTATCATTTTTCAATATTCCATTACACACAATCAAGTTTAGCACATAAACACATGAAACATGACAATCTTGAGTTTTTCAAGCATATATATGAAATATATTTGATATAATGTTAATTAATTAACAAAAAAAAAAATAATAACTTACCATTACTATCATAAATACTAAAAAACACACCTTTACTATAGTGTTCTTCTCATACTCTATTTGCACTATCCATTTTATTGCTCACATAAAGAGTGTAGGGTTTATCAACAATTTTATTTTTAAACCAAAAATTGTATATTTACATTATTGGGGGTTTTATTACAATATACATTAGAATCCAACACCTCCATTTGTCTCATACATTTAATATATGATTTTCAAACAAAACAACTACAACTTCTTTTAATGACCAAAACCTGATCGTAACTACCTATGTAACTCCCATGTGTGTGTAGGGAGGAACCTAACTACCTAACTACTAATAAGATTATAAAATGACTAATCTTGTAATTAATGTGTCTTAGTATTAATTACCACTTTATATAGCATGACTAGACAAATTAAAACTTTTGGAACTTCCTTAGACAAGATGGAAGTCTCCAAACTCCACATGAACATTTGAAAATTTAAATCCAAATTTTGGTGGGAAAATTCCAACACTCTTATAATTAAAATTTCACAAGAACCTATCACCTAATAAGGACTCCTATATACCTAATATGATTAAAATAACCTACTAGGACTCAAAACATGACATTTGACCAATATGTACAAGTGGTAGGTGATGCTCCTGCATCATGTAGCATAAATTTGGCCATTTCCTTCAAGGATCTATTATTTCACTCTAAACACCATTATACTAATGAAAATATGGAACTATATGATATAATTCAATCCCATTTGATTTGTATAATTAATTAAAATTATTATTAATGTAATCACCACCATTGTTGGTGTGCAAAATCTTGATGGCTTTACCTTACTATTTTTATACAAGCACCTTGAAGTCTTTAAAATTATCAAAGACCTCAAATTTATGATTAATAACGTACACCCAAGTATATAGTGAAAATTCATCTATGAAAGTAAGCATGTTTTAGTCTTTTTGAATGAAGGTTTTGGAAATGGACCAGCAATGTCACTATAGACAATCTCCAATATCTATTCTACTCCCTTTAACCCTAAAAAACTACATCAAAAAACTTGACTCATGGAAACCCTAAAACTATGTCATGATGACTAAATTACTCTAGGTAGTAATAGTTGAAATGGTCAGATTGCTCATGCCATAATTTATTCACTCTATCTAAATGAGTGAGCAGTGCATTCAAGGGTTTATTAGGAGAAAAATGTGAGAAAGTATACAATCATGATTGGTGATCTACTTTCCCAAATGCAACTATGGAGTGATTATTTACTTTCCTAATAACCACTAAACTGGGTATAAAATTAACTCTCTTACCTAAACCAATGTGAGTGATCTAATAAATAGATAAGAGATTGGTGGATAAAGAGGGAAACCATAAAACATCATGAAATGTCCCATCATTCAATTCAATAGATACACTCTTACTAAATTTTGCATAAGTATCATCACACAACAAGATGGAAGATAGAAAACAAGGCTCCAAAGATGAGAATGTGTCCTATTATGAATTCATATGGTGTAAGGCACTAGATTAAATTACCCATGTGGAAGGCTAGGATGAAACTACAATAAGTTCTTTGCCTTTATATTTTCCATTTTTATTGTCTTTGGCCTTAAAATACTCGTGTTGATGAACTTTGATTTGAAAAATTAGGGACATTGATATTGTATTTCTTGATCATCTTAGTCAGTTGGTCAATCTATTTCTTCATGCATTTGGTTTTACCTGCCTAGATTTATGAAAATAGGCACATTTGAGTCACTCTTTCTTGGGTTTCCCATGTGAAGAGGAAAAATATTTTTATTTTTTGGATTAACATCATATTTTTGACCCTTTATTTTCTATAGGTCCTTATTTTTCTATTTCTTGTTCTTGATACTAGAAGCCTTATATTTTTCATGACTCATAATTAAGGCATGTAATTTAGATGACTTTAGTATACCTATTTGAATAAGTTCATCTTTATCTCAAGTAAAGTCAATAAAAAATCCATCCAAGGGTACGCTTGGTGGTGTGGAAAGTATAAATAAAGATAGAATAGTAATATCCCAACTTGAAAAAGATGGAAATAATCAATTGATCATCTTTTTTTTTATCAATTTTGCATAGTTTAAGATACAAACTAAGTGATTTAAACATTGTGAAGAAGTCCCATATAATATCAAAATGAATTAGGCTAAAATTTATGAGCTCATTTTCTAACTCATGACCTTTCATTGTGTCCTAATTCCCAATGTTTTTTTATAATATGGTCCAAACTTCATTAGGAGTAGTAGATTCAATAGGAAAGAACAGGTTAGGAGACATAGATAAGCATAGTAGACTGTAAGATTCATCACTTTTGTTAAAAGACTTAACCTTATCTAGATCAAGTGTTAGTTATTCTTATGTAATCATCATGATTAAGTGTATTCCTTTTCTACTCAAGAGTATTTTCACTTTGAATTTCCCCTCATGATAGTTTAATGGTGTAATAATTGGAACTAAAATCTAATCTATAGTGTAGAAAGGAAGTATGTGTACTGAAAGACTGATAATATTTAAAGCCAATTAAATATATAGATGTTATATATTTTAAAAGTCATTAAAATTTTACAAAATCATATATCTTGAAAAAACTTGAACTTTCAAAAAAAGAAACACCTCAAAAGGAGCAACATGCTAAAAGCTATGGAAGTTTGAATGTTTATTGCTTTAAAAAAAAATGATCTCCACTTTGCAAAAATTTTAGGAATCAAAAATTTTGGGTTGAATTTTGTTTTGGAATCTTCTCCACAAAAAAATTATGCTCCCTTAGAGTAAAACTTAAGAACTTTTGGGGTGAAAATGACTAGGGGCTTAACTCCCATCTGATTAGCGGTTAGAACCTAAAATAAGCATTCCCCTCCCTTTTTAATTGATTTGATTGATGTGGGAGTGATGTCACCCTTAAAATGGACTTAGTTTTAAAATTAATAGTATCACTTTTTTCTCAATTAAATTTAATGTCCTCATGCCCATCATAAGGTGCAAAATGGTTGATGAAGATGCCACCATGTTCAGACAAGGGTCAATTTAAACCTAGTCAATGTGTAGGGTCATAAGAGTTTAATGAGGGTGTCTTCATGGTTTTTAAATTATTTATGGGTTGTGATCAATACTTTTGAGTTTTTTGTGGGTTATAATCATGATTGTAAAATTTTGGGTAGGTTGTGAGTAAGCGTGTCAAGTTTTACCTAGGCTACATGTAAGGGTGTCAAATTATGTTGATCATGTGAACATGAGAGGAAGACTTTTCTAAGTATTATGGCTGGGGTTAAATCATTCTTGGTGTGTACAAAACCAACCAAATGTCTACCTAGACTTGTTTTCTTACTATGACCAACTACCAAAATTACCTATAAGGGTTGGAAATTTCACCGAGTTGAAGAAACCTCAAAAAATTAAAATTTTGTGTGACATCTCAAAACACTAGAAAATATAGATTTGCCTTATTTAAAAAATTATAAAACCCCATAAATGGTTTTTATTCAAATTAAACTTATGTATATATTTTGTAGAATTCAAAAAAAAAACCTAGAAACCTTCCAAAATGGTTGAACCCTGACTATCATGAAACTAGGTCATGTTTACAACCATTCTTAGGGTTTTTACACCTTATAAATTCAAAGACACTATATATTTTTCACTTAAAGACTCTATATATTCATTTTTCACATATTTTAGAGAAACCCCACCAAACCCTTAAAATTTGAAATCAATGAAAAATCTTAAACAAGATGGATTGCTAGATCTCACAAAAAATTGATAGAATTCATCTACTAGCTGAACTTTAATACCATGTTGGACTGAGACATAATAAAGGATCATATTGGATAGATTTGAATGCATGAAGGTGAATTTTTATAGATTAGTGAAATCTAAATAATAACTCAAAAAAGGAATAATCTTGTATTCACGACCAAAAAGTTGTATTAGCATCATTCATCAATTAAACAAAAAGTACATTAAAAATTAAATTATATAGTGAGTAATTAAGCCACACAAAAAGGTAATTAACACAACTCAAAATTAAAAATTTGACTTAAATTACATTTCCCTTAATTACCTATTATTAACTTAAGCAAGTTAACTATATTGTGTAGGTAAAACTACATAGTGGTAAAAATCCTACACTAACAATACATATCCCAATACATGATATATATTAAAGGTGTATCATGCCTCTCCAATTAAAATAAATTTTTTCCTTATTGATGAACATTTACTGATGATTTTACATGAATCCTTCCTCCTCCCATGCCATATTTTCACTAATTATATTATTCCACTTGAACAGAAAATATGTAATCACCCTCATATGTAACCTCTTAGTGCGTGTCTAAATTTTACTCTTGGGTTCAATTTATTCTTCCCTTCTCACTAATTTTTGTAACTATATCTAGGTTGAAACTTTTTCAACTAATCTTCAAGAAGGAAACATGGAAGATGGGATGTATATTGTCCTAGTGATGTAACTCTAGTTTTTACACTAAACTACTAATATTCTACATACCTTGATAAGGGTGATAATACTTAGATGAAATATTACTATATTTCTTATGATGTTTCAAGTAAATTTTATTATTTGAATTTATATTCACAAAAACCTAATCTTTTACTTTAAAAAATCTTTCACTACATTGTTGGTTAGATTTTTACTTATTGTGGTTTTGTGCCATTTCTAAGTTATCTTTGAGGCTAGAGAGTACCTATTGATACTACTGAATGTGGTATATCACTACTCAAGCCTTTAGAAATACCCTTAAAAATGAGGTGACAAATGATGGATGGTACCCAAATAGTGCAAAAAATGGAGACATTTTGGATGAGGTATGGAAATATGTGTTATACCACCATTCTTATAGTGTTATCCATTTAACCTATATCTTTTATTTATCCAAAGAAAAACAATGAAGATACAAATACATGCACTTATTTACTATCTTATTTTTTCCATTAGATCAAGGATTATAAGATGAGTTAAGATCCAGTTGGGTACCAAAACATAAGAATAAATCAGTTTGAAAATTATTGTTAAATATAGGATAATCATCACTTACTATGATCTATGGGGTTACATGGAGCTTCTAAAATGTATCTATAAATGTTATTTCTACTATACTTACTACAAACTAATATAATAATATGTAAAAATGGTGATATTTGGTGAGTCTATGCATGTTAACCATAATGACAAATTTCCATTTAGATTTTTGTGTCCCTATGATTAAATCCAAGGAAACCTTATCAACCTTATCCCATATATGGGTAGGAATAGATAGAGGTTACAATAGGCCCAATATATTTATTGTTTATCCTTTGTTTTCTTGACACATTATAAGAGGTTATAATATGCCCAAGATATTGATTGTCTCTCCTTTGTTTTGTTGACACACCATACTTCAACCACAAATTTATATACTTCACCTTTTAGCCCATCCTAAAACAAATAAAACTTGACTCTATGCTAAGTTTTAATAATTCCTAAGTGACTATCTAATATATAAACATGAATCTCCATAAACACCTTCAGCTTAAGGGTTGAGTTTTTGCACAGCTTCAACCTATCATTGTATTAGAGAACATCACATTTTTTAAAAAACTAAACCAACACATTTGGATCATGTTGGATATTTTTGATAATATCCTTTATAGCTTCATCATTATCCCATTATGATATTTATTCATCCACCTAATCATCTTGTAATAGGGAAATGGTGCAAAAACATTCCTTTGTGGATTCATATTTCTTGGATAATGAAATAATCATAACCTTATCCTATCATTTCTTGTATACAATCTCAAATTCATATCCCAACATATTAGTGACCCATTTTTTTATTTTGATGATGACCTATATTCTAAGAAGAATTTTAGATTATAGTGACTTTTATTCACTTTAATGTATCTTCCCATAAAACATGGTCACTATTATTTTAATATGTGAAGGATTAACATGATTTTATTATCATAAATATACTTAATAAAATTATTAAATTTAAATTGGTGAGTCTCAAATTTATTAAGTTATCCTCTTAGAATGAATAACACTCCCATGCCATACCCTAAACAATCACATTTCATAATGAATGATTTGGAGAAACTTGGAGTAGATAGAACTAAGGTGGTGTGCTTTATATACATGGGATAGGATGACGTAACACTTTAATATTTTTTTAAATGGTTTAGGACTCAAATTATATTAATAAAATAGATCCTAAATATATTTGGATGGGAAAACAAGGACTAATGATATCTGTAGATCTAGCGTATGGTAATCTATAACTCAAATGTCAAGAAGAAAGGGTTTTAAAGCCTAGCTTTATGACACAAGGATATATGTCTCACTAGACCTCAACAAAGGTAAATTATTGTAACTATGATTATAAATATGTAAGAAATGTAAATGATTATAAATGGGTACAGGTAATTAAATTATAGCTAAGTTATTTTAAAGAAACTAAGGTGAAATGGTTAACTAAATGAGGGTCTATGTAACCTAAGGTAATAAATGTCAAGCCTAAGTAACATGATATTTATATCAACATATTTGGTATAAGGATAACCCTAAAGAATTATACACACATACATCCAAAAATAAATGAACAAAATCTAATCTAATAAGTAATGGAAAGATCATAGGGATATAAATAATTACCTTGGGGTGGACCCATAAACATTTCAATCACCCCCTTTGGCTCAACTGGCACTTTAAAATATATTTTTATAGGTTGAATCCATAAAATGTTTGGATGAATACCTAGATATCCTTAGTTAGGAACTTCCAATGAAATCTCATTTTGAGCTTTAATGCCACCATAAAACAAGACCTCCAATACAAGATAATCAAGTACTAACTCTCCCAAATACTCTTTGAGGAAGAAATGTGAGAGAATATAGAGTGTTTTAATGTGATATATATTATTAGGAATGTAATATGACCCCTATATATTTATTTAAAATACCAAAAATTGACCTTAAAATCTAAGGTGATTTTATCAGCTAAGGTTATATAGTTGGAAGATATCGGCTAAACACAATAAAATATTAGCCAGATTGATACAATACAAATGTTAGAAGACATAATCATAGCTATTTTGGGCTAGATAATATAGTACAATGGAGATAAAGGTATGAAAAAAATGGTATTATCTAGGTTGATACCATAGGATATAAGTAAGTTAATAGATCTAGATGGGATGTAGATGGAGAGGAAAAATAGATAGAGACTTAAAGGAAGTTATATTGATAATAGTGATGGTGTGACAATATTATATTTAAACATATATTGTAAAATACCATGATCCAATCCTAGTGCACCCTTTAAGGTGTGCACTTGGGGAGATTGATGTGTTGATAAGTTACTATAATAGAAATCATGAGTAAAGTGATAAATTGAAAATATTTGGTGTATACATATGCCCCAATCAAATCAAATCATGTGTCATAATAATGTAACAAAAGATTATGCTTTGGAATATAAAAATAGAAACATAAAAGATCATAGTTGAAAAAAAAAATATTGAAATAATTGAAAATAAATAAAATGAAAATTCATACCTTAAATCACCTTATTGATTGTAGATGATGTTACATGTGTTAAAAGTGATAAAATGCACCCAATGTGAAGAATGAGAGATGGACATAAACAATATGATAAAAATCCAAAATTTAGATTTTTTTATGGTTAACACCTAAAAATTATCTATCTCACTAATATTTCAAGGTTTCTTTCCATTCATGAAAAGGACCTATGAAAATAAATATATTGGAGAAATACAAAATATCAAGGTAAATAACTAAAAGTATCAAATTTGAAAATTTTAATATAAATTGGTAAAAGCTATTCACTTGAGCAATTTATATTTATGGAAAGTAGAGATTTGTGTGATGAAAAATATTTTCATGAGAGACTATGGATCATGAAAAATGAGGTAAACATGAAGTAGGATTTATTACAACTGTAGGTAGATCCCTATAAGTAGTTGGTTCATTTATTTTTAACTTTTGTCAATTTTGGTAAAATGAACTAATTATGGAATTTAGGCATTAGGGAAAAAAATTGTAGCATAATTCCTCCCCAAAATATTCAAAATGAAATTAGAATTAGGAAATGTTGTTGGTAGTTGACAAAAATTCAAAATTAGGGCTAAGATAATTTATTAAGACTAGGGAAACAAATCACTACCATTGTGAAAATTTATGAGCCGTGATAATATAGTTTATAAGGGGGACATGTAACCAATATCTAATATCATAGGGTATGGTCAATATAGTTAAGTGATGTGTTGGCCAACATCATAGGCTATGGATGATGTAATATAAAATTAGTCAACTAGTTAATATCATAGGGATGGATAGTAGTATTAGATAAGTAAGCATGGCTTATATAGTTTAGTTCTTGGTTGATGTAATGGGAAATTTGAGCATGGAAAATATTGTATGGTATGGTTGATGTAGTAGGCTCATTAAAAGGTTGATACAGTAGGATATGGCTAGTTTAGTTGAGTGATGTGTTAGAAAACACCATAGGGTATGGTCAATTCAATTACAAATATTTCATAATTGGTACTATAGGGTATGGCCAATATAGTTATAAAAGTTAATCATGGTTGGTGCAGTTTGATGCTTGGTTGATGTAGTTGTAAAATAGAAAAAAATGATAATACAATAGAATGTAGGGACCATTTTAAGTTTAATTACTATTTTTATTTAATTTTTAGGTTTGAATTTAATTTTTTAGATCAAAATATATATTTTATATTAGATATGGTAAACCCATGTTTTATAGGGACCTATAACGACAAAAGTGAAATAAAGAGTTTTAACTAGGCCTTACATGGTTGAATGAACAAAAAAAAGACTAAATAACAAAAACAAGAGAAGACACATAAAACATGTTAATTGGGGGGACCATCCTAGGTATCATCCATAACAAAATTTTTCTTTAGAGGAAATTTTGTCTTGTCTTATGAGGCTTTGGCTTTGGTCTAATTCTTGGGACCCTTAGCTTGTTCACCAAGGAGAATCATCCTTAGGCATTTCCTGCCTTTCACCTGGGGGAAGGGATGCCTAGGGGGGACCCCCTTAAGGGATTCTAGGGGGGATTTAAGGTTCTATGGGATTTCATAACTAGGGAAATGGGAGGCGTTAAGGTTGAATGAACCAACAAATAGTTCATGGCCTCTCCTGCCTAGTGAAGCTCATTCCAATCCTAGATCAGTTTTGCCAAACCAAAACTTGCCTATTGGACCTTTATGCTGAAATTTTTCAACATTACATTGTTTTTCTCATGCTCTTATATTAAAAATGCATTACCTTTATGATCATAGGTGGAGGGAGATCCAAAGGTGATGGATTTAGGTTTAGTGATGAAAAACATTTTCAAGGGAAGGTCATTTGAAGGGGAATGAGGTAACTTGTTACAAGGAAAAAGTTTAGTGGTAGGGAAGGAGCTCATAAAGGGATCCCCCTTTAGGGGGACCTTTAAGGAGTATTCCTCAAAGGAGGATCCTTTGGGTGGGAACTTTTTTCAAATCAAGGTACAATCATATTTCACCAGTAAGAAGACGAGGCTTTGATGGAATATCAGGTTAGATACATTAACCTAGTGGATGAGGACTATGCTTTCTAGGTATTTTAGGATAAAATATTAAAGGATGATCTTAAAATTGATGAAATTATTTATCAAAATGAAATGGTGCAAAAATAACAAGGTGTACTTACCTTCTAGGGTCATGTACCTCATGACCTATAAGCAGACCTTGAGCCAATATTTGGGTAGGTCAGTGCAGGGAAATACCTTTTTCTCCATTTACACAAATTCATTAGTTCAAAAAAATCACTATAGTATCTCTTATTTATTTTATTGATCCTTTTATTCTTTTGCATGTGTGAAATCCATGCCCATGACTTATCTTATAAAATTCTTTAAAACATTAATGGAAATCTCCCTCATGGAAACCTTCCTTTTTTACCAAGAAACAACAAAATATCTTACCACTAGAGGATTATTCTTGGTAATACACTCCATATAATATATTATCCCACCTTTCCTAAGCTTTTTCCATATGATTATGCTTTTTAGATCAAAATATGATTGTACTTTATTTTTTGATATTTTGTAAGGATGATGATGATTATAATAGAGCGTAGATGCTAGTTGGTTACCAAAAATATTAGAGAAGTTGTTAGTGGAGGATAAATCTTAGATCATGATGTTGGGATTTAAAGGCATCATGGAGATGTGATATGTGCCTATTATCATGGAGCTAATTAACATGTTCTTAGGGTGATGGGAGATGACTACAAACACATTCACATAAAAGGTAGAGGAGGATGTGATTGAGGTAGAGATCACATTGGAGAATGTGTATACACATAATATTATCAAAATTTATCAATTAATGATACTTTATATCTTATAGTAACTCATTGAGTCTCAATCTTTCTAAGTTCATGCCTTAAAAGGTGCATTGAGAAAGGGGTAGGAAGACCATTGGTGTTTTACAAGATTGTTATCCCCTGTACCACCACTTATCATCTACAAAACCATTTACTATGCACTTCCCTAATAGTTAAAACCTCCCTTACACACTCATCCAAGTAATTCACCACCTTAGTTAGCCCCTTACTAAGCCTAAAACCCTTTTTGACATTTATCAAATAATGTCAGCCTAGGTTAACCTTGTATTCAAATTGATATTTGAACATTATGTATCTAGGTCATCCTTGGCCAACCTATAATTGTAACATGAAAATATAAATTTGAATATAGGGTCAGCCCAAGACTTAACATTTTTTAATCAATTAAGGATACATAGTCAAATTGGGCCAACCCTATCTAACAAACTTTTAGAAAGGTTTAGGGTTATATTTATCTATATATCTACATTCATTTCACCATTTCTTAGAAAGACAATAGAGTTAATCATTCATTTTCACTTATTTACAATATGTTATTTGACCATTCTACTTGAGGATTTATTGCCTAGGGTTTATACTTGGAGAAGAATATTATCTTGTGTAAAAGTATTGTCTATTTATGCTTATTTTAGTCATATTTACAAAACACAAGAACCTCTTGTGAATCACCTTTGGCCAAGGGAGAGATTGAGTCTCAATGGGTTCATCTTCAAGGTAAGTATCTTTAAATTTATTCCTCTATATTAGTAGATAGAATTAGCATAAGTAATGGCTTTTGAATAAATTTATCTCTCCATGCATTAGGTTATATTTATACATATATTAATTATAACTATTTTGTTCATGTATACTTTTTTATATTTATCACTCCCACTTTGTGCCATAAGATTTGGTGAGCACTAAATTAGATTTTAATTTAGTTTGAATGTATATAGTGAATATGAAAACATATGACCTAGCTAGGGTTATTTCATAGTGTTGATTAACTAGAGGCTTTGAAACCCTCTCTACTAATATTATCATGGTAAGATATCCCTTGGTTAGGTTTAATATATCCATCTTGGTCATGACCCTAAATATATAATGTAATAAATGAAAGTGAAAGTAAGATTTATCTTCTCTGAGCTAAGATTGATTGATAGGTCAGCTACATTTTATTTTCTATACATTTTGGTGAAGATGATGTGATTAAACCATTTTAGTTTTTCTCTCATGCACTCATTTTATCCTCATATTATATATCTTTGTCTTTGTAATAATCTATCAAACCTATTGATAGAGTTCACATAGTTTATGCATAAGATTAAAAAATAGTCACTCCAAAATGACTCTATTCTATTTGCAAAAGTCTTCTCTAAATATACATGATTGGATTGATTGGATCAACATGGTCTTCTTATTCTATATAATATTTTAGACATGGTCGATCCATTTGACTCTCTTCATAGATTTTTTCTATCCTATAGGTTTTGTACACTATGTTGATCTATTTGAATCTATTTGCATAATATTAAAATTAGGACTTGAGAAACACAACATAAATTTTGAAAACTAAGCATATTAAAAACCACCAAGGTTAATTTGTGTCTTATTTATCAATTCTATTGTTAATTTATAGTATTATTTTTCACAAGTTTTTAGTCTATAAAACTACAACCCTACAACAAATTGGGTCGACTAACTTGACATGGTTTTGTAGCATGTCTTATATTTAAAAGACATAATAAACCTATTAGATTGTGTTCTTCTAGATGTTGCTTCCATAGAATAGTAACAACCCTATCAAATATGTTCTATATTATTTACATACATTGTCACTTGAAATGACTAGGAACTATTCATAGTTAAAGGAATTAACCTATTTTTTGTAGTAATTAGTTCACTTTTAATTGTAGTTACATGCTTAGAGTAACAAACATATATTAATTGAAAAAAATACATTTATTTGTTGATGAGTGTTATTGATTGAAATAACATGGTGAATTTTGTGAATGGTGGTACAAAATTAATAGAAGAGAGAAAATAATCATTCCAAGAAAAGAAGATCAAGGAATATTGTGCAGGTTGAGGATTTTAGATTTTGATGTAACATGAAGTGGAAAGCGATGGTGAGGGGGATCCAAGTAGGTCAAAGGTGAATATTTTAGAGATATTGAAGAGTGTACTTTCTATATGCAATCCCTTAGTTAATCATTGCACCTCTCCTAATGGTAAGATCTATCATGCTCCTTTGTTTATTAAAGATTCCTAAGTGGGGAATAAACTAGAACCATCATCCTTATCTAACCATTTGGCGAGCCCAAATAAAATTTCCTAGGTCAATAAGCTCAAGGGAAAGATTGGTGAATACAAGGAGTTTTTTTTAGGTATAAATCTATCCATTTCAAAATATGCAAGATGTTTTCATATTATTGTGCTAGATGATTTGAAGATTAAGTAAACCTTATGGTGATCTTGTTTGGTGGGTAAATTTATGGGGACACATCCTAATATAGAGAATTTCAAGGCTTGGGAAAGGATCCTTTTAGAATATAAGAGGATATTTGGATATCTCTACTCTTATCAATGATATTTTCTTAATCAAATATACCAATGATGAAGATAGTGTGCATATATTAGTAGGGGACCTTGATTTAAGGGCATATCTATACTTTTAAAAAATTGGAAAGTAGGATTTGATCTTAAAAAAGAAGATATAAAAAATATACCCATTTGGGTGAGGTTTCTTGCGCTTCATCTTGAATATTGGGAAGAATATTTATTTATCAGTATAGTGAAAACATTTGGCAATCTTATTGCCTTTGATTCTGCTATAAAATCAAGAACCCATATGGTGCATGCCTATTTCTATGTGAACTCAAGGATGGATAAATAATTTCCCCCTTTTTTATTCTTATTTCCTCAAGTGGAGAAAGGATTCATAATATTCAATATGAATACTCATTACTCAAATGTGAAGGATGCAAGAAGATGGGACATATTACAAGAAATTTCCCCTCCTTTATAAAAAAAGGTAATGCCTTTGTTTTCAGAAAGGATCAAAATAATTGGATGAGGAAAATATAATTCCATATGTCATTCCATTAAATCCTCATCTACCATCTCAAACACTCTTTACTTTAAATTAAAATATTCCAATCTCTATGGGGATCCAAGATGCTTCTACATAAGGTAGTGCACCAGCTCTAATTGAAATACTTATGAGAGATATGGTAAAACCTTTAAAAGATAATAATATAGTTAAATAAAATTTTAAATAATTGGTTCAAAGAAAATAACATTCTTCTATATCAAAAAAATGTACAGAATAGAGGCAATGTAAATATAATGACTTGGATAAAGAAATTATAGAGTTTCAAAATTTAGAATATGTTTCTACTCATTTATATTCTCTGGTGGTTTGTAACCATTTCTAAAGTTTGAAAATTTTTTAAGAAGGTGAAGTTGAATTAGTTTACCTAAAAATTATTTCACCAATAAAGGAATCTCTTTTTGACTCAGTTCAAGACAACTCAAGGTTGAATGAATAAATTGATAAAAAAGAGTTTTCTAATAGGATATCTTGAACTTGTACTTCTAATTTTAAATTGGGTTATGATAGAGAGGAGAAGGATATTATTTTATATGGTTATAAGAAGCAAGTAGATACAAATATACATAATAAAAAAGGTAGATATTCTTTAGCTAAAACATGAAAGAGTAAGACTAAGATTGAGATAGTCAATGGTTATCAATCTATTCTTAAGTTGAAACTGAGTAAAGAATCCATTAGTCAATATAATAAATAGGATAAATGAAGCTCATATCTTAGAACATAAGGGGTTTGAACCATTATATCAAATATATTTTTCATAGATATAAGGATTATAAATGAACCATCTATTCTTGCTATTCAAAAAATGAAAATGGCTAGTAATGTTTTATAGGAAAAAATATAAGCTTTGGAAGGAAGGTTTGTTGTCTAGTGTAGGTTTAGAGGGATTGTTTAGAGGTATTTATACCTTTTGGTATGATAAAAGAGTTAAACATGAAATACTTATTGAGAATAGAAACCATCTAGTAGTTTTATTTACTGATCTTTCACAAGACTTCTCCTAGTTTCTTTCAAATATATATACTCCCAACACCATTTTGGGTAGGAGAAGATTATGTTTAAAACTAGTGTATTTTATAAATACTTGTAAAGATTTTAAATGGATACTTTTGGGTGATTTCAACACAAAATTTGTGTTAAAGAAAAGAAAAGAGGTGTTCAATATTTATCTAATAGTATGGAGGATTTGGTTGTGTTCATTATTGTAAATGGGCTGTTTGATATTAAACTTAGAGGCTCTCATTTTACCTAGTATAATAAAATAATTGGTAATAATATTATTTAGACAAGATTGGATAGGGATTTTGGTTCCCTTGATTGGTTTAACATTCAAGAATTCTACTTATCTTCTCTTCATAGGATTATATTAGATCATAATCTATTGGTGCTTAATATTCTTACCATTTTTAAAACTCATACGACTCCTTTAAAATTTGAGCATATGTGGATTACTCACCCAAAACCAATGAAAAAAATAAATTAATGGTGGAATGTGCAAGTCTTTAGTATAACTATGTTTAAGTTTTCTTAGAAATTAAAAAATGTCAAAAAAAATCCATGTTTAGAATCATGATGTTTATGGCAATATATTTCACCAAAAATATCATATTAAATCTAAGATGACTTCTCTAGAAGATTTTATTATTACCCAAGGTATTATTAAACATTTACTTGAGTAGGATCATAAACTAGAATCAAATTATCATTTCATTTTAAATCAAGAGGAAATTTTCTAGAGACAAAAATCAGGGGCTACTTGGCTAAATGAGAGAGATCAGAATACTAATTTTTTTAATTTGACCACTTTAAAAAATAGAAGTCATAAAATAATTAATAAAAAATTATGAGGATGGATATCTTCATACAAGTCCAGTCATAATTAATGAGAAAGTAGTGAGTTTCCTCATAGATCTTTTTGCTCCCAACTTAGTTCCTATCAAAGAATTAACCACTAATTTTATTCAGTATGTCCAAACCCTTATTATTGATGAGGATAATGTAATTTTATTGAGATATGTAATAGAATAATAAATAGAGGTAGATGTGTTCTCAATGAAAAAAGACAAAGCACCAGGTCCAGATGGCTTTCCTATGGTTTTCTATCAACAATTCTAGGATATTATTAAGTAAGATTTATAGGTAGGAGTGGATGAATTTTTTTCCTCTTGAAAACTTATAAAATAACTTAATAATACTTTTATCTCTCTTATTCCTAATAAGATAGGGGCATCTCAATTCAAATATTTTAGGCTAATCATCATGTGTAATTTTGTTTATAAAATCTTTACAAAAATTTTAGATTTGAAGATTTAGCCATTTTTAAATAAAATTATTTCTTCTAATAAAGGTGGATATGTTTTAGGAAGACAAATCTAGAATGGAATAATTTTTGTTCATAAAATGGTACATTCAATTGTAGAAAGTAAACAGGATGGTACGGTTTTTAAATTTGATATGGCTAAAACATATGACATAGTGGACTGGAGTTTCTTGGATTTAGTTCTAAAAAAAATTGGTTTCCATAAGCATATTAGAAGGTTGATTTTCAACTACATTTCAATGACAATTTTTTTCATTATTATTAATGTATTCCTAGTAGGATTTTTTGGGAGTGAGCAAGTAATTAGATAGTGGGATCCTTTGTCTCCATTGTTATTCATAATAATGGTAGATTATTTAAGTAAAAACCTTATAAAGGTAGTTGAACATGGTAGTTTGAAGGGTTTCAAACCCAATTCAAGGGTTACTCCTCTTCACCGATAATTTTTTGATGACAATTATTTTTGCTCTAGATTCAATAAGGGAAGGTAAATAAATTAATTTAATTATGGATAGTTATTAAATTATCTCAAAATAATTGATAAACTATTCCAAAAGTGACTTATTATTTATTAATACACTAGTAACCCATCAAAGAAAGATTGCTCATAATCTAAATTATTAGATCAAGGAAATTCCATCAATATATTTAGGGATGCCTCTTTTTAAAGGGAATATGAAATTTGAATTTTGGTACCCTCTAATTGAAAGGTTTTAAAGGAAGATTTCAAAATATAAAGGGTATTTTCTTTCTTATGTATGTAAAGTGTTACTCATAAAAAGTGTTTTACAGATCTTCCCTGTCTAAACTATGTCCCTTTCTAAAATTCCTAAAGGGATATAATTTTTTTTACAAAATTAAAAAATGATTCATTTTGGTGGGTGTGGAAGACATTCATAAGTTCCCTCTAGTGGCATGGGACAAAATATAGCTTATGAAATCTTGTGGAGGGTTGGGTATTAAAAATATTCCCTCTATGAATAAGGCATTATTTTCTAAGCTTTGTTAGAAACTTCTCAAAGAACCTTCTCCTTGGACAAGAATTTTTTGTGCCAAATATCTTTGTTATAGTTCTCCTTTATCCTTCATTTTTGAACCTATTATTATCAAATGTTCCACAATCTAGAATTTATTTTCCAAAAATAGGGACGCTTTGCTCAAGGGCTATAAGTGGAAGCTAGGAAATGGTCATAACATTAGATTTTAGAAGGATATTTAGCTTCTAAACCACTCTATATAGACTCTTATTCCTTGGCATCATGTTTCTAGTACAATATCTTATATATTTGGGGAAATGATGGTTGATTATATAGAGGTTTGCAATGGTAAAAAAGGTGGAAATATTTAACCCTTGATAATGTTGATGCTGCTTTAGCAACTATTGTTTCCAATATTAATTTTATTCTCAAGGGTAATTATATTATAAATCTATAGAGGGATGATGAATTAATTTTGATTAATTCATCAAATGGATTATATCTAGTTAAATATGGATATATGAAGTTTCAAAATCTGATAGATAGGGAAAATCCTTTGGGAAATAGTTGGAATAAAAATCTTATTCCAAAAATCAATATCTTCAACTAGTTGTGTGTTCAAAATAGAATTATTACATTGGATAATCTAAATAAAAGAGGTCTTAATGTGTTAAATATGTGTGTCCTATGTGATAATGCTTGGGAATATAGTAATCATATCTTCCTTGATTGTATATTTACTTTTCACATTTGGGGTTCTATGCTTCAAATATTCAAAGTTTCTTAGGTACATCCTTCATATCTAATGGAGGTTTGGAAAGCTTGGTATTATCCCTTTGTTAACCAAGTACTCTAAGAGATTTGGAATTTGGATTTCCTTCATTTACTATGGGGAATTTGGAAGGAGCATAAAAATAGAATCTTCAAGAACAAGCATAGCTCATTCATCAGATTATCTAAAAAAATCTTTTCCCTTTTATATGAAAATTTCTAAAATATAAGGTGGGGAAAAAGTCATACTTTATTGTTGTTTGAGGAAATTATTGCTAAAGAATGGAAGATTAACCTTGACAACATTCCTTTGATGGATCCGAAGATAACATTGAGAAAATTTATAAGTGGTTTGCTCCTCAACTAGGTTGGGTAAAACTCAAATTTTATGGGTTCTCTAAAGGAAATACTAGGCTTTCAAGAGGTGGAGGGATTATATTGGATCATCATGGGGATATTATTTTAGATTATGAAGGAAGCATGGGATTCTAATCTAATCATTTCTCTAAAGCTTTAGTAGCTTTATGGGGGGTACAAATGGCTATTGATTTGGGTTGGAGATTCATTTATATTAAGGTAAATTATCTTAATATTATTAATTGCCTGAATAAGAATAATTTTTTTGTATGGTCTATATCACATATAATAGATGAAATTCCTCATTTAAGCAAAGGGTTTGAAAAATTCATCTTCTAACACACGTATAGAGAGGACATATGTTTGTTGATTCATTTGATAATAGAGGGGTTGAAATAAAGGAATTTAAAGTTTGGCATCAATTGGTGATTTATACTAATAATATAAATGATATTATCTACAAAGACAAAATCATTCTATTTATGTAATGGTGAGATCTTAGATAATCATTGACATGTAAGAATAAGCTTTGAAATGTGTGTTTTAATTATGTTGAGTTCTTATGACATTCATAATATATTATTTTGGTCATGATTACATGGACAACCAACTACGTAATTATGTAAAGGATATTGTTAATAGTGAACTCATTAAGTTTGGAAGCATTACAAGTGTGGGTGTTGGTAAGGCAAAAAATAGGTATTAGGCTATGGGAGGAAATTTAAACCACATGAAACCAATGAATGTGGATCACATTAGAAATAAAATAGAGGTATGGTAAAAATTTTATACAGGAGGGTTAACAAATTTCATAGATCGTATATGTGGATATGATACATATATATCCAAAAAAATTGTAAGAAAATGGGTAGATTATGTGGTAAAAATTAGGAATATCTTTGTGGAAATTATAGAGGAGTTGATTTCTAGGGTTACTAGACTACAAATTAAAGAAAAAAATACATCAAATTGACAACAAATATCAATAAAGAAAAGGAAAAATATCTTGTTGGCGATTAAAACCTTGTGGTGTTCCAAGGTGGATTCAAAAAATAAGACTTTCCTATTCCATTTGATGATTTAATAGAGTAAATAATCAGTATGTAATTTTTGATGGTAGATATAAAGTGGTTCACTATTACCATCTCCCTTTTCAGAATTATATGAGGCATAAAATTCTCATGAGTATTCCATTTTATATCTTTCATTCCTTGAAACATTTAGTTAAGGAAGTCAAAATGGATAATAAATTAGATCCATTACACATGCTATAATTTTCCTTATATATAAGTTCTTCCATGCTTAAAACCTAGTTTCAAAGTACTTGATTTCTAAAAGGAAAAATGTGAATATCAATTTATCGCCCTTTGTACCTATGAAATGGATTTTAAGGAGTAGTGTCAAACCTAAAACAAAGAATAATGAAGATATTGATAGGGCAAAAAATAAGAAAGAGGGCTATTCTAGTAAATATTTGCTACAAGATTCATATGTCATGATTGATATTGAATAAATGGACAAGGTTAATGGAGTCAAATATAATACTCAAAATGAGGTGAACCAGCTTCATATTCAAGAATAGAATCCATAAATTAGTACTAACATATCTAGAAGTAGGGAAGGAGAAAATTTGAATTCTATAGGTAGTAAATTAAAGGATGACCATGTCAATGTAAAAATAGGGATCCTAATCCTCAGATACAGGTTGACTTTGATTTGAATTATTTTAAAGATATTATTAAAAATCAAAACAAAATATACATTTTGAAATATGAGGTAAATATTCATAAGAAATTTCTATGTTGGTCCATGAAAGACCATTAAATATTGAAATAGGAGGTTAATAACTTCAATAAAAAGATGGAATTTATTGCACTCAAGAGAGGGAAGTGTAAATGGTTTCTTAGATTGAGATTATGACTGACAAAATTAATAGGCTAGAGCAAGAGAATAGATAACTCAAAGATAAACTTAATCTTTTGGTCAATTTCATTAAAGTAAAAACAAATACTATAATTCATAGCATGAAAGGTTTATCTATTTTTTTCAACAAGGCTAACACAAGTGAGAATGATCTTAGTCTTAAGAAGAAGCTTAAAGGAGTGGCTACAACATCTAAAAAGGAAACATTGGTGAGCATTTTTGAGAACTTTCAAATCATGACATAGGAATGGACTATAGCATATGAGGAATGAAAATAAATCATAAAAAAGTCTATTTATTTTGTAATGGAAGCTATGAATCAATTGTTTTTGTATTATATATTTGTAATGAATATCTAGTGGACTTATATGTTTTTCCTGTGTTTGTTTATATTTTGGTCTATGTTACTAGCCACTAAGGTGGTCATTTTTTATGGGTAGGTCCCTTAAAAACCTAATTTTACCTATAGTAAAAATAAACATATATTAATTAGGTAGTTTTTTAATTTACCAATTTAATCACACTATTTTTATCTTTTACACACACTTTCAAATCACTTAACACTAAAATTAATTAAACAATTTCTTCTCAAGGTCTACCTACTTGGATTTCATCACCAATAGGGAAGCTGACTTGGTTTTCTTTCCAAGTATAAACACATGTTTGATGGTATATATTGGAAATGCACCTGACACCTTTATCACTATGGGATAATTAAGTGAGTGGGTAGGCCCCAATAGGAAGCTAATACCATCACCAATATAGATCATTTTTAACCTAAACTACCTAAAACTATCCATAGATTGTTTTCTAGTTCCTTCTTCTATCCAAATTCCCATCACATTAATTTAAAAATTTATTATAACTTAATAACATTTAATAATGACCAATTAGTTAACATTTACATTCAAGTTTGTTTCTTTATCTTTGATCATTATATTTTGTATTGTAAAACTTGCATTATCCAATGTTGCCACAAGGTTTGTGTTGCATGTTTAAATTAGATTAATCATATTGATATATGGGCTTATGTCTTTCACTTTATTTTGTTAGCTATTATCTTGCAAAAAAAATCCTTATTTTTAGAACACAGTCATCCCTATTGACACAATATCTTATAGATTGTTAATCTTTCTTATCTTCAATACATAGTCACTCTATCCAAATGTGTATCTTTTTAGCCTAATCAATTTTCCCCTTTGAAATACATAATCGACCTATTCATCTACATATTTTTTCATTTGTTTCATTTCTTCATATCTAGTACATAGTTGACCCATATGACTTTCTATATTTATATCCTATTTTAGTTCTATATTTTATAGAACATAGTCAAACAATTTGGCTATGTCTTTTGCATCCTATTCTATGGACCTTTTTCATATACATTGTTGACCTAGTCAACTTTATACCTGTTGGTTGATATTATTTTGTGTTTGGTCAAATTTATCCTTAATTTTCCTACTTGCTTCTTGATTTCCTATTTTTTCTTCAAGCATAATAAAATCCCCTACCAAAATCTTTGTGTATAATCTAAATCCATTTAGACTCTATATGGTATGTTAGTTTCTTTCCACCTTTACTACCCAAGAGGATCCTCACTCTTAGATCACATTTTATCATCCCTAATATTTTGATTGCAATATGGTTCAAATAACTCTAATAATTGAGATTGGTGGATCTAATCCTTTTCATACTTATCAAGATAATTCTCACCTTTAGATATCTTACCATACTATGGGGTAAATTGACACAATCCTAACAAATAACCCCATAATAAGCCTTATTAATACCAACAACCCACTTATTATCAATTCACCACCTAGTAACCATCCCCATAATACAAATTTGGGGCATCATCCTATCAAACCCAACCCACCAATTTATACAATTCAAATTATTTCATAGATAGTGAAACAAATCAACATCATGCAAACATATAACACCTCTCAGATGATGTAAATACAATATCATTTGATAAACATGGATAATAATCCCCCTATTCCTATTCCCTAAAATAATCAAAATTTTATCCCTCCACCTCTTAAATATGTCATGGGAAATTTTATTATCCAAACTATCATGCATAATAAGATGCTTAAACACATTCAAAATTAGCCTTTATCCCCTTTCAGTATGTCTATTGATGTTGGTAATATATCTCTAGCTATTAAATAAGATGGGACTGAAGACCCTACATAGTTTTTCAAGGAATTTGGTAATATTTATAAAGAGTGGATCTAAACTAATACCTTTACCACTACTAAACTCTTAGTTTAAACCTTCATCGATGATATATTATAATGGTATAACCAACTTACCCAACATTATATTTGGCAACCTAAGGATTTAGTCAACTCTTAAGTTAAATAATTCCAACATAATGATCTTCCCAAAAATTTCCTTAGTCATTTCATTAATGCTAAGAAATCCCCTACTAAATCAACTCATGATTTTATCAAATGATGGAAATATTTGGCTTAAAAAAATGATCATAACAAGACTAATGACAACTTGTTTAAATTTTTAATAATGTCCTTAACTACTTCCCTCTACTAAAAGGTTCAAAATTTTTATCCCCAAACATTAAATGATGTTCTTGATCAAGCTAAGCATTGATATTTTATAATCAAATAGTTTTAACCTAATGCTCAAACCATCAAGGGATCTTTCCAACATTCAATTAATGAAATAATTGGTAATCCTCCTCAACCAAAACCAAGAGTATCCAAAGTGAAAAAAACCCAACCTTCCCATACACCATTAACTATGCAACAAATGAAACAAATTTTATCACCTTCTAAACCATTAACATATCCTATTAATCCCCATAAATTATATGATCCTAATAAATTTTATTGGTTTCATGATGATATAGGTCATTCCCATGAAACATGTTGGGGTCTTACAAAATTTTCCATTTCTTTTATTGCTAGGTAATTCATTCAATCATGATACCATAATTAAAATCCATCATCATGATTATGTTAATACTTCTAAAAAGAAACAAGCTTATAATTATTCTTCCTCTAACAATTTAAAAACTTTACCTACATATAAGCCTCAATAATCAAACAATGATATTTTTGAAATTAACACTGATTATGATCAATACTATATCAATTCCTAATACTTGAATGCATCTAAGGTTAATTATCAACACAAACTAATCCACAAAGATCTTATCACCAAACCAAAGAAACCATATTTAAAAGAGATAATTATTAAAGACACTACTACCACTAACTTACCTTCATAGCACAATGTTTAACCACTTCCTCAATACAAAAATCCAAATAATTCTCTTCCTATCAAACATATTTTACCTTTCATGCCTTGTGTTAGTTTTTCCTCTTCCAAACCTCATTGGAATTTATTGTAGGAACTCATAGATATGCCTTGACAAATACCTCTCACTAATTTAGTTTTCACTTATCCATATCATCATAAATTACTAATTCAACAACTCTAAAAGAATAAAGAACCATCTTCCTTAGAAAAGGAACAACTTTCTCACAATCCTCAACCAACAAACGTTACTACCATTGAAACTATTTATCTTTATTCAAAACCTTCCATAGAATTAATTAAAGAGGACATGATCAATGATTAAATTATATTTCAAGCCAATGATCCACCTCTATTTATCAGAATAACCATAAATACCACCCTTGTTCACAAACTATTAGTAGACAAAGGGTCAGGAATTAATGTGACATCTATTTGGCTCATTTAACAACTCAAGTATAACAAATTTCATCTCAAGAAAACTCACATAACATGTCATGGAATTGACAAGACCAATAAAAAGTGTCTTAGTTTTATTTGGATCCCTCTTAATATTGCACCCAAAACTATACATACTAAGCTTATGGTTTTTAACTTACCATTAATCATGTAATATACTCTTAGGATGCCCATGGACTCATTGCATGAGGGCTATTGCTTCTTCCAAAAGACAATGTATCAAGTTTATTCTTAATGTAAAAGGGTATAAACATTATTCTAATCCTAACCCATAGAATATTCAACTTTCCAATCCTAAATCTTAGTATCAGATTCACATTATTCAAAAAACTAATAGTGCACCTTTACCTGGATTCATCCATATGAATCCAAACTTACAGGTCACTCTTTCCGATTATGTTGATGATGAGATAAATGATTTTAAAAATAGATGAAATTCTACCAAACTACCTCCTTACATTTTGGAGTGGATTCCTCCTTCCTTATTACAACATGATCATACCATCCCTCTTCTCAATGAGATCACTGATTTACCTCCATATAATGCACATGAAGCATCTTATACATAAGATGATTTAACTTATAATGAATGTGGAGTGGCCATGTTTTTTTAATACCATTTAAACATGTCACCTCATAAATTTAGTGATTTAGGCATCTAACCTTTGGAATTTCCTCTAGAGACACAAGCATGTACTATCTCTCCCATCTATGATGATAACTACATTATGGCCCAAGCTAAGTCAAGAGACTTGGATGTTTAACACTATAAAAATAACTTAGCTAAAATCCATGATTTTAACTATGATGTTCATATTATTTCTATAGATATTGAGTTAGAACCTGAAGGTCATGTACCTCCAATTAATTCTCCATTTCTTGATACTCCTTGGGTGGTTGAACAAATCTCACCTCTTACTAGTTTGAAAATTTAGGAACCTTATATACCTCCTATATCACTAGTCACTCTACTATATCCTCTCCCTATCAAGTATTCTAAAGATACACCTATTAGCAATCCAATTGAATCCAATCAACCTTCCTTTGTAGTTCCACATACTCAAAGATCACTCTTGATTTTAAGGCCACAAATGTATGCTAGATACATTCTAAATATGATCATCATGGTAAGAAAAAACATTTATATTGAAGTAGATGTGGAATACTATATACCTCTACCTATGTTACATAGCAATGAATCTATCCTTAAATTATTCCATGTGTGAGAACCTCAATTTCCTCAGTAACATTAAAAACTTGGTAATTTCAAGTGAAATGTCCCTCAATTTAAAAACTTCATTGATAGCATATATATTAATGCCAATCCCATTTACTCTCTTCCCAATGCACCATATCATTTTCAAGAAATAAATGCTATGATAATTGAGTAAAACATAAGAATTGAATATGGCACACACTCATGTCCTCGACCTATAATAGTTTCTAGAGAACTCATGCTAACTAAGCATGATAATTTTGGTCTATTTTTTGATAAATATCATGATAATTTCACTTGGTTATATGAGGACATGCCTAAAATTTATCTTAGTATCATGATGCATAACATATTCACATACTTTGATGCCAAACCCATTTAAAAAAATTAGTGTAAATTTCTCCTCAAAGTTTCCACTTTATGCCATAAAGAAATGATCAAACTATTATATGCCAAATTTATTAAACCTATGGACTATTTTTAATGTGTGTCAAACATTGTTACCATTTTTAAGACATTTACCATGGTTATTCACATCTGCATCAACTTTCACAATCTCAACCTCACTTATTCCAAGAATAATTTTTTGTTACCTTCAATAGATGCCATCATCGATTCCATTACCAGATATGAAATTTTATCCCTCATTAATGGTTTTTGGGGTTATAATAAAATTTACATTTCCCCCAAAGACCAACACAAGATAACATTCACTATAGAATATGGCATATATTTTTATGTTAATATGCCTTTCAGCCTTAAAAATGCTAAATTTACCTATCAACAGGTCATGACCCACAATTTTCATGACCTTATCCATAATATTGTGGAAACCTATCTGGTTATCTCTTCACCAAATCCAAAAATATCAAAACCTATATTTTTGCTCTACCCATCATATTTTATCGACTCATGCAGTACAAAGTTAGATTCAACCCCTAGAAATATGTTTTTGGTGTTATGTCTGGTAAACTATTAGGGTTATTAGTCTCTCTTCATGGTATTGATGTCGATGCTACTAAAATAAATTCTATATTCAACATGCCTATTCCTTGTTCCATTCCAAACATTCATACTTACCTTGTTAAGCTTGGGGCAATCCAATGATTCATCCTCAAAATGGTTTATTGCATATATTCTATTAATTCCCTTCTTAATAAAGGTAATGCTTTAGAATTTATTGAACCTTGTCAAAAGGCATTTGAAAACATGAAATAATCATTACTTCATCTACCTGCCCTCCATCCACCTTCCAATGATCATATTTTGATTTTATACACTTCTTTTCTACCCATATTAATTGGGTTAATGATTTACCAACATGATGATATGGGTAGAGAGTATGTTAATTAATATATTAGTTGAGTCCTCATCGATTATGAAATAAACTATACTAAAGTAGAACATGATTGCCTCATTATATATTTCATAGTTGAAAAGCTTCATCAATACATGCTCTATAAAATAACATATGTCATCATTCATTCTGAGCCACTTCATCACTTTTTATCTAAATCCTTTTTACTTGGACATCATATTTAAAAAAGTTGTCAAAGGGCAAGCCATTGCTAACCAACACATAGTGGTACCCATACTCGCTACCAATAATCTTCAAGATAGTCTCCTCGATGATAACATTATCTATAATAAAGGTCTTAATTATTATATCTCCATTAAATATTAATTTCATAGATTCACTAATAATTTAGAATCAGGTCATCAATAAGATACCTATGCCATTCTTTATACTATTAAATCCAAGGTAGTTATCAAAGAAATTCCTAAAATCAAAATCAATTTGCATGAAGACACCTGGACCCTACACTTTGATGGTACCAAATGTCTCCAAGGAGTTGGGGTATTTTGTATTCTAACTATTCCTCATGGTAAAATAATCCCTTTGGAATTATATCTCACCTTTAATGCCACTAATAATAAGAGTTGGGGTATGAAATTGTAAAAGGGGAAGAAAAAGCTAAATTTAAGTTCCCTAGTCTCAAAAATCAAACTGTTGATGAGGAAATAGAGTGGGAAAGCACTAAAAATTATGGGGAGGAGAGTGTCGAGGAAGAGGGAGGAATAGAAAGTAGGTAACCAAGTTCCAGTGAGGAAGAAGAAGTTCAAGATAAGAATGAGAAAGAAGGAGTCACTATAGAGGAAAAATTTGAAAATAGTAACCATGATTCTGAGGAAAACTAGCAAGTGTTTAAGGAAACTGATAAAGATCTGGATGATCCTATTGAGAACCCTGTTTCGATAAATGAGAAGGAGAACTTGCTTAGGTTGCCAACCAAGTAACAGAAATGGCAGCTCAAGTTAAGGATGTTAGTAACCGAAAGCCCTACTGAAATTAAGGATCAAAAATGAATGGAAAGGGAGGATCACATAGAAGAAGCTGTAAATAGTCCAAAAAAGAACACAAAAGATTAGAGTGATAAAAGGCAGAATGACAAAAGGCACACACCAACAAGACTAGCCAATTGCAAAGCAGATGCTATCCTTGAATTTGATTTATGGATGTATAAGGAGATAATGGAACTCAATAGGAAAATGGAAAAAATGGAAGGTAACCAGGAGGTAGTTCAAAACAAAATCAATAATATGGAAAAGTAGATGAGGGATATTCCCATCAAACTCAAAGAATATGAGAACAACCTAAGGGAACTCATTAAGGAAAGCAAAATGAAGATGGAGGAGGTCACATCTAGCATATGTGCTGCTGTTGTAAACATTGGGAAAAAAGCAAATGAGGAAATCAAATCCTTGGAGGGGCCTAGCAAGAGAACTTAACAGAGCTCTAGAAAGAAAACAATGCAAGAGGGAGCCACATTGGCGGCTAATGCCATTAAGGACACTACTGTGAAAGGTAAGGAAGTAGTGAAGATGATTTTGGAACTAGAAGAATAGATACTGTTTCTTTTAGTTGGTTGTGATGACTGGTCTCATTTCCTAGTTTTTTGTATTCTCTTTACAATGGAGTTTCTAGGTCTCTGTAAAACCTGGGGTCTGTCTTTTGGTTTTTTTTTCTAGTGGTTTTAGGTCCATGTAAAACCTGATTTTGATACTTCTTTGAAGTAGGTTTTAGGCTTTGCCTATGGGTGTTTCTGTTTCATCCTTCTCCCTTTGTTTCAGGGTTTCGAGGTCCTTTCAAAACCTGTTTTTACCTTAATCTAAAACATAGTTGAATATAAAGCATTAATCTTAGGCATGAGAGTGACAATTGACCTATATATTTGATATCTTTATGATTTGGGTGACTCCTAACTCATTTTACATTAGGTTAACAATGATTACTAATGTAAAATTAAAAATATTATCACTCATTATCAAATATCCACTAACCTCACCAAAGATTTCACTTTTTTTACCATTGAGCCCTTTCTAAGAGATTATAACTCTATTACTTACTCTCTAGTTTATTCAACATCATTATTTCATCTACATCAAGTTCTTAGTGATTACTAATTTCTCCTTGGCCCTTTTCCATATGGGTATTAGATCTCATAGACAAACTACCTAAGTCACAAGATGGGCATGTTTTTATCATCACAACTACTAAATAGTTTACTAAATGGGTAGAAGACATGCCTCTCATTAGCATCATGGGAATTACTATTTAAAATTTTATCCTTAACCAAATTATTTATTATTTTTTATCTCCCCATACTATCATTTTTGATAATGGAAGGAATTTCAAGAATAAGGATGTGATACAATTATGTACTAAATTCAAAATACCAAAAAAATTTCACACCCTATCATCCACAGTGTAATAGCCAAGCCCAGGCCACTAATAAAATCCTTCAAGAACCCATGCATGAAACCTACATGGATTGGCATCTCTATTTATATCCCACACTTTGGGCCTATTATACTATCATTTGTAAAGCCATTGGGGAAACACCATTTTCACTAGTCTATGGTTTTGAGTTTGTCTTACCATTAAAATTAAAGCTTCCCTCCTTATTTATATTTATTCAGAGTATCATTATTGATGGATAAAAATGTAAGGCTCACATTCATGCTCTCTGTCTTCTTGATGAACACCACCTAGATTCTTTGTAACATAATTGCCAATATAAGGCTCGTATCACCAAGCAACATAATAAAAAGGATAAAGTCCACACTTTCAATGTTAATAATCTAGTACTTAAATTAGACTATACCCATGATAAATAAGGAAAATATGCCAAAAAATGATGAGTACTTTATTTAGTGAAATATATTCTTAGTCCTAACACCTATCACCTTCAAACTAATGTAGGCCATGTTTTTAAAAAGCCCACTAATGTGAAATTCTTAAAGAAATACTATGCTGAGATATTTACATTCTTATCATATTTATATATTATCCTACTAAAAAAAATTTCATGATTTTTACATGGGTCTTACCCTCTATAGTAGTCTCCTTTTACACAAACCTTAGTTCCTTCTGTTGGTTTCCTTTTCTCATGAGTTGCATTGTAATACCATGGATTAGACTTGGTATTTCTCATGAATTCCTTTCACTCTTATTTGATTTTTTATTTTTCACATGTTTTTTTACCTCCTTGGCTTTTTATTTTGTGATTTGAAGTGTAAGACCATGTATAATACCTAACCATCCTCACAAATACCATTTCTATCATTTATTATTTTCCAGTACTTTGTTCACTTGTTTGGGTTTCTATTTTGTAAGTTACACTGTAAAATCATGGATAGGACTAGGCTATCCTCACGAATATAAATTTTTCCTTTTTTTCACCCTCTCAAGTAATCTCTTTTATTAGTTTTAGTTTAATATCATGGATAGGACTAGGCTCTCATAAAATTACCATTTTGCTTCATAACACCTTTACTCAACCAAGTATTTTCCTTTTTTAGAATGTTAAAAAATGATTACAAGTCTATGATCTCATATTATTATCTTCATTTTTTTATTTTGTAGATAAAAATATCATAAAAAACTATGTTATCATGTTTCTATACACATACATTCATTCTTATGATAAGGAATCATATTTCTTTGTCATTGTATCCCTTTTCCCCTTTATCACATTTTTTATGATTTGAAGTAATTCAAGTTGTTACATGTTCATTCTCCTTGATTCACTTTACTTTCATTCCACTTTGGATAAAATAAGTTTAAATTAAATATAAAACTTTTATTTCACATGAATAAATAAGACTCTTAGACACCATGCTCTCTAGGTTCTCTTTTTTAGAAACCAAGTCCAAAGTTTTTAAATGATTGTCATTTTTAACACCCATGTTTGGTTCTCCAAATTTATGTGGAGGAGGAATACAAAATACATAAAAATTTAAAATTTAAATAATTTAAAATAAAATGAAATGATCAAAAGGCAACACACAAAGTTATGAAGAGTCTAGGTCCATTAGGGTATGATAAGAAGTAGATTGGAATAGGATAATTCAAAATAGTCTTTAGTGATACCTACTTTCTCATGCAACTATCTAATCTTCATAGTATATTGACAGCTCTATAAGGGGTTTTGATGAATGGGGAGCATGTTGTGGGAAGGTAGGTCCATTTTAATTTTCATGCATATAGCCTTTTTGGGATGATATTCATACTTCATTTGATAACCCAATATTTGTGTGGTTAGGAAAATTTCTTTAGAGTCCTTAATGTCTAAAGTCCTCTTGTTTTGACAAACCTAATCTAAGTGTATTGACTTTAATAAAGAGTTTTCTCTACCTTGATTTTTCCTTCATTTCCCCACCACTCATTTAATTTTATCCCTTGATAGAAAAGTTTGATTATAAATCTATTTTCTCACATATATATTCCCACTTATTCACATACCAAAACATGCTAGCACTACTTTATTTCAATTTTATTTATCTTTAGAATAAACAAGTATTATTGAATGAATATGGATTACTTTCTTTACACCATTGATTTACATTTTTATAATTACCTTAGTTTAATCACAAATTTTCCATTTTTGTAATTCTTTTTTTCAATAAATGCTTTTTTTTTTACTTTCCTATAATTTTTCCATTATTGAGTGAGGTTGGTTTATTACTTCTCACTCACCAATGATGTTTTCTATTTTATGCACTTTTTCCATTGATGATTTAGTAAGGATTATCACTGCTCACTCATCAATGTTGTTTTAGCATTGCTTGCCCATATTTGTTTAAGTATATATTGTTACTACTTTGGCATTGATATTTGATTACCATTTTTACTTTTATTCTTGGTTTGACTTTGTTTATTTGAATTTCTTACTTAAGGTTTAATTATTTGAGTTCTTCAATCATTTAGTAGGCTTATATTTTTGGTTACCTAATTGACTCTAAATTTGACTTGGTCATTTGGTCATAACTTAGCATTACCACACTAGCTTACCAAATTTACAATTATTTCATGCCTAAACCACATAAATTATCTTGGATTTCTTATATTTTTTTTGCTATTTAGTTTTGCATCTTTGGGTTTATCCAAAGTAGTCTCTGTACCCTCCATGATCAAAACTAAAAACACAATAGACAATCATCTAGTGATAAAAATAGGTCAAGGTACGCATGCATTAATTATATTTCAGTTATTTACCTTTCAATTATTTACTTTTAGTAATTTAATACTTTAAAATACTGTAATTTATTTAGCTTCATCATTGTGTGTTGCTATATTCTTTTCTCAAAACACCATCCCATGTTTCACATGAATGACATGTGATGAGATTCAAGTGGAGTATGTGTATACACATAATATTTTCAAACTTTATCAATTATTGATGCTCTCTCTTTTAAGAACTTATTGAGTCTTAATCTATCTAAGTGCACACCTTAAACAATGTACTAGAAAAGGGGTGGGTAGACCATTGCTGCTTTAGAGGATTGTTGTCCCCTATACCACCACTTGATATATACACAAACATATCTTATATACTTCCCTAAGCTTTGAAACCTCCATTAAAAACTCCTCCAAGTAATTCACTACCTTACATATCCCTTACCTAAGCCTAAAATCCTTTTTGACGTTTACCAAATAATGTCAACTTAGTCTAACCCTCTATTCAAGTTGATATTTGCATGTTATAGGTCTAGGTCATACTTGGCTGACCTAGACCATGATATCTTGTTTTTATCAATTAAAAATATCAAGTCAAATTGGGATGACCCTATTGGTTAAACTTTTAGAAAGGCTTAGGGTTAGATTCAACTATATATACACATTAATTTCACCATTTCTTAGAGAGACAACAATGTTAATTATTCATTTGTGCTTCTTTATAATCTATTCTTCAACCATTGTACTTGAGGATTTATTACTTAGGGTTTATACTTGGATAATAATATTATATTGTGGAAAATTCTTATATGATTAGATTTATCTTACTGATCCTTACAAACCACAATAGCCTCTTCTAAGAGAGAGATTGAGTCTTGATGGGTTCATCTTCAAGGTAAGAATTATTTTTAACTTTACTCCTCTATTTCAATAGATAGAAGTAGCATAAGTATTGGATTTTGAATTTATTGATAGCTCCATGCATTAGGGTTGTATCTATTCATATCTTAATTAGAATTATTTTATGCATTTATACTTTATATGTTTATTACCTACACTTGGTGCCACAAGATTTGGTGGTCACTAGATTAGATTTTACTTTAATTTGCATGTATTTAGTGAATATGAAAAGATATGACCTAGATAGAGTTATTGCATAGTATTACTTGAATAGAGTCTTTGTAAACCTCTCTATTGAATTTTATCATGGTAAGAGATCCCTTGGTTAGTTCTAGTGAATCAATCTTGGTCATGACCCCAAATATATAATGTATCAACAAATTGAAGTGTAATATTTATCTTCTTTGAGCTAGAATTGATTTATAAGTCAATTGAATTTTCATTTGTATACAAATTTTACATACCATTTTTAGTTTACTATTATAGAATTCATATGGTATGTTACAAAATTTAGACTACATATGAGACGGGAGAGTTAAATTGGTGGGTTACTGGGTTAGATCAACATGATGGGTACAAATTGATTGTATGAAATTTATAGGTATACATCTCTAGAATTTTATATATCAAAAATATCTTTATCAAACTTATGACAATGCATGTGTTGTGTCATAAGTCTATGGATAAATGCTTATGTATATTATTTCCATGTTCTAGTTTGTGTTAGAGTAGGGCATATTATATAATATGGGATCTACCATATGGGTGCATCTAGTTCATTATTTTTATAATGTTATAGGTTGGGGCTAGTTTACTATGGTCCCCATTATTCTTTTTGTGACATGGATTTGTGAGATGTTTCCCATGTAAAAACTATTATAATTGCCTCTTATGGTGGATGATTATCTTTCTAAATTGAGGAGATGGGAACATGGACACATAGTAAGTGTGATCTCTCATGCGATTACACTAGATATGATTAGGTGGATCATATTGTGTGGATTACATATAAGGGCATAATGGATGCTTGTACATCTTGATAATCCATAGTGTAGGCAAGGGGTGGATCCAAATTAAATGTTAAAATACATGGTGGGTTGAACCACATCCATGTAATTGGGCCATTGGATAGGTGTGATTAGAAGACCCAAAATATATATTTGGTTATCCTAAACTATTGAGATAAATATGATGTGTAATTATTAGGATTGGGGTGATGAGGGTGACAATTATAGTCCCAATATATATACCTCATTAGCTAGAGGTGTTTAAACAAAAATGATAATGTTAAAGAGAAGTGCAGGTAGAGGGTGAAGGTGGGAAGATAATTTACATGTCAAATAGGATAGGGATACCCAAGCCAAATTAGAGGCAAGATGGCCCATTCAAAGGTGAGAACAGATGTTAGACTGATAATTTTTAGTGTTTTGTGGGGCGTGATGGATAAGATTTACCCTAACATACAACCATGATAATGATCATGTCTAAGGTGGTTGAGGTGATGGGCCTAATATAATTGTGATTTTTTAAATTTTATTCTATTACTTTTATTTTCCTCTAGGTAGGAATATACTGGTAGGTACTAGTGATAGATTACTATAGTTATGTGTGTGTGTGTGTGTGTGTGTGTGTGTGTGTGTGTGTGTGTGTGTGTGTGTGTGTGTGTGTGTGTGTGTGTGTGTGTGTGTGTACACATACATATATATATATATGAGAGTTCTAATGTCAATTTTGGTTTGGATTTTGTAGATGTGGTGGCAGAGTAGGCATGGTGGAGATGATACACCATGATATTTTAGACATAATTTTATATAATAATGATAACATGAGGATGCTCAATAATGTATCACCTTTATCTGTGCCATATGGTAGATGGTTTAGACTAGTTGGAGAAGGTATTGTGGATCTCAAGATCCATGAGTAGGTTAAAACTTAGTTAGTAATACTATCAGGGGTATGAAGGAATATGGAAGTAGAATAGGAATAATTTTATATAGAGAGAGATACACATATGTATACAATAGGGTGAGTGGTAGGTCTATAGGCATAGGTGGCACATCTAAGAGGACATATCTAAGGTGAGTAGTTGTAGACTCAGACACTACATGTGAGTTTGTAGGTTTATTGATTTCAAGATTAAAAGGTGAGTGTGGTATTTTATTTACAAATAATGAGAGGGGGTGAATTTTTTACCTTAAAAAACTATTAAATTTCACTTATCATCCATGAAGCATTCATTCACATACATACATTAACCATTGTAAAAATAAGCATCTAAAAAATAATACACCATAATAACACAAGATCTATGTAGGAGAACCTCATGGGAGATAAAAACCATTGAAACATAGCTTGTAATATAGTCTTATAATCAATGGATTAGGATTTAGTGAGGAATGAACCCCATAAGGAGTACCAACCTCTCACTAATCAAGTACCAACTCAATTAGGCCTTTAATAAGCACCAAATTGCAAAGAGACACCAAACCCCTAGGTTAATCAATAAAAAATAAAACACATGAAACCTTTAATCACCTTGGACACTTTTTTCTCTCTCAATTTATGATTACCACGTTTTTTTGCTCTTCACACTCTTCTATCTCCTTCAAACATCATATTAAACCTCTTCGCTTAACTAGCCATTTTCTTGGAAGAATTAGGTCACATGACATTGATAATAATATATAGAAACATTATTTAAAATTCATGACATATTAAAAACATCTATCTGATGGTCTTTAATCCCTCTAACTATTTTCTAAATCTCTATTTCATTCATTCATTCCTTTAATATTCTAACTAGTCAAGTTAGGCCTATTAAACCTTTTCATACTTGACTCTTGATCTCACCCACCTTAGTCAAAAAAAAACATATAAATAATTATATCACCATTGGAACATGTGAAAAAACAAATTTCACAAGTGAAACACACAATAAATAGGTTGGTTACCAATCATATGGACTAAAACCACCATTAGGCCTAATAGGTACCTAATGCAATTAGGCCTTCTCAAAAAAAATGTTTCACCTTGATCACCTTGAAACATATTGAGCCTAAATAAATTGATGAAAAAATTCAATTATACCTTTTATAATCTCAATTTACGTCCCCAACACTATTTATCTCATTTCACTCATTGAACCACACCATTAGGTCTTCTCAAAATTAGGCCTTCTCACTGCCATAAAGTATTCTTTGAATATCTCAAGCTTACACTCAAATTTTACACATAAATATAGTTTAAAAAAATGGATATAACCTCCATAACATTAGGTTCATCATAATTTCCATTAAAATTCAATAAATAAGACAAAATACCTTAGATAGACCACTTTCATATGCTCACTTAGAACTCCAAACAGATCTCAAACACCTAGTTAAGAACCTGACTTTTCACACATACATAGAAATTTATCATGAATAAAAATGTATTAAAATTAGACTATGATAAATATATAAAAAATTAATATTAATTATATTATTAAACTTAGTGCATAAGGACTCAAGAATGCCATTCTCACTAACACACAAAAAACTACCTGAATGCTCCAAAACATAGTCATGAAAACAAAGACTTAAAACACCTATGTGAACATTTTTTACGAACTTAAAATGGGTTTATATGATCCTTAATAATATTTAAATTTTTTAATATCAATATGGTTCTTACAGACCAATCTCATGTCTTCACCATATACAAACCTCACTGTCTTAGATAGATCACTTTGAGAACAAATTTATGCTTGTGTATGAGCATATAAATATATTATATTCAAAGGGGATATGTGATATAGGTATTTAAAAATAACCCCATGAATTTTGATCCATCCTTAATCCACTACAACCCATCCCTAAACTCATTCTCTCTTTTGCCTATTTTTCTCATTATCTTCTTCATTAGGCCTTTTTAGAGATAAGCCAACTTAAATGAATAGTTTATAATATTTTAAATTTTTAACCTGATTATAAAATTAAATTGTAATGAAATAAAAGTCTCACATATTATTATCCAACCATTTTCATGCTTTGACCTTGTCAAAGTTGCCTACTACATCAAAAATCCAAGAAATAAGGGGTTTACTATAGCTTCCACTCACTCTTATAAAATACCAATGCCACCTCGAGGTACCTAGGAGAGTTGAATATAACCTAAAATAATAATAATAGTTTAGACAAACTGTTATGATCACTTTTGAATCATTTCTTACATATCAGGTGATTGTTAGGGTTTTAGAGAGGTTTAGACTATCTTCCATTCTTAACAATCATTTATAAATCTTAGGCTCTCAACCCAAAAACAAATGCCAATAAATTTAATCTAGGACCATTTCCTAAATACCATAAACTAATTTTATCATCATGAAATTTTTTTAGGTCCAATGATCATAAGAAAATCCTTCTCAGGTTTCCAATACCCCATTCTATGCACACAAAAAAACTCAAAACCACATTTCATGATTTATCCTTTAGAATTTGACCTAAAACTTAGTAAACACACTTTAAATAACCAATAAAATATCTAAAAATTATCTCATGAGCTCTATCACCTTAGAAATTAAAATTGACCCCTCATTAGGCCATAATAGGTTTCTTTGCACATTAAGCCTTAAATTGCCATTCATACTTAGACCTTGAACACACATCGAAACCTCTTGAACTAATATCAAAACATCATACTCATGTCATAAAAAATCATACCATTCTCACAAACTACCAATATTCTTCTCATAAGCCTTATACTATTTACCTCTTCATGTTCCCAAGTTTGTGCCTTCTCATTAGGTCTCTTCATGCAATGACTAAGCCTCAAAATTGATATTAAAACTATTTTAAAGGATTATTTACCTCATTATAATGATTACATAATTTTATACACTCTATCATTCTTGTACTTACACAATTCACCAAGATTTAATATGCTTCATGAATACACCTTGTATACACACAATATTTTTGAACTTTAATTGATTACTGACATTTTATATCTTATAGGAACTCATCAAGTATTAATCTCTATAAGTGCATGCCTTAAGGGGTGCACTAGGAAAGGGGTTGGTAGACCATCAATTCTTCATAATATTTTTATTCCTTTTTCCACTTGCCATCCACACTCTAGTCTTATAAAACCTTGAAACCTAAGCTTATTCTTCTCTTTCCTATTCATTCTAGTCATTGTCATCCTTTATTCCTTCATTTCTTACCTTGTTACCCTTTTGACTTGTTCAATACACTAGGTTGACCTAGTCGACCTAGTGTGTTTTGGGGACACTTTAGCTATTTTGGTTTATTAGCATATTGGTTGACCTAGCATAGACTTTAGGTATTAGCCCAAAAATGTGCTAGGTTAACTCAGTGGACCCAATATAGATGACATGTTCAAAAGTTTTTAGGCAAAATACTACTATATATACAAGGTCATTTACCACCATTTCATAAGAGAGATAATAATTAAGTGAAGAAGTGTGAATGAACATATACTTATTGACCAATCTACTTGAGGAATAAATATTTAGGGTTTAATACTTTATTTGGAGCTCTGATCTTATTTGGTGGAGAATTATTTTAGATGTTTAGGTAGGTCATGTAGCCTAGAGCTAATTTATCTTGGTTATGCTTACAACCACAAAAAATCTCTTATGAAGCACCTTGGCCAAGGGAGAGATTGAGGCTCGATAGGTTCATCTTCAAAGGTAATTATTCCTAACTTTATTTCTAATTTGGAAGAACATATAGATAATTTAGTATGTATTATTATCTTCCATGTATTAGGATTTTGTATACATGGACATGAGTATATGTCTCTTATTCATGTTTAATTTATTTATTGTTTATTTATTTTTTTCTAACCCCCACTTTCTGCCACAAATTTTGGTGTACACTAGATTAGTTTACTTTTATTGTTTTTAGAATAGTTTACTCTTTTGTTTATTAGCATAAGTGAAATATCAAATCATAGGACTCTTTTAGGGTTGTTGTGTGATTGTTTTATACTATAGTCTTTGAAACCCTTCTTAACATGATATGTTGTGACAAGTGATCCCTTAATCAGGTCTAACAGATCCCCATATTGGTCATGCTCCCACTTAACAAGTTTATACCCAATCAAAAGTGTAGGTGTGCTCTATCTTATCTAATCTAAGATTAATTCATGCACATCATGTAATTTTTATTACATACATTCTAATGAACCCAACATGAATAAAACCTTTGTAGTATTTTTTCACATTTCTTTCACTTATTTAATTATTTTTGTCATCATTTCTATCATATATTTTGACATACTAGTTCAATTTTGTCAACCCAATTATTTTTATCTACACACAAGAATAGGCAACTAGATCAATTATCTCGACCTAGTATAGGTTTTCAACACTTTTTAGGCTTCCAGTATAACCTACTAGGTCAACTAGGTCAACCTAGCACATTTTTATCTACTTTGTAGTAGGTTCTTGTATAGCCTAATCGATCAACTCAATTGATTACATATTCTAATTTTATATACTTCTAGATTAGCCTAATAGGTTGACCAACCCACCTAGTGAATTTTAGGCTTCCAATTTAGTCAATTGGGTTGACCAAGTCAACCTAGTGTATTTTTAGCACTTTTGTAGCTTCTATAGTAGGTTTCTTTATTGCTTGGTCAACCAGCTTGACCTAGTTTTTAGGATATTTATAGTTTTATCCAAGGTTTTTGATCATCAATATTCTTTATTTTCACCTCTAAACCACTCAGGTGAGTTTCCACTTTTTAGTCTCTTTCTATTTTTTACTTTCCTTTCAATTTTTTAGTATTCAGAACTACCCCTTCATAGCCAACTAGATCAACTTGGTTGACCTAGTTCTATGTTCTATGTGCTATTTTAAACAACTAGGTTGACGTAGACAACCTAATAGGTTTTCTATACCCTATCTTCAGTAATACTAGCTCGACCCTATTGACCTAGTTTTGTATGTCATGCATATGATATCTTCACTATACCTTATTTCAAAGTTGGAATTCACCTTATATGTTTGATCATGTATTTTATTTCATTTGTTTTCATGCTTAGAATAATTCACATAGTCTAATTAGGATGTTTTTAAGTAACCATTTAGTTTCACTATTTCTATTTTATGCATGCATGACCAAATCACATAACATCAACAAACATTTTAACATTTGACTCACTAGGCCAACCTATTTAGATTTCATCACTAATGGGGAAGCCAACTTGATTCTATAGACAAGTATAAATCATGATTAATGGCATATTATATATAAACACTTGACACCCTTATCATTTTAGCATGTGAAGTGAGGGGGTAGGCCCCAATACCAAGCTGGTATCATTTATACTACAATACCTTTCATCCTAAACTCACATAAAACCATCCATATATTTCTATTTATTACCTTTATTATAGCCAATTATCTATCATTTAAAATTATTCTTAATAATCTAATTAACATTCTAGTTTGACCAATTAGCTTGCTTTACCTTCCAAGTTGTCTATTTGCTCTTTGCTTAATTATGTGCATAAGAACTTGCTTTAACTAGCGTTGGTACAAGGTTTTTTTTTGTTTGCTCAATTTGATTATCGAACATAAATTTAATCTATTTTATATTTACTTTTATCATTTAATTTCTTAAATCAAATTCAAACTGTATTGTTTCATTTCATAAACTTATTATCAACTCTTTCCTTTACTTCTTGTTCACTATACTAGGTCGACCCTATCGAACTAACACATTTTTTATCCCATATATACTAAATTAGGTTGAATTTTTAAACCTATAACTATTTATAGGATTTCACCCCCCTTTTTTAATATTTTTTTATGTACTAGGTCAATCTTGTGGACCCTGTACAATTTCATAGTCCTTGTTTTTGTACTAGGTCGACTAGGTTGACCTAGTTTTGTGTCAATCACCTTTTTATTTTTTGATTTCTCATTTTTCCTCTTATATTTTCATAATGGACGATCTATTTGGTGAAAAAAATAAATTTTAGTCAATATACATGATGGAATTTACCAATCCTAATAGGGTCTATCGTAGATAAAGTAGGGTTCCTTTCGAGAATGCTAGTAATGTTCATATTACAACCCATACAATAAACTATGGGAATCCTCATAACTCTTTGAAATAAAACCCTCCTATTTTATTATAGGATAAAATTGAGCTATATTATGCTCTTTAAATTCTTTTCATTATCATAGAATTCCCTCAACATAGAAGGAAAGATCCATCTACTATCTATAACCTCATGATTAGCCATCAAGTTGAAGAACCTCATTCTCCTACTTCCACTTTCTCAACTAGATTTTGGGGTACTAATTTATTTTCTTCTCAATCTCTTTCTTCAATATTTAATCCTTATTATACCATGGCATCTTCTTCTTTAACTTCTTTTACCTCCATTCCTAGTATCACAACTAACATGGCTAGTTCTACATCTAGTGGGCCTCTCATAAGACCTACTATCATTAATCCTTCCACTAGTTCATTGTTTTATACATAAGGTAGTCATGATTATAGTGCTTCTTCCTCTTAACCATTTACTATTCCATGTTTTAATTCACAATCAATTTTTTCCATTCGTGCCTCAAATTCTCATAGCTCTTCTCAAGCTCATATCAACACTAATAGTGGTAACCAAGCCACTAATACTAACACAAACAATAATACTACTTATAATGAGACTAATCAAAATCACCAACTATTATTATAAACTCTCAATCAAATGAACATGTTCCAAGCTCGTAATATGAATCAAATGATGTGAATGCATAACCACCTTCTTAATCTTCAATCCAATCCTCAACCAATGACTTGGGGCACACATAACCAAAGTGTTCCTCCTCCCCCTCTTCAAAAACTCAAGTAAATCTCATTCCTAAACCTCCATTAGTCAAAAAAGGCATAAATAATTTACAAAATGAAACTCTCACTACTCAAATTGCTAACATTGACATTAGAGACATAACACCTGTAATGTCTTATAATGGATCAACTGATCCTACCCTTCATCTTAAGACATTTTGAAATATTTATAAGGATTGGGTCAAATTAAACACCTTTTTTACTACCAAAATCCCTACTAAAACCCTCACAGGTGATGCCTTAGATGGATATAATCAACTTAGATCTCATTCCATTACTAGTTTGGAGGATTTAGTGAATGATTTAGTATAAGAATTCCAAACTAGTGATCTTCTTTAAAACACTTTGGCCCATTTCATCAATTGCAAACAAAACAAACACAAATCCACCTAAGCCTTTATTAACTGATGAAATACTTTGTCAAATAAGTGTGAATATAGCATGGCTAATGATAATCTCTTTCATCTCTTTACCAATTCTCTTTATCCTAAATTACAATATAGATTATGCACTCTTTCTCCATGTACCTTGGAGGAGGCCATTTACCAAGCCAAATGACAAGATTTCTTTATGCATCAATTCAAGTCACCATAACCTTCTATGGAAACTCATATGTTACTTATAAAAAAGTGCAATAATACCAATGATGGTGTTACCGATTCATATGATACCATTCACAATGTTCAATTTTTCATTCTTACCTGTTCTTCAGAACTAGCTCCTTCTCAATAATATACTAATCCTCATTTCTCTTCACCAAATAGCATTAATGTTCATAAACCTCTTTCCTTAGCTAAATTTATTAAATTTCTACCTAATCCTCTTTCTCAAGAGATTGACCCTACTCATCCTATGAAAACTTGGTATGATCCTAAGCAAGTTTTGTTGGTTTCATGCTTGTTGGGGTCACTTTCATGAGACCTATAGACAACTTCATAATTTAGCTATGGATTTTCTTATTGGCCCTAATTTTGATCATGATTCTATCAATTTTAAGCATCAATAAGCTTATGAAATTTCTTTAATTGACTACAAAAATCATGATAAAATTGAAGACTTAAATTAAGCAAACACTCATTTAGCTCTCTATAATGATCCTTTACCTAATCATAAACCTATTCAAGAAAACCAAGACAAGCCCACTCCTTCCACCAATAATGTAGAAAGTATTTTTGAACCAAATTCTAATGATAATGTGGTTAGCATGACTAATATGTTAAGGGTGGTAGCTTTCATCAATTCTCAACCTATCTACACCCTACCTCCTTCTAGGACATAACATGTTATCCAAAATTCTTCTCCAACTCATTTAAATGAGTTGGGACAAGATCTTATAACCATTGATGATAGTCCAATTTATTATTCTCCCTTGGATAACACATCCCATTCTATTTCTACAAAATTTCAATCATCTTTTAGTACCAATGATAATCAATCTTCAAATGATAATCAACCTTATATTAACACTTCTTCCAAACTTCAAGATAAATATAAACCAAATACTTATTCATCACCAAATTATTTACAAAATTATTCTAAAACTTCTCATTCTTACAAACACAAATTTCAATGTTTTTGGCTCCTCTTTTCAAATACCTCATTAACCATTATGCACCTATATCTAACATTCTTCTCATGGGTTATGATGAGTGGGATCCCCTTATGGATCTCACTAATATCCCATTTAAAATTTCATTTTTTGAGCTTATGAGAACCTCTCCCTATCATTGGAACCATATTATGCAACTATTATTTGAGATGAATGTCCCTCATCCTCCCTTAGCAGGATGGGAGGTAGTCTTATCTGGTTTTGAGGATAATATATTGAAACAATATGAAGATATGTCCATCAATGTTGATGAAACGATTAACACTTCTCTTTATTTGAAATTTCCCATTGAATCTATGATTCTTGACAAGATTTTACTTCATGTAGATTATCCTCCCTTATTTATTATCATACAAATAGGTGATATCCAAGTTAAATAAGCATTGGTTTATGAAGGCTCTTGAACTTATGTTACTTATCTCAATTTAATTAAAAACCTTAGATATTTATAATGAAATATTAAGTATATATGTATCACCTACCAAGGATATGATAAAATATAAATGCCTCCTCTTGGGTGTGTGTGGCTTCCTTTTACTATCCCACCTATTACCATTCATGTAAAGGTGATGATCTTTAACTTTCCCCTTTCTTATAAAATCTTGCTTGGTAGGCCATGGACTCATCTTATGTGATATATCACTTCTTCCACTTGCCAATGCATTAAATTCCCTTATAATAGATCCATTTAGAATATTTAAGGAGATACTAACCCTTAGAATTTTGAACAATTCCAAGATCATGGTGTTTTCAAGATTCTTACTCTTGAGCCTTTTTCTATAATTCCATTATGTGAGTCACAACATTTAAATTTTCCTGTCAACTCAATTAGAGGTTACAATGGGCATCCTAAGATAATTAGTAACATTCCTCCAAACCTTTTAGACTCTGATGATGATGATCTTAATGAGATTAACTTAAAGATCAGAACTTTTGATCTCATGCCTCATCTCATCTTGTAGCTTCCTACTTCCCTACAACCTCATTCTTACAAACCTCCTTACGATGACATTCTTGTATTATTATCAAAGACTTAGCATTTTATTCACCATGCTTCTTCCAATGACAAAGTTATTACAACTTGTGTTATTGATCTTCGTATGATGGATTATGATGATGGCTATTATTTAGATGATCCTTTATTAGGTGATCTTATCCAAGCTTGTGATGACAAAATTATACATAATTATTGTTCTTTACTTGAGTCTTTTCATGCATATTCTTGTGTTCTAATGTTTATAGTTTTTTATTCTTGCATTTTTCCTTTATAATTTAGAGTAGAGATGACACCGACACCTCCAATTTTTTAAGAGCCTCATAGGACTGTGCTCATGGATCATGATATGACTAGACCTTACCTTTTTCTAGGTTCCCTAACTCTCATAATTGGTTCACCCCTGAGGTTATTTAAACCCTCTTTAGACCTTATACTCATCCTACCCCTCCCATAGTGGAACCTATATCATAACCAATTATTATTTCTACTTCTATTATTATTGAGCCTACTCTTGCTTCTACCACTAGTGTTCTCTCTATTATGCCTAGTTCCATTCCTCCTCCATTTCCATCTTCTCTTAGTTATGGTTTGCTTACTTTACCTAAGATGGATCCTCTACCTACCAAATGGGCTGATGCTTCATATCCTTCCTCTTTCATGCCTATTATACCTTTTCATGTGAGTGTTTCTCCTAAAAATACTCATAAGAATATTTGTTGCTTCCATGGGATAGATAATCACGCTTCTACCCATTATTGTAAGTTGTGACAATATATTGATACCTTGCATCCTTATTTCCCATCAATAGACACTACCATATCTCTTGCAAACATCCTTCCTAAATATCTACCTAAGTATGGTGAGAGGTATTATATATGGCACCAATGTAGCACACATCACACTAATCATTGTCATATCCTTCAACAACATCTTACAAACCATCATATAGTTATTCTTAGACCTTCTACCATTCCTCCCATAATTTTTTATTGCAAGAAGGCTACTCCTTTTTCTCCCATATCTATATCTCCTATGGTCCCTCCACCACATATGGTTCCTTCTCTACCCATGGACCCTCCTTTAACCATAGAAACTTCTCCATAAGTGATTCCTACATCTCCCATAGATCCCATTCCCATGCATTCTCCTGACCATCATTTGCCTAATTTCCCTCCTTATCATGATCCAATGAGTATTCATTATTTTTTAGTTGAGGAGATTAGAAAAGAAGTATTTTCCCAATATTCAGTCAAGATTGACAAGACATTAGTTGCAATTCATATTTATCTTCATAAAGATTTATCCGATGTCTTGGATAATGTGTGTGGATAGATTTATCAATATTTATGAGCACATGCATGGTGATTCCTCATTTTCCATTTGGATTGGACGTGTGCTCCAATATTATTTCTATTTTTGATTATATTATTTGAAACTATGTCAAATTCTTTCTTATCTTATATCATATTTTTCCTTCTTGTTGTACTATAGTTAGCTTATGTTTTTGTTTTACATTTCACATATACTTGTCTTTTCCTTATAATTTTTTTCTTTTCCCTTAGAGTTTTTATCAAGAATATTCCCTTGTATCTTCATGATTGTTTTTTTTTCTTATCTTTATTTTTCACAGATAGTTGTCATGGTGACTTGGTTATATCTACCCTATTCCCTTTGGTTATTATCTCCTTTTACCATGTGATCAGTTAGCAAACAATATTTCTTAATACTATTTTCCTTTTATCAGTCCACCTTTGGATCTCCTTTTTCCTTCTTCCTTTTCCATAAACTAAGAATATACATGGTTGAGACCTAAGATCACATACTTGTTCATTTTCAAGCCTAAGTGTCCTAGTCATTATTTTTTCATAGGTTACTTAGCTTCCTTTAGCCTTAGCCTATAACTCATTCATGTGTATCACTATCTCTCTCATTATTGGTCATTAAAAATATATATGGAGGATGAATCTTAAAAAATACTTCAAAATAAAGTTAAAATAAAAATCATTTAAACAAAAGGCAATGATATCAAAAGGCAAAAATATTGAATATTCTTAAAAGTATAATCACATTAAAAGACATGATTCAAATCACACCTCCTTCTAGTCAAAGCTAAAACTCAAAAATTGGCCTCATAATAGATCTATGGTCATTTGGGGTGTAGTGGGTTAGTAGATTAGAAGAGGAGAATTAAAAAAATCTTTTAGTGCTACCTACTTTCTCACACAAGTACCCAATCTTCGTAGTCCAATGACTCTGTAGGGGATCCTAAGGAGTGGAGAACACATCGTGAGGAGGTAGGTTATTTTTAATTTTACTTGTACCAACATAAATTCATGATTTGATATTAGTAGCACACTTATCTACCTACAAAGCATTGTATCTATAGGGAATAGGTTTCCTTTGTACATAGATGACCACTAGTCACTTAGTGTTTTCTCATGTCCTTAGTATTCCTCTTGCCTCTCAAGGTATTCTCATAAGATACCTAAATATTTTATTTTTACACTCCCTTTTTCATTCCCTTCCTCATATTTACTCTTTAGAAATATTATTTTTCTTTTTGATCTCTCCCCATGGGATTTCCTTTATGAGTTACTTTGTAAGACCATGGATATGACCTACCATCCCTCACAAATTACCACCTTTTCCATCCTATTACCCACATCTTTGATTTACCATTCCTTATTTTTTTTCTTAAAAATCTTGATTTGGTACCCCTTGGGTTTTCTTTTATGAGTTATAGTGTAATACCATGGATAGGACCTAGCCCTCCTCACACACACAAAAAAAATTTGATAAAAAAGTCACCATCAAAATTACATGTATCAAGTAAGAGATAAGATTTGATTGATTATGAAGTTACACATCATTGACATACTTCCCATCTTAATATTTATTATGTTTCATGATTACTTAATTTTCATTTTGCATTTTATTTTCTTATTTTCTGAGTGCATGTAAGATTACAACCATTTCTTGAATTCTTCATACTTCCTAGCTTGAATTAGTATGATAAATTTAAGATCAGGTTTTTGAAAATTTTGTTTTTCTTTTATACTTCCCATCATGAAATAGTATAATTGATTGAATTAATTTTTATTTGTTTTTATTATCGTTTGTTCCCTTTTACATACCTTCTATTTTATTACATTGTTTGTCATACTTCCCAATGTGATATTTAGTATGATTTAACTTGTTTTAATTTGGTGCAAAAATATTTTACATTGGTTTAAAAACAAATATCTTTTTACCATCCTATTTTCCATTTCTTGGTTCTTTATACTGAGTTGTTTTTCATGTTATTACACATTTTCCATCTTGAATTAGTGTGTAGTGAATTTTTTGTTGATTCTGTTTTTACAAGTCCTTTTTCACCTATTTATTTTTAACCATGCATATGTAATTCATAATGCTAGAAAAGAACCATACTGCATATATTTATATAACATATACAAAAAAATTTAAATACATGTGCTAGAAAGAAATATATCTAATACATCCACAACCTCAACCATAATGAATAAACAAAACCATAATAAAGACAACATACATAAATAACACCAATACACCAATATATATATATATATATATATATATATATATATATATATATATATATATATATATATATATATATATAGAGAGAGAGAGAGAGAGAGAGTTTGATATAACATATACAATCATATACAAAGCCTTGACACTAGAGTTAAGCTCCACCCTATTTATCTCATGGCCTAACCATTCTACTTGTTGAAGCCTTGATTTGACTTCTTCAAATGGTATGTTATAATGAGGTATTCTAATATCTCAATACCTATACCTATCCATGTAAGCATGTTATATACACTTGTGCCTATACCAACTCAGTCTAAGTTGTTGCATGTGTCTACATTAGTTAGGTCTACATCACCATAAATGCTTACATCATATGTGCCACTATCTATAGATGTATAAATCTACCATTAGCTAAGGCCTACCAGGATTTCCTCTCCCCTACACCCATCTATAATGGTGGATGTGCCCTCTCTCTACATCTATATCTACCTCATGATATCTCTTGATAATCTAAACTAACTTACCTGAGCTAGGGTAGATGATACACTCAGATCCTCTAATGTTATGGGATTTTACCACTGTAAAGTCTCATCTAGGATGTCATGGAGTGATACCCTAATTAGGGACCCATATCTCTCTTCCTCATCCTTTGGTACACTTTAAAAATAACACTAGATGGATATTAGATCAATATCATATCTCATAATATCTATCTATCTACCAAATAACAACTTAAGAAATAAATCAATCATATTTTTATTACCTATATGTGTCTCAACTCCTAGGGTCTCACCATCCACATGACTACCTAACATATTCTCCCTATCTATATGGCCTCCTAATACCTCCTCTATAGGTCACCTCCTTAACTCAAACCCAACTATCATGGCTTGCATCCATCTTAGCCTATGCCTAAGCAATTTCTCTCCCATTTGTCTCTCCTCTTCCTCCTTTATTGACTTACCAAGGACGATGACGGTCTATGCTCTCTCTTACTTACATTGACGTCATATCATTAATGCACATAACTCATATCTCTATGGATTTGGTGGTGGTACATCTGTTATCTCCACCTCTACATCCACCTCCTCCTACTCTACCCCTCATCATACCTGACCAGTCCATGGTCACTCCTAGCATGGCTTCAATGTTAGTCTCACTATTAATGGTCTAAGTTCCCTCTTCCCTCATGGCTCTCTCACATGTTGATTCCACTACTTGGGCATGAGTATTGATGTTACTACATGAGGCAAACTAATCTACTCTAGCACCTGTACCACTGAATGTGGCTCTCTCCACCATGTATAGTGTCTTATCATATCTCTTATCTCTAGCACTAGTCTAACTATGTGTCAGATCTCTCAAATAGTTGTTAACTATTCATATGGTCTCCATACTATGTTGGTTCATCTCACCATCTATAGAACTAGCACATGGGGCATGACCCATGTTACCTTGTCTTCCTTCTATTTCCTCACTGAAGGTAACCTATCATTGATTGCATGGGATAACCTAGGTGGTTGATACATAGGAAATATCTCATATATCCATGATGTCAGTACTATGATCAATCCCATGGTCCTATGTCTTTTTATCCACATCTCAAATAAATCATGAATAAGTTAGACCTAGATGATAGAGCCCAGATTGTATAATACTCCTTCTAACATCATCCTACTCAAGGATACCCTATATAATAGTACCTTCCCATCTAACTTGTGATATAGTACTCACTATGTCACAAGGCCTATCACCACCTTTCAAATATCTAGAATATATGATATATACACATCATCCATAATCATTCTCCACCCTAGCAATATCATCTCTACACTGGTAGTCCATATGGCTAAGGCTCCCCTCTCCTTTATACTATCTGGTATCCCTATGGTCATTGGTGCTCCTACTATAGGGAATCCAATGATGGCATGGACATCCTCTATTATGATGTCTACCTCTATCACATCCCTATCCACCTACCATCTAAAGGTGTTTGTCATCCATTCCTAATAACCATAAGGAACATGACCGACACATCTACACTAAGAGGGATCATACACATATCTGATATACCTCTAAGACCTATGGCTACTAGTCTAGCTCTATCTCTATCTATCAACCTCTCTAACAAATCTAAAAACCAAGACACATCTAAAACCTCTAGAATCATGGCCATATTTGTAATCAAGAAAATATAGTGGGTGTATTGGTTCTTCTATGTAATGTATAATGACAATACATTCTTTATACATTCTATTTTTAATAAAAAAACAAGCATAATTTATTCATTTTTATCCATTTTATCCTATGCTAGTCCCTCTTGCCCTTATTTTGTCATTTTGGGCCATTCTATCCCTCTTTTAGCTTTTGGCATATTTTTTTGTGTTTATTCTGGTACCCTAGTTAACCTAGTTTAACTAAAATTTCCCTATTTTTTTCTTATGTTATCCTAAATTTCTTATTTTTCCACTTATATTCCTCTCCCTAGAGTTAAATTTCCATTTTGGCCCTTACGGACCAACTGAACACTTTTGCACTGGTCTTATCTTGAAAAATACACTACGTCAACCTATACCCACTAGGTTGACCATATGGATTTTGACCCTGATTCGACCTACTAGGTTGACCTGGTTAACCTAGTAGGTTCAGTGTTTTGACTTAGTTTATTTTGCTAAAAACATGCATTCTTCTTGTTTCTCCCTATTTCCTTTCAACTAATTTCCCATCCTCCTAATTTTTGCCCTTAGAATCTAATTTTGTTCATTTTTGACATGTATAAATGCTTAAAATCAAATTTTACTAAAAATTCACTTAATTCAATACAAATTTTAAAAACTAGATATCCATAGTTACATACATGTAGTGCACCTATTACTACCTCTGGGTGTCCTCCTCATATATCATGTCATTCCCTCACCATCCTAGCCTTATTTGGTCTCAGAGATCTATTTCTCTTCTCTTAAAATTCAAAATTCCAAATAACTTCTCTTTTTCCTATTTAAAACCACTTTTTAGCAATTCAAATTCTTCAATTATTTTCTTTTAGATTTATTATTTTTCTCATATCTTTATTTTTTCTTATTTATTTTTCAAAATGAAAAATGCATTAGAATCATGGTGATGTAGAAACTCTTTTCCACTATCATATGCCTATCTTCCAAAAATTTTGATTTTAGGCTATTTTTTACACTAAGGTTCACCTAGTGTGTTTTACATTGGATGTCTTCACATCTCTTGTAGTCTACTTATTTATCTATGACACTAAGGTACGTTAAAGGTATGTGTTTTTCAATTTTGTCCTTTCATTTATCTTATTTACTTCTTACTACACCATACTTAGTATTAGTATTGTGTGTTATCATGTTTTATCTCTGAAGCACCATCTTGGGTTACACTTACATGACACGTGATGAGCTTCAACTAGAGCATATTTATACACATAATATTTTTAAAATTTTATTTATTACTGACACTTGATATCTTGTAAGAACCTATTAAGTCTTAATCTCTCTGAGTGCATGCCTTAAGGGGTGTATTGGGAAAGGGGTGGGTAGACCATCGATGCTTCATAAGATTGTTTTTCCTTTTACCACTTTCCATCCACACTCTAATCTCCTAAAACCTTGAATCCTAAGATTATTATTCTCTTTATTATTTATTCCAATCATTGTCATTATTTATTCCTTCATTTCTTACCTTGTTACCCTTTTGACTTGTTTAGTACACTAGGTTAACCTGGTTGACCTAGTGTGTTTTGGGGATACTTTATCTATTTTGGTTTGTTAGCATACTAGTTGACCTCACATAGACTTTAGGCATTAGTCCAAAAATGTGCTAGGTCAGCCCAGTTCACCTAGTACAACTGACATGTCTGAAAGTTTTTAAGTAAGATACTACTATATATACAAGGTCATTTACCACCATTTCATAAGAGAGCAAAGAATTAAGTTAATAAGTGTGAACAAACATCTTCTTAATGGCCATTCTACTTGAGGAATAAAGCTTTAAGATTTAATACTTTTTTTGGAGCTCTAATCTTATATTTTGGAGAAGTCTTTTATATTCTTAGGTAATTCATGTAGCCTAGAGATGATTTATCTTGGTCATGTAGCCTAGATATTGTTTATCTTGTGATGCACCTTGGCCAAGGGAGAGATTGAGGCTCGATAGGTTCATCTTCAAAGGTAAGTATTCCTAGCTTTATTTCTCTTTTGTAAAAGTAGATAGATAATTCAGTATTTATTCTTCTATTCCATGTATTAGGATTCCATATACAATGATTTGAGTATATGTCTCCTATGCATGTTTAGTTTAGTTATTGTTTATTTGTTTTGTTCTAACCCCCACTTTGTTCCACAAGCTTTGGTACACACTAGATTAGTTTAATTTTCTTATTATTAGACTAGTTTACTTTCTTGTTTATTAGTATAAGTGAAATATGAAATCATAGGACTCCTTTAGTGTTGTTGTGTGATTATGTTAGACTATAGGCTTTGAAACTATTCCTAACATGATATGTTGTGACAAATGATACAAATGATTCCCTAATCGGGTTTAACATATCCCTATATTGGTCATTCTCCCACTTAAAAAGTGTAGGTGTCCTTTATCTTATCTAATCTAAGATTAATTCATATGCATCACACAATTCTAATTACATACACTCCTCATAGGGATATACTAGGGTTCTTAAGACACCTAGTACTCAAAGATTTAAACTCAAATAAGCTAACTATCAATGATATCAACAAAAAGCATTATTCAATCATATATATTTGAAGATAAGACTACTCTCAATAGGGTCATGATCTTGTCACAACATGTGCCAAGACCTCATATAAAACTCAAAGACTACTAAAACCATGTTCATGATATGGTAATGCTCCTAAAAAACTAGTGCTTAATAGTATGCTTACCTTGTATCTAGATATTAAAACATGTCATCAATATCAAAATAATTACTAGGTTGCCTTAAAATTCTCTTTCAATAGAGAGATAAAATTTTGCCTTCAAATTTTCTCTTGTCATAAGACTTCTTTGTCTCATACCACTTCACCATGCATGGCCTCAACTTTGACCTTGACATTAATGGCATACATCTTGACCTTGACATAAATGACAACATCAATGCCATAAAACTAATAATAGGAACATAATTCAATAATCTCCCCCTTTGTAATTGATGGAAAACACTCAGACAGAGATGATTATTCACATCTCACAAGCTAGATCTTCTTCAAACTAACCTTTTTCCCAAAATAGAACTTTATTCCCCTTTGAAATTAATGACAAAGGGGCATCTCTTAGTAACTACATAATACTTAGACATAGAAAAACATGTATACACATAATATTTTAAATTTTTTATTAAGTACTAACACTTTGTATCTTGTAGGAACCCATTAAGTTTCAATCTCTCTAAGTGCATGCATTAAGGGGTGCATTGGGAAAGGGGTGGGCAAATGACTAGTGATTCATAGGATTGTTTTCCCTTTTTCCCCTTGTTATCTACACACTTGCCTCCTAAAACCATTATCCCTAAGCTTCTTCTTCTCTATTATACCCTTTCAAGTCACTTACTACATTTTATCCTCCTTTCCCTCACCTTAATCCCTTTTTGTCAGTCGATTGTGATAGGTAGACTAGGTCGACCTTGTATAGTTTTAGGTTATTTTCACTTAGGAATTGGTTTGGCCTTTGGCCAACCTAACTCATGACCTAGTGAATAATTATCCAAAATTGTGCTAGGTCGATTAGGTCAACCCTATCAACCAAGATTTTTGGAAAGGTTAAGGGTCAAATACACTTATATATACAAGTTCATTTCCATTATTTATTATGACAATAAGAAGTAAGAGTGAGTGAACATATTCTTATTGACCATTCTTCTTGAGAAGCAAAGCTTAGGGTTTCATACTTTCTTTGGAGATATGGATCTTATCTTGTGGATAAGTCTTTTAGATGCATTGATAGGTTGTATAGCCTAGAGTTGATTTTTATTTGTCATCCTTACATACCATAACAACCTCTTGAAAAACACCCTGGCCAAGAGAGAGATTAAGGTTGGGTGGGTTCATATTCAAAGGTAAGTATTCCTAACATTCTTTCTCCTTTATAAGAGTAGATAGATATGCATTTTTACTTATCTTCCATGCATTATGATTCCATATACATTAATGTGATTATATGTCTTATATGCATGTTTATATTTATTATTTCTAACCCCCACTTTATGCCATAATATTTGGTGAGCACTAGATCATATTTACTTGTTATTAGTTTAGTGAGATATCAAAAATTAGGACCCCCTTAGGGTTATTACATGAGTATGTTATACTAGAGACTTTGGAACCCTCCCTAGCATAGTGTATTTCAATAAGAGATCCCCTAATAGGGTTTAGAAGATCCCCATATTGGTCATGTTACTACTCAAAAAATGTGTCTCCAATCAAAAGTGTATGGAATATCTATCTTTTTTGAGTTAGGATTGATTTATAAACATGATACATTTATGATTGCATACATCCTAATGAACCTAATGTGAATCTAACCCTTGTAAGTTTTTCTTCACTTATTTCATCATTTCATAATTTTATTTTTCATATATTTATAATTTTGGGTTAACTGTAACGAAATAGTACTAAATTTTGTGCACAAGTTTAACATACAGTCGTAATAAAATGATTTTGTTATATTTGTGTAGGTTTTCTAGAATTCTATTTTAGATTACTAGGTTAAACCAATCAACCTATACACTTTTAGGCATCAGATTTAGCATACTAAGTCAACCCAGTTGACCCTATATATTTTCAATCTATGAGGAATAATCTTGGTTGACTTAGTCGACATAGTTAGTATAATTTAAAAGTATAATACAAATCAAGGTTCTTCAATAGCAATATTATTTTTCTCTGCATCCTCCATCCCACTAAGGTTCTTTTCTATGCTCCTTTGTCATTTATATAATTTTTAATAGTTTTATTTTTTGTATTTTTTAGTCTTTGAAACTGCCCATGTAAAATCAACTAAGTTGACCTTGACGACATAGTTCTATATTCTATGGGTAGTTTAGAAAGCTAGGATAAATCTGTCGACATAATTCACTTTTAGATTTTTTACTTATGTAGTACAAAGGTGACCCTATCAACCTTGTTTTATATTCTATGTATATAATATTGATTTATTGGCATTGTACCATGTTTCAAATATATAATTAACCATTATATGTTATTAATAAGCTCACACTTTCATTTATTATTGCTTGCATACATAGAATAGATCACATGGTTTAATTAGGTGGTTGTCAATATACCATTTAATTTCATTGTTTACTCTTTTATACACACACTACCAAATCACAAAATCTTAAAACACATTTTAAAAATTATCTACCCAAGGCCTACCTACTTGGATTTCATCACTAAGGGGGAAGCCAACTTGGTTTTCTAGCCAAGTATAAACACATGGTTAATGGTATATTTTGGTTAAGCACATGACACCCTTATCATTGTGGTGTGTGAAGTGAGGGGGTCAGCCCTAATACCAAGCTTATACCATTACCAATACATATCAATTTTTGCCCAAATGTCTTAAAACTATCCTTAGATTGATTTCTAGTTCTTTGCTTATAGCTAACTTCCTATCACATTTAAAATCATACTCTAATAATCTAACAACATTTAGGTTGACCACTTAGTTAGATTTTGCTTTCCAATTTGATTGCTTCCTCTTTACTATATTATATATTGTATTGAAAAAAATGCATTAATGAGCATTGGTGCAAGGTCATTAATTGGATCAGCCTAATTAATCTAATTCATTGTGTGTTTCCTTTAATTTCTTTCTTTTATAGGTACTTGTAAAATAATTCTTATCTCAATACATAGTCATTTATGTTGACAATGTCTCTCATAGACTATTTATTTTTCCCTATCTACTATGCTAGGTCAACCCAGTCAACCTTGTACACTTTTTTAGCCTCTATCTACTATGTTAGGTCAACCTAGTCAACTCTACATAGTTTTTCAAGCTCTATCTATTATGCCAGGTTAACCTAGTTGAATTTGTATAGTTTATTACCACTTCTTATTTCCCTATTTTCACATCTCCCTTGCCTTGTTTAGTTTTTCTCCTTTGTCATGAAATTTCTATTTGAAGACAATACTAAGTGGAATTCAATAGACATGATGAGTTTTACCACCCCACATAGGGTCTCCTATAAGTAGAGTATGGATCCTCTCCTGGATGAGAGTAATGTTCATATATCGACTTATAAAATGAACTATACGACCCCTCCTCACTCATCTTCATAGTGTAATCCTCTTTTCCCCCTTGAATATCAACTTGAATTAGAGTATACACATAAAATTCTCTTCTTTATCTCTAAATTTCCTCAACATTGAGGAAAAGATCCTTCTACCATTTACCATCTCATGATTAGTGGTCAAGTTGAAGAGACCCATTCACCTTATCCCACATTCTCACATGTATTTTGGGGTACTACTTTCTTTAATTCTCAACCTCTTCCCTCTATTATGACCCCTTCTCATACCATGACCTCTTCTTTTTTGAATTCTTCCACCTTCATGCCTAGTATATCCACTAACATGGTAGGTTCTACATCTAGTGGACCTCTCCTAATATTAAATCTCCTTAATCCTTCCACTATTGAATAATTTTCTAACCAAGGTAATCATGCTTCTAGTTATTCCTCTAATCATCCCTTCACTAGTCCATATTTTTTCACATAAGAAAATTTTTCCACCAGTGCCTCACATTTTAATAATTCCTCTAAAGATCATATCATAACCAATAGTGTACCCAAGGCATTAATACCAAACCTAATGCTTTAAATAATGTTTAAAATGCCAATAAAACCCACCAAATTCTATTATAAACACTTAATAAAATGAATACTTTTCAATCTCACAATACAAATCAAATGATGAGAATGAAAAATAACCTTCTCCATATTCAAACTCATCATCAACCAATGTCTTGGGGAATACGTAATCAAAATGTTCCCCCACCTCCTCTTTTATATTCCTATGGAAATATCATCCCTCAACCTCCTCATTTCAACAAAACCATTAAGCATCTTCAAAATGAGACTCTCACCACTCAAATTACTAATATTGATATAGGAGGTATCACCCCTATAATTTATTACAATGGCAATCTCTATAAATATTGGATCAAATCAAATACCTTTGCCACTACCAAGATCCTAGCTAAAGCCCTCATGGGTGATGATTTAGATTTGTACAACCAACTTAGAACTCATTCTATTACTAGTTTTGAATATTGAATAAATGCTATAGTCCAAGAGTTTTAAACAAGTGATCTTCTTGAGAATACTTTGGCCTACTTTATAGATTATAAACAACTTGAAATGAAACTACCTGAGCTTTTGTTAAAATGTGGAAAAAATTGTCTAACAAATGTGAACATAACATGTATGATGATAACCTTTTCCATATCTTTACCAATGCTCGTTTTCCCAAGTTACAATATCAAGTTCACACTCTCTCTCCAAATACTTTCAAGGAGGCCATTGACCAAGCAAAACATCAATATTTCCTTATGCATCAATTCAAGCCACCCCAACCTTTTACGGGTCCTCATATCTTACTTAAGAACAAAAATTCTAATGCTACCAATGATGGTGTTATAGACTTTTATGACACCATTCACACTATTCAAGTTGTTATTCCTGGATAATATTTATAACTAGCTCCCCCATCTCAACAATACACTGATCCTCATTTGTCTTTACCTAATAACATCAATGTTCACAAAACATTATCCTCGCCTAAATTACTTAATCATATACATAGGCCTCTACCACAAGAACTTGATCCACTCATCCTATGAAATATTGGTATGATCCCAACAAGTTTTATTGGTTTCATACTAGTTGGGGTCATTCTCATGAGACATGTATGCAAATTCATAATTTAGCTATGGATTTCCTTCTTGGTCTTAATTTGGATCATGATTCTATCATTTAAAAATGTCAATAAGACTAGGACATTAATTTTAAGGCTTGTGAAACACACTAAATCTCAAGCCTTGAATTGAGCTAATTCTCATTTGGTTATCTATAAAGATCCTCTTCCTAATCATCAACCTAATCAAGATACCCAAGACAAGCCCAACACTTCCACCAACAATGTATAAAGTCTTGTTGAGCCCACTTTTGAAGAGAATGTGGCCAATATGAGTAATATGCAAAGTTTGGTCACTTTCATTGACCCTTAACCTATCTACACACCTCTATTATCTTATATATTTCATGTTATCTATGATTCTTCTCAAATTAAATTAAATTATTTGGGGAAAGATGACCTTATAAATTTTGATGAACCACTTCCAAATCCTCTCTTGGATAACACTTCCCATTCTATTACTACCATCCCTCCATCTTCTTTACCTCACATGAATGACAATCAA